>CM054825.1:14780356-15380356 GCA_028984105.1 Lavandula angustifolia | reverse complement strand
AGGGGGGTCAAATTGCCAAAACTATTAATTATTCGGGTAAAAAGAAGTCATATAGAATATAGTCTTGATATTTATAGTAGGGTTGATTTCTTTGACTGTTTTCCGCATACACACAATAATAATTAAATCGCTTAACTATATTTATGAGATCGCATGTCCAATAAATCTCTGTTCAATTGGTGTCAATTCAAAACGACGTAGTTTTGTATTGAAAAACAACAAATTTAAAAGATAAGATTGAAAAAATAATTTAATAAATAATTAAAAAGTGCATTCTTATAATACAAAATTACGTCGTTTTAAATCATACACCAATTAGACAGGGATTTATTGGACATGTGATTTCATTTCATATTTAAGGGTGTTTGCAAGGGATTTTTTTTAAAAGTGTTTATTAGTTTTTTTAACTGTTTAAGTACTATTAATGTATTTGTAAAATAAAATTATATGACCAGTTAGTTAAAATAAGTAGTTTTAAACAGTAAAATCACGTTAAGTTAAAAGTATCAAAATAGATGATTTTTGTTGCTTAAAGTAGCTAAAATTCTGGATATACATTAATTAATATTTATAATATTTTTCTATTTATTTTTTATGGTCAATAAATTTATAATTTTATTTTAAACAAGTGATTTTATTGTTTTTAAACCAAACACTAAAAAATTAACTATATTGTTTAAGTTGCATTTTAACCTTAATACAAAAACTACTTATTTTTTACTTTAAAGTAAAATTTTCCAACTTAGCAAAAGCAATTGCAAACACCCCTTTAATGCTGCTAATCATTTACACGTACCATCATACTTTAAATCATGGGCTACTGTATTTTATATTGTTATACATTTTGTAGTCCAAAGTTTTGCGGGTCCCTGTGTCCACTTACGTCACGCGTGACATTTTCTTCCCGTCCTTTTTCGTCATTTTCTATTAGTTTCTAATAAACTAATCCATGACATTCTCTATTTTGTTTCACTTTTAGCACCTTCTAGTTTCCATATTTTTTAATTACACACTCCCTAATCATGCTTGACTTGTCTTATTTTCCTTTCAATCCCGCTTGACTTGTCTTATTTTCCTTTTTGAATTGTCTCATTTAATTTATTTTATTTCTTAAAAAGAAAAATAATTACTATAAAAACTCTCATTTTTTTTTCTTGTGGAACCTACTTTTTTAAACACAATCACCTACTCATATACACATAACCACGCACTCATCTTAATTTCCGTGCCGAAAAGAAACAAGACAAATCAAGTGGGACGGAGAGTACTTTCTAATCCCGCTATTACAGTCTATTTCTTTTCGTCGCGGAAACTAAAAAACATTGTTTAAATATGAATTTTATTAGTTTTAATTGTGTTAAGAAACATATGCAGTTTTCGATGAGTGGTTGGTGAGAACTAATTTTTTTCGATATAGTTGAGGTAATTGATTTTTTTTTCTGTTTTTATTTTCATGTGGTAATTGAAGAAATAATCTAAAGTTACCAAAAAGTTAAAAATCATAAATTTCTATGTTCGGAGCGAATTCGAATCGTGTAGGATATAGATTCTTGAAGAGAAAAAGTATAAGAATGTGAAGGGGAGTAGTGAGTCAGGGACCCATTTATTTCCCTTTTCAGAAACAGGATAGTAATATCGAGACGTCCGACTAGGAAAATGAGAGAGTAGTAACTTGACAGAATGAGAATGAGTACTATTTAACATGATTAGTCATCCATCTATGCAACATGCAATAAGGATTATACTTTTATTCACATTTTCTTTTATTAAATTACTATTCCTTGCACACACTTTATGTAGCAACTGTGATATCTCTCCTTATTGAAAATAAAAATATTAAACAACTGATTTTTTTGTAAATAAACTAAGATGAGTAGGGATTAAACTCGAATTACAGTTAAACCTCGATTAAGTAATATTTGATAAAGTAATAATTTCGCTAAAATAATAATTTATTCGGGTTTCGATATTGGTCAATGCACTAAAATAATGTTCGATAAAGTAATAACCTCATTAAATGAATAGTTTTCCTCGATTCCAAGATTATTATTTTATCGAGGGTTAACTGTATATCACTCTTGTCAACTATACTAAGCTACATGATGATGATAAATTACAGTAAATGGGTTTAGATTGTACAACGTGGGAAAAATGAAACATAAGGTGAAATAATTTAAATACTATGGAGATTAGATATTTAAGTAACTTGGGAATTTTTATTCGAATACAATGTATTGGCCCTTGATGCGTGTATTTACATTTTCTTTTTAAACTCTATCCTCACACTGACAACCTCGAATGATCTTTCTTGTCTTAAAACAATAAAATTTAATGTGTATTCTTTTTGTAGTTTAGCCTTTTGTTAAAGGGTGGTATTGTCTTTTTCGGTTAAATACAAAAACCTTATAAGTAAATATTGTATAAGAATAACCTTTTATAGGTTTTACTAATTAAGATTCCAACACTATACTAGTTATAAATAATAATACATTCTACATTATAATATTTTGAAGTTTTATTAAATGTTTTTAATTTAAATCGATCATAATGGGGATTGACACCTAATCAATTTTAGATCAACTACATACGTAAAAGTGGAATTCCAACTAACAACATTTTGCTTTTTTTAAGTTTTTCTAAGAACCATCATAGAGTTAACAACCTACTTTCATATAGTAATAAAAAATGACATTAAATTCAAAATATATCCATAGGATATGGATCTGGTAGGACTCACAATTATGTAAGAACTAAAAACCACCATAGAGTAACTTACTTTCATGTAGTAATAAAATGACATTAGATTTAAAATATATTAAGGGATATGAATCTGATATGACTCACAATTACAAAGAAACTAGAAACTATGCACAACAATGATTTTTTTTATGCATAATACTTATATTTTTTATGCATAGAACCCCGTAACTTTATATTTTGTCGCATAACAACACATAAGGAATATTGTAAAACGTATTCAATCTGAGCCATCAGATAAACAAATGAAAGACAACAATTGATCCCTAATTTATATACAAAATCAAGTTTCTACATAATCCACTCTCTATATTTATATATCTATCTATATATAATATCAATAATTATATAACTAAGTTAATTATAGCGTAAATATCTAAAATGCATACATGTGTAGATATCTTTACATTTCCTAAATACGTACAATCAAGAATGAATTTCTAAAACTAATGTATACACAAACACAATATATGCATCATATACGTATATTTAATTTTAAATGAGAAAAATGCATTAAACCCCCAACCTTTGAAGGGTATAGCACTTTACCGCCTAAGCTTTTAAAAAATGCACTATACCCCCTAACCAGTGAATATGAAAGCTCATAACCCCCTACAGTTAAACTTAACCTAAAACTTAACACCAACATTTGATGGTATAGCACTACACCACCTAAAATTATCAAAAGATTAAAGCAGTTAATCCCCTTCAACTATAAGGTGCAACGTAACATCAAATTATCGATCATAAATCGGCACATTTTGTATGTTATAGGGTATCATTTCAATTAAAACAAACTGAAGCACTAAATTTTCGAAACCAAATATCGAACCAAACTAATTTGTTTAGTTTTTTTACCCAAAAAAAAAATTATTTAGGTTCTATTTGATTCCGTTATAACTGAAATTACTAAAAAGAGAAGAAAATGATAAAAATTATAATAAATTACATAATTCCCTTTTCAGTATAGATATTATAGAAAAAATAGTATTTTTAATAAAAATATTAAAAAAATTTGGTTCGATTCACCGATTAATTATGAAAATAACTGAAAACCAAAAAGTATATATATATAAAAAAAAGAAAAATCAAACAAATTTTTTTGGGTTTAGTTTGGTATGGCTCGAAAACTCTATTTTGGTTCTATCATTTATCTGTGGTGATTACAACTGTATTATAGAACCAACTGAATAGGTGATAGGGTTAACTGATTTCATTTTGACAGTTTTGGGGGTGTTATGCATTTTCTTTTAAAGGTTAGGGGGTATAGTGCTATACCCCTAAAGATTGTTGTTAAATTTCCTATTAAGTTTAACCGTAGGGGGTTATATACTTTTATATCAACAAATTAGGGGGTAAAGTGCTATATTCTCAAAGATTTGGGATTTAATGAATTTTTCTCAATTTTTGATATTGAGGAATCTTGTACCTTTATTAATTCATGATTTCAGAATATGCTTTCATGGCCCGGTAGAGAAGCTAATTAAGACCGACTTATTAAGATCATTATAATGGGCCAGCACATTAACTGTCCTTGTGACCGACAAGCCCACTTAGTAATTAAGAATGTTTTTGCTCTATTCAAAGGGTTGACACCTGACAAAGTCAACGAAAGAAGATTTTGTGCTCCAAATGTAGTCAATGTCAAAACACAAGGGAAGCCCCTCATGTTGTGAGTTATCTTTCCGCCCTACTTAATTAGCCAAGGGCAAAATTTTCAAATATTCACTACAGCCAAACCAGGGGTTGGTAGGTCTTGCTGGATTAATGTAATTTTGAGGGTTGGGCTCGGGGACTTTAGGATTTGGACCTGCCGCGCGCTCTAAAAATTGACCCATCTTGCCCCATAGACTTGTACGAGTCCGAAACTTCAGACCTAGATCCAAACCCACACGAGACGGGTTTGTCTGGACCCAACCCAAAATTTCATTAAAAATTATTATGGAAATATTACTAATATGAAAATACTAACAATAGAGATAGAGGTTGTAGTATAGTTGGTTTTCACTCTAGTTAATGAATTTTCTTTGAAGGTCGCGTGTTTGATTTCTTCTTAATAACAAATTTTATTTATTTATTTAAATAAAAGTGGCTAGATATTAATCTGGGCTTAATCCAACGGGTCTAAACAAGGCAGGGTAGGGCGATTCTGAAGAAGGAACTGATGTCCCGTTTCTAGTGCGGGGTGGATAATACACGCACCATTGCAGGGCGGAGCGGGTCCAACGGGATAGGTCCGGATTGCCATCCCTATGCTGGCTGCTGCCCTCTCCAAATTATGAATTTTACTCATTTTTTTTAATATCTATGTTGAGAATTTATAAATTTACCCTCCCTTATTCGTAGGTTCAAATCCTACTGGACACGCTATGTGAGTATGTCACCCTGTCACTTTAAGGGTGGTTTAACTCTTCTGTGTGGTTTGCAGGCTATTGCACAGGAGCAAGATTTATCCTGTGCGCACCAAAGTTAGCGGCTGCGGGTTCCTCGTCATAAAAAAAAAAGAATGAATTTCTCAAACTAACTATTAAAAGGAAAAAAGAAAAAGCAACTGCTAACTATATGAAGAAAAAAGAATGAACGAATTTCTAAAACTAATATATACACAAGACATGCATGATGTACGTATATTTAATTTTAAATATAGGAATCATACCTTTTTTAATTCATGCTTTCTGAATATGTTGGGACATATTCTCAAGTTTCATACAATCACATTAATCTATTCTTTAAAGTTAGAATTTTTAAATATAAAATCGAATAATTTTCATAAAGTAATATTTGATTGTATATCTAAGTTATGACTTATGCAACACCTGGTTTACAATACTGAGTTTTACTTCTGTGAAATATATAATTTTAATGATTTACTTATTGTTGGAATCTTAATAGTAATTTTTTGATAAATTGTTCTATTTTGGTTTAAGTTTTAATTATTTTTTTCATTTAAGCCAAAGCTATTCATTAAAAGGAGTTTCCCCATAAAGTAAAGGATAATCATGTGACTAAAGCACGCGCGAGTTTATTGACACCTTAGGATCCTTCTTCATCCACGAGAAATCACAATACGCGATAATCCAAAAGTATTTAGTTCACGTGAAAATTAAGTTGGTCTAGACTCAAAATCAGTAACGATAATAAAATTAAGTTTAATGTTAACCAAGAATCAAGGTGACATAAAAAGGCAAACAAGTTCATCTCAGCGAAAATTAGATTAAAGTTATACAGTTAAATCTCGATAAAGTAATAATCTTGAGACCGAGAAAAAATATTCATTTAACGAGGTTATTACTTTATCGAACATTATTTTAGTGCATTGACCCATATCGGGAACGGAAAAAATTATTATCTTAGCGAGATTATTACTTTTTTCAAGGTCTAACTGTATATGCAATTTATTCAAATGATTAAGCATTTTAAGATTTTAAAATGTACTTTTATAAAACTTCTGTTTATTTCATTAGAGTACCAACTTTTATTTGTCAACCATAAGTCCGTCTTAGATAGAGTGTGCTGGGTCAACTTTTTTACTATTTGTTTCTTAACACCGTCTTAGCTGGGCTCCCCAACAATTGGGCCTTCTTTTTCAAACAGTTTTCTTTTTTTCTTTTTTCTTTTTTAAATAAATATAAGTGTTTACTAAATTGTTATTATCAGCCTATAAAAATAAGTTAAAAAATCTTATGAATAAAGCCATTTTGGTCAGCTTTTTTCCAAACGGTATATAAATGATTTGTTTTACTTCCACCATCCTATTATCTATTATTGTTGGCTCGTTCATTATTGACATGAATTAAAAAAGTGAGTGGAAGAATATTAAGATGACTGGGTCAACTTATACTCATTTGATTATGATCCACAAGTTAAATTCAATTTCAAAAATAGAATGAAGGGAGTATAAGTTAAAACAAGTTGTTGATAAGCCTGGGACCGGACCTTTTAACTTTGATGCACATAGCTAATCTACTAAATTTGTTGTAATGTGTAACGCCCCGAAATTTTCAATATAAAATATATTGCATATCTATTCATGCATATTATCAAGTGTTTTAGTTCTGTAAGTCGCGCCTTAGAAATTAAAATGAAAATTAAAGTATTTATGTTATTTTTTCGTTAAATCATTTTGTTATGTAAATTTATTTTGAACTTTGAATGTGTTTGTTTATATCATATTATAATTATATTGTTTATTTATTTATTTAGAAATCATGTTAGAATTATTAGACAAGAATAATATTTATTTTGGATTTCCTAAACCAAATATGATTCATAAAAGGATATAATATTTATTATTATATTAAGTTATTAGGAGGTAATTTTATATTATGTTTTATGATTAAAATAGATAATTTATGTGTTATATTCATGTTTAGAATTAATTTTAATTGTATCTATATCCTAATCCAACTATGATTGAATCTCTTATATGTAAGTGATATATTAAATTCTATATAAATTATATGAGAACGAAAATAAATATGGATAAAATATATTTGATACCTAATATGATTAGGGATATTTAGATAATGATTTCTAGGCCTATAAATACCCCTTAGTCGCTCATAATATAGCATCCCATAAAATTTTCGAAATTCTGTCAACATACATGCGAACTGTTTCAAGAATTATTTACACATCTTCCCGTCGTCATCTCGCCGTGAAAATTTATTTTCGTCTTCATAGGTATGTCTAGTATACTATAATATTTTTGTAGAATTTTTCAAGCATGATAAGTATTTGTTAATAATTGTTCTTCGTAACCTGCCAGTTTTTGACAGCATGTTCATGAGCTTGAAAGGAAAATTATTTTTCATGTTTTCTTTACATTTTTTTCGACCATGATTAATTTTAATGGGATATAATACATGTTAGGTCAATCATGTTAAAAATATAGAATTTTTAGGATACATTTACTATTTATTTGTTAATTTGTTTCTTGATGTGCCAGTTTTTTTGTCAACATGCATGTAGATTGAAAAACAAAAGTTTTCACATTTAATATACTTAAGTTTATTACCATGGGAAAAAGTTAAAATTTCATGTTAATAAATAGATTATGTATAGTATACGTTGTTTGATTAGTATGATCTATGTGTAATTATGAATTATTTGAATTGTTGATGCATGCATAGGATCGGCGCACATGACTTAAACATCTGATATCCATAATTTTTCATCAAGTCAAGGTTAAGGTGGAGAATTCTTAATGTTTATCCTTATTATATCATTTACTTGAGTTTTTCATTTGACTATAGTACAAGATCAATAAAATTATGAACGAGGGATATAAGGTCGACGGACCTATATTAGCGAGGGACCTTCGGGTCAAGCCTATGGGCTGCTATGTCTATGGATCTTTGGATCAACCATGATATGTTATCATGTCTATGTTATCATGTTTAAATTCGGTATCGTTTATAATCTAGATAAATGCATTTCTCCACTGAGTAATCGTATTCATCCTTATTATTTTAACATTTTTCAGGAAATGACTCGGCCAATGCGTAGAGGTGTTGGTGGTGATGGTCACACGAGGAATGATTTATGAAAGTTATTATTGCATTAAACTAGTTTTTATCATGAACTATGCATCTTCTTTCTACTTTTTATTTTCGAGAACTAATAGTTGCATTTGCTTTTATTTTACCTAAGACTTCCGCTGAGTATGAAAATAAATTGCGTTTTTCAATGATTTTTTTCCATGAAAATGTTTTGAAAGAATTAAGATATGCATGTTAAGTAGGAAGTAGCGTCCTTGTTAAGTTATGAAAATTAGGGCGTTACATAATGTGATTTGCATATTAATATTGTTGATTTAGAGACGAGACTTAAAGTGTAGAAAGGGTGCATCCTAAGTTCATATTTCAAACTCAAATGCGGAAGTAAGTAGCATATTGAAGTTACTCACTGAATATGAAATTCAGTTCGTTGGATAAACTTCTTGATCCCGTTGCCAAAGTATTACTAAGTACTATTCACATACTGATGTCAAGTAAGCCAATATAAATATATGCAAAATGTGTAGATCTAACTTTTATAGTATCATTCGAAAAACATTTATTTATTAAAAACCTAAAATAAGCACAAACACAATATGAATGTTTTGTTTTCGAAATACTGGTCCGAATAATACGGTCCAGTGAGCAAAGTGGGAGCAGGAGCAGGTAGGTCATGGAAGGAAAGAGAAAGGTCTTTGGTTTGTTGTCAGAGTTTACAAGAGATTCCACATTCCACCATCACGTGATTAATAATAATATTCATCTCCAAAATAATTTCACTTTTTGAGGTTAAAATGAAATACAAGTAAAGATGGAGGGCACAAATGCAAGATATCTATCCGCGGTCATGTCGTGTGCTAGTTAAGTGTGATTAGGTAGCCCACCAACAACTACACGACCCATTCTCCCAAATATTTAAAATTTAATTAAATAATAAATTGCTTCCAAAATTCCCAGCATTCTTATCGGTTACTGTGTTCAATTTATTCCTCAATCCTCACTCTAAATACACCTTACATTCCACCTCACTTTTATTTTTATAGTATTTCAATACTTAGAAAACTATTCCCTTCGATTCCATTAGTCAAGTATAGGCGTTTACTGTTAGATTGTTATTTTAAGTTAAAAAAAGTAATAAGAATATTGAAGTAAGACAATTCGACTGAACTAATGAATTCAGACGGAGTGAGTATTTAATAAAATTTATATTACTTCCTTCGTCCCGCTCCATGTGACATACTTTTCATTTCGAGCGTCCCGTTTCAAGTGACACTTCCAAAAATAGAAATAATTTTATAAAAAAATCATAAATTTTCTCCTACTTTATCAATTCTCTCTCATACTTTATCATTTATCTTTCCTACTTTAATCATATCTCTCTTATTTTATTATTACTCTTTCCTACTTTATCAATTACTCTCTCACAATCTCACCATCTTGTCTCTCTTATTTTATCATCTACTTCTATCTCATACTTTATCATCCACTTTCTTAATTTCCGTGCCGAAAACAATTGTGTCAAATGAACTGGGACGGAGGGAATATTATTTATGTAATAATTCCTCCGTTCCATACATACTGTACTATATGACATAGAGTTTAAGAAACTTTTAACTTTTGCGCCATCCTATGGAGACATTAGTGCATAGTTTTGATTCTTGTTAAAATATCTGAAGCGCATTCCTAACCCTTAAAAAAATTCTTAAACAACTATATACCCTCATTTTCCCATTTTATTATATTACAAATATTATTTATCTTTATTGCCTCTTAGAGCATCTCCAACAGCCCTTCATTGTAGAGTAAAACTCTACAATAAAGCAATTTTTTTTCTCCAACAAGAAACTGCAAGAAACGGTATTGTAAGGTTGGCCAACTTTGATACTGCAACTCTACCGTGGCACTATTCACACGGTAGAGTTGCTTTTTACATTTTTTTTTAATTTTCTTTAAATTATTGTTATCTTTTACAAATTAGTAAAATATTTAATTAATATCATTTCTATTTTAATTTGTTTTACAAATATTTAAATATATTACATTTATATTTAATTTGTTTTACATTTTATAATAAAATGTAATTTATATTTTAATTTATTTTAAATTTATTAATTTTTGTTATATTGAAATAAAAATATAATAATATAAAAATTAACACAAGTTGTTAAATAATTTAGACAATAATACTAAAATTACACTAACATAAAAATACGATAGTACTAAAAGTGTTGGATTTGTAATATTATGATATGCAATAGTTTTTCAGATTCAGGAAATTATGATATATAGAATATTCTATTGTAGAGTTAAATGTAGAGTTGACGATTGAAGATGAATTCGGAAAAACTCTACATTCAACTCTACAATAGTGTGGAGGGAACTCTACAATAGAGTTCCCTCTTTGGAGATGCTCTTAAAGCCAACAAATTCCACTCTCTCTCCTATCTCTCTTCACAACGCAAATCCAACCTTTTCTCCAATTCTCCTCAATCTCTCTCCCCATTCATCCATCAAACGCACGCATCAGATTCCCCTCCTTTCCTGCAATTTTCAGAATTCATTTGGCCGTTTTAGGTGTTTGTAGGGATTTAGGTTGGATTAGTGGTGAAGAAGAAAAAATGGTAACCCCAAACCTAGATACGATCACAGCATCGCTCGAGAGATCCTTGCAGAACTGTTCATTGAACCACCAACACAGCAGCAGTAGCTCCGCTGCCTCCGGTGGCGGAGTGGCGCGCACTCCGGAATCGCCGCCGCAGGACTCCACCACCCCGACCTTGGAACTCAATTCTGAAGCCTCCCTCCCTTTCCATTGGGAGCAATGCCTCGATTTAAAGGTAAAGACCTAACAAAAGCGTGGCCCTCCTAGAAACAGACAAATTAATTTTTCTTTTACAAAGATCGCTATCATTATTAATGTCAAGTACTTGAGGCTCGATTTGATTTTTCCTACATTTAATGCTTGAAATCATTTACAGATCCGGCATTATTTTACCTTTTGTTTTGTTTCTTTGTCCCAGAAATGTTTCTCTCCTTTAATTCTGGATATTTATTGCGACTTCGCTTCATTTAATGCCTCGCGAAAAACTATTTCTGATTTTTCCTCGATTTTTCGTTTTTTTTTTGTTTTTTCTGGTTTGGTTGATTGCGGACCGGCGAGATTTACTACATAAATTGGAGGACGGGGATGAGAGTGACGGAGGATCCGCGGACGGCGGCTGAGTACGGCGGCGGTTACTACTCGGAGGAGGAGGACAGCAGCTCGTACAACAGCGACGGTTCGTCTGCGGAATCTTCTCCTTCTTCATCGAGAGAGCAGTGGAGCGGTAAAAACAACAATCTAGAGAATTGCTATTGCGAGGAGAATATTGAGAATAATTCGAATTCGAATTCGAATTTGAATAGCAATAACAACGTGCTTGTGGTGGCTGGATGCAAGAGCTGCTTAATGTACTACATGGTGCCCAAGCATCTCGAGATTTGCCCTAAATGCTGCGGTCAACTGCTCCACTTTGATCGATCCGAAAATGCCTCCTCCTAAGTATTTATCTCTCTCTCCTCTCTCTCTCTCTCTCTCTCTCTCTCTCTCTCTCTGAGTCGTTTGGTATTGGACGTGGTATTGGATGTTGATGTGGGCTGCTGATATGAGACAAAAAAAGAATTCTCATTCTTGTTTCAAATTGGTTCATCTTTTTTTTTTGTGTGTATTTTATTATATATTCATTGTTTTGATTTCTTGGCCTATTTCTGCATTTATCTATCTCAGATTCAATCCCTTTTTCATGCATTTATTGCTTCAAGTGTTAAAAGAGGGAATTTAACGAGCAGAGCAGGTGGTTCATTTGACTGGAAGATGAGAGAATGATTAAATGATTCTGTTGATATTAGTTTCTTTTTTCACTTCATTTGTTTCATGAAATCTGAATTTGGTTAGTTTATGTGATTTTTTTTATTGTACAATATAGTGTTTTATCTCGTATTGTAACCGTTTCTTAGACTAAACTTGACAAATGATATTTATTGATGAAATAAAATACGAAATTTAAAATGCAATCAAGTATCCATCCAAATGGGTGCATTGCAAGTAGTGGTTAAGGTAGTTAACTTTTGGGGTATTTTCCCTAATCAATATTACAAAACTTAAATTTATCCAATCCTTATATTTATTACACAAAATACTTAATTTTACTTTAAAACTTCTACTTTTTAGACTTGTCAGCTTGCGTAAATGATTGGAATCGGGTATCTGAAGTAGAACACCCGCTCACGTCCTGTTCCATCCCGTTCGAAAAATTCCGCTCTACCTGCCAATTTTCGTTCGGCTTTTTGACTTTTTCATAAAGTTAAGGGTAGTGTAGATAAAATTGGGTATTTTATGTAGCAAATATAAGGATTGAGTAAATTTGAGTTTTGTTATATGAAATTGGGTATAAAAGAATAATAATATAAAACTGTATAGTTTTTTATAACAATCAAATTAATCATTTTACTTTTACCCTTCGTTTTTATCAAAATTATGTGATTTTAATTCGGACATGGTTGGAATATTGGATTTTGGAAGAATAGATATCATCTTTCGATAAATGATGCATGTTTTCCTAACAAAATAAAAAATAAAAAAATCTAAATCTTTTTGCATTTTTCGAATTGGGTAAACAAACGGAACGCAAGAGGAAAGTACCAGTTTATTTCCTAATCAAGATTAAATTAACAATCTTAAAATAGCTTCCGCAAATGCATTTTTCTCTAAGATGATGAATTATCCTTGTTCCTAAAATAAGTAAATTTAGAAATGAAGCTTTTTTTCTTTACGAAGTAACTTATAAGGCTAACTAGAATTTAGTGAACGAGCATAATCTTTGCAAATTGCAACCTTGGTTACGTTAATTAAGAATATTAGTATAATGATGTGACAACAGCTGGATCAAATGTGATTCATATATTATAATCTAAATATTTTATTGAAAGTTGCAAAAAACGTAACACAAGAATGAACGAAATTTCTTGGTCGTTGGGCAAAACATCCTCTCCACGATGTTGCATTTCTCAAAAACTATGATGGAGTATTAGAATACTGCATTCGATTTGCGTGACTTTTTTAATATATTAATATTTTGGATGAGATACAACTATATACTACTCTCTTCGTAATTATTTTTTTAATATAGTAATTTAAGAATATTGTTGGTTATGAATATATGAGGTAATAATTATAAAATAATTAAAAATTTAATGTGAGGCAAGAATTATGGGACGTGAGAGTAATTTTATCTATCTTCTCTCTAACAATGCCCATATATTCAATCTATTGATGTATAATGAATATTAAATTATAATTATTTAATAGCATTGAGGGTAAAACGAATATTTTATTTAAAAACTTAAAATAAGCTACTGATATTAACATTTTTCCAAACATTATTTTTTCCACTTTCAGCAGCTTTCAACACTTATTTCCAAACACCTACAAATTCTGAAATCAGCAACTTTCAGCCGCTTTCAGCAGCTTTTGTAACGCCCCGAAATTTTAAATATAAAATGCATTGCATATCTATTCATACATGTTATCAAGTGTTTTAGTTCTGTAAGTCGCGCCTTAGAAATTAAATGAAAATTGAAGCATTTATGTTATTTTTTTTGTTAAATCATTTTTGTTATTTAAATTTATTTTGGATTTTGAATGTGCTTATTTATTTAGAAATCATGTTAGAATTATTAGACAAGAATAATATTTATATATTTTGGATTTCCTAAATCTACTGGGATTCAAGAAATGATTTAATATTTTATATTATGTCAAGATATTAGGAAATAATTTGAAATTATATTTTGTGAATAAAATATATATTATATTTTTGAAATAGATGTTTTAGGAAAAAAAATCTAGTTGTATTTGTCCTTATCCTAATTTATCTAGGATTGAATCTCTTAATTGGTAAGTGATAGAATAAATTCTATATAAAATAGATATGGACGAAAATAAATATGGATAAAATATATTTGATACCTTATAGGATTAGAAATCTTTAGATAATGATTTCTAGGCCTATAAATACCCCTTAGTCGCTCATAATTTAGCATTCCATATAATTTTCGAAAATCCTGTCAGCATCCCTGCGAAAACTGTTTAAAGAATTATTTACACATCTTTCCGTCGTCCTATCATCGTGAAAATTTAGGGTCGTCTTCCTCGGTATGTCTAGTATACTTATTTATTTTCTTATAATTTTTCAAGCATGATAAGTATTTGTTTAAAATTGTTCTTCGTAACCTGCCAGTTTCTGACAGCATGTTCATGATTATGAAAGAAAATTTATTTTTCATGTTTTCTTACATTGTTTTAGGCCAGGTTTAATTTTAATAGGATATAATACATGTTAGGTCATTCATGTTAAAAATATAGAATTTTTATGAAACGTTTACTATTTATTTGTTAATTTGTTTCTTGATGTGCCAAATTATTTGCCAACATGCATGTAGATTGAAAAACAAAAATTTAAAGTTACTATTGAATGAATGCTTGATTATGGTACGTTTTATGGTGATGAATATGTAATATGTTGTTTATGTTAGAGGTCTATAATTTTTAGGCCAATATTTTTATGATTTTATTTATTTATTTCATGAATTGTCGAATTACTAAATGCATGAATGAATTATCAATAGAAGTAAGGTTGTGCTTAATATATCGCATGTTAATAAGTAGATTATCTATAATATAGATTATTTGATTATTATGAAATATGTACATTTATGAGTTATATGAATTATTGATGCATACATAACATTCTTTGAACAAGTCATTAAGATAACTTTCATGTTAGGATTGGCGCGCATGACTTAAACATTGTTATCCATAGTTTTACATTCAAAATCAAGGTTAAGGTGGGGAAGTATTCTTACACTACATTTATCCTTATTATATTTTATGCTCGATATTTATGAGTTAATGTCATGCATGATAAGGAAGGATCGAAGTTGATCCTCGATCGAAGTTGATCGGTATAAAGGTTTATGGTCGAAGTTGATCCGCGATCGAAGTTGATCGGTACACATGTTTATGTTCGAAGTTGACCGGGTTCGAAGTTGATCCGTATTAAATGATTGAGTCGAAGTTTACTCGGTGGTCTGTGTGACTACGAAATGCTTACATGTTCTAATTTTCCATAATATATTGGTGTATTATATAGTTTGGATAAGTGTATTCCCCACTGAGTAGTCGTACTCACCCCTCTATATTTTCACTTTTTCAGATCATGGTCCGGCAGATGTTTGAAGTGGCGGATGGTGATGGTCACACATGAAAGAATCTAAATCACTTTTTACCGCATTAATTTAGTTTTTCTCATGAACTATGCATTGATTACTGTTTAATTTCGTAAACTAGATGACGCACATGTTTTTGATTTAAGACTTCCGCTTTTATGAAATGCATTAAAACCTTATTATTTTTACAAATCTATTATTTAAAAAAAATTAAATTGAGAAAATTAAATGTTATGCACGAGGTGACGTCCCCTTAAAAGTTATGAAAATTGGGGTGTTACAGATTGGTATCAGAGCAGGTTTACTTTCCTGTAGACTTGTTTCATGTTATGCAGAAAATTGACCATCATCACTACCAATGCATCGAGCCGGCGAGGTAAGTAAAGTTTTAAAGTCATGCAAAGTTTTTAAAATTCATATATTGCACGATTTTGCAAAGGCACGTTTTTTCATGAAAGTACATGCATTTATGTTTTTAAGCTAAGCAAATTTTCGAGGACGAAAATTCTTTAAGTGGGGTAGATTGTAACGCCTTGAAATTTTAAATATAAAATGTATTGCATATCTATTCATGCATGTTGGTCCGGAGACGATAGTCAGGTGTGGGGGGGGGGTGAATACACCTGATGGCAGTTTCTTTTTCTCGAACCGAAGGACAGCTGAGCTGTTTAGTGCAACTGATGAACAATGCCAAATAGTAACCTTCGATCACGGGTCAGAGTTTGTCAGCTATTGAGCTCTCCTACTGACTTGAGTCAGTCGTTCGAAACTCAGTCGGAGACGTTTTGTGTGCGGATAAGTGTGGGGACCGGAAATTCGTCTTAGTTTTGAAAAACGCTTTTCACAAATCAAGTTCTTTTGGCTGTGCGCTTTTGAAACAAGTTTTATGCAAACATATGATTTTGAACAGTTATGATATGCAATAAAACAGTAAAGAACACAAGCGATTTAACGTGGTTCGGAAACGCAAGATCCTACGTCCACGGTCCTGACAATGACAGGATAACTTGTTGATTATACTGAGCAAGCCTCAGCAGGTATCTGTGCACTGGACAGATCCTTCTAAGTTATAGTCCTTAGCGACTTTACAATTCAAACTGAAGTTCGAAAGGGAGGGAATAATCTCCAACTAAGAAGGAGTTCTTACAATAAGAACAATTCACTAAAAGTGAACTCCTTCGAAATCTAAGCTATAAATCTGGCAATGAGCTTAGTCTAGAGAAGAAAGGGATCTAAATACTCTAGAGAGAAGAACTACAAATATTCTATGAAAGCAAGTTTTTCTCTGTATAATCTGTTGAGTTCGCTAGAGTGTTATTGAGCTTGAGCTTTTTCCCTTATGAGTCCCGTACGTGGAGCTTCGAATTTCTTCTCTATTTATAGTTGTGAGCTATGGCATATGTCCGTTGGAGACGACGATGCCACGTGTCACAAGCTTCCAAAGAAAACGGCCATAATTTCGAATTTGTTGCGAGCAGGCGCTTAATTACTGTACATGAGAGCAGCTTTACTGTATAGAGCAGATATGGCGCTGTCGGCTTCTCATTGGTCGAGGTTTGTGGTTGGTGAGAATGTGTCAGAGTCAAGTTGACTATTCAAACAACCTCGTAAGATCTTCTACTGAATTTCGAAAAGACTTGTGCGACTGGGTCGTTTTACTCGTCGACACGTAAGACTAGATAAGTCTCTGTCTTCTTCGACTGAGTCGGCTGACAAGGAATACATCTACTGAGTAGGTCAGCTGGCGACTGCGAAGGTACTGAGCTTTGCATATGTTCTTCTGCTGATGGCTTATCAGCTGATAGGCTGTCTCCTACTGAGGTGAAGATCAGCTGCTGGCTGAAGAACGCAAGCTCTTACAAAGATGACGTGGGGTTCTGGAAAGTAACTTCGTCAGAAGATCAGTCCAACAGTTTACCCCGTATAGGACTTAGACAAAAGATAATCAAAATAAACAAGTCTAACCTATACATCATCTAATCCTATAGACACACTGCACGACTGATATCAGCTGGGTTTTGGGATCTTCAATTCCATAGTACTACTATGATTTCCCCCAATATTCTTTTAACCACTAGACAGCTGAGTACCATCCACTGACTCATAACCCAACAATTTCCCCCTAATTGATGATGCCAAAACCTCTATTTCTAACCATCTAGCCTCTATTCTAAAATAAGGAACGAAGAGCTAATCTACTGACAACAATTTCCCCTTGAAGACAATCAAGATGATCAATAAAACATCAAGTCAGTAGGCGAGATATAGGCAAAATCCAAGAACGATTATGTGAGTGTGTGTCAGATCACTTAGTGATCAGTTGTGAGAAAACACAAACAAAGGCCATGAGACAATGAGTAATTGTCTGGCAAGCAATAGGAACCAATATATATATAGACAAAGAGTACATGGGCCCTATTACTATTACAACAAATATGAGATAAGAGATCAAGTCTGACTTCTGGAATTCTTCGTGCGTTTCTTAAAGTCTGCAGACTTGTCAGCTGGAGGGTCCAGGTAGTAATACTTGTAGACTCTTGAGCGTAGAACCTGGATTTCCTCATAATTATCTGGATCGTACATATTCAGACATAGATGAACAACAACTTCTTCTACTTCTCTCTCAATCTCTTTTGTGTACAGCACGCCGCGAGTAGTCCTAGGAGGAGGGATTTGCCTGAAGGCTGGAGCTCTGAAGGGTATTTTCTCTTTCTCCAAGATCTGGCGGATCTGATTTCTGAAACCCATATCGAATCGACTGATAAGTCCATCAAAGTGTTGATCAGCTGATTTGTCAGTCTCATAGATACCCCAAACATAGTATCCTTTAATAAAGTCTTCTTTCAGTTCCTCCCACTGCTCGTTGAGCTCGGCTGGCACCCATTTATCCACATGAGGTGTAGGCTCCTTCTTGATATAAGGTGCCCTTCTGAATTTGGATCCTCGTGGAATTTGCTTCCTTGGATCAGCTGCTGGCTTTTCGGAAAGTCTAATTATTTTAGCCATGTCAGCTATCCTCTTCTTCTCTCTGAGAGCCGCTGCCCTTGTATCTCCTCTCATGAGATTTAGTCCCTGCAGCGTGGCTTCCCAAGTAGCTCTGTCCTCTGCCTCCTGCTCAAGTGTGAGATTAGTCGGGTAATTAGTCTGTGCAGTTGGCTGGACCTCATACACTAAGGCCTTGGCTAGCTCCTCCTGAGCTTTCTTCTCATCCTCAGCCTTCTTGGCCTTGCCCTTTGCAGCTTTCCTTGGCTTCTTGCCTATCTTAGCCTCTTCCAGCTGATGCTCATGATCAAGCTTATCCTGAAGCTGTTGAGCAATCTGAAGATCATAGGCTTCTTGCTCCGCTTTTGATTTGAACTTGCGAGCCGGGGAAGATGGAGAAATGGGTTCAGTGGCGATCTCCTTCCCCAATCTCTGCGGTGGCAATACCTGAGGCTCTTCTACTTCTTCTTGATCCAAGAATGTTGCGATTTCGTCTATGTCTTTGGGCGGGCGATGAGATGGGAACCGCCTCGATCACTGCTCCGCCTCGAGGGGTGTATTCCGAGGAGGAGTACAATCGAACCGGGTCCACCCGAGCGGCGCGACCCTTCTCCTTGAGCTGTGCTGGCCCCTTCCCCCTTACTTCCTTCCTCCACCAGTTCGACCACAGCCTGTTCCGCCTCAGTTTCTTCCTTTACGTCTTCTTCCCCCTTTTTGGCATCATCTGCCTTAGAGAGGTGAGAGCGGATGGCTTTGATTTCTCGTTCAACATTGTAGACTGATTCTTTAATGAGAGTGGCAGTGGATTCGAAGTCTTTGACGAGGTCGCAGTACATTTCCCAATCTTTTCCTTGATCAGCTCTGAATTACTTAAGCTGCGCAGCTGACTCCTGACGGAGTTTCAGCAGAGCCTGATCGTGGGAATCTGTCATCTCTTTCTGAATGGCCTTAAGGGCCTCCGCCTATTGTTTTATAGCAGTTTGTAGGCAGGAGGTGGCCAATTTATTTCTTTCATTCATTTCGGCCTTGACTGTAGCAAGAGCCTGAGCCAGCTGCTCAGAGAAAATCTTCTGCTGAGTGTGAAGTAGCTGCTGACTCTGGATTTCTAAATCTGCCTTCTGAGCGGCTAAGGTAGTCTCAATTATCTCCTGAATATTCAGCTGAGGAGTAGGAGCTTCTGAGACTTTCTTCACGCCTTCAGCCAGTCGGTCTACACTTGTCGTTTGGGCCTTGGTATACTGAGCCCATTTTATGTGAACATCTTTGGCTAGGAGGCGATTTTTGTCCCCCTGACGTCTTATGGCCTTGTTCACCGACTTAGAGGTGACGGAACCAATTGGTTGTATCTGATACGAGCTTGTTCAGATCCTCTACTCAGAAGTCGCGAGTAGTTGCTCTCGACTGCGCTTTGAGGCACTCGGGGCATCACCTGATGTGGACGGAGGTGGTGATTTGCCCTTCTCGCGGGGAGTGGGACCCTCAGCAGAGCCTCCCAACTCTGCATCCTTGGGTGATGCCTGTTCCATCTCCTCATCATTATCTCCATTATTCTCATTATCAGGAGAAGATGGTGGCGAATGACTGTCGCCGGGCACTGAGGTGCGCAAGCTCAGCAGATAGAGCATTGCCGCCCTCAAATCTTCGAATGTTGCGCGATCACTGGTTCCCCCGAACCCAATTGCTGACTGCAACTCTTGCTCTTCAGCAAGTAATGAAAGAGCTGTCTGAGTCCTTATGATCTCTTCGAGTATGTCCCAACTCAGGAACCTCAGCAGCATCTGAACTCTAACCCTTATGGCTATTTCCACCAGATCTGAATGATCAGATATCTCAGGGATCTGTGAGTGGACTTCACTTGTGGCTTGGAGGCGAGTAGAGTGGATGGTCGTCCACTCAGAGGAAGTCTCTTCAGTCGGAATCCTGACGTCCGACTGAGTCTCCTCGGAGCTGATCACTTATACCTTATCCTTAAGTGTGGCTCCCTCCATTCCTGTGTCAGAGTCAAGAATGTGTTCTTCAGTAGGAGGAGGAGAGGCTGGTTTAGCTTGTTCTACTAGCACCTCAGCAGGTCCAGTTTTAGTCAGCCTTTTCCTTTTCAGAGGGTCGGCGCGAGGGGGCAAAACAATAGCTGATCTTTCTCTCTTCTGATCAGGCGGCCCTTGCCCAACAGACTTCTCGTCAACTGCTTTAGTTTTGAATTTTATTAGCTTGCTGTCGAAGAATTTGGCATCGGCAAACGAAGAATTCCTCGCTACTGATTGCTCGATCAGTATGGACATCTTGGTTCCATACAGTAGCTTCCCAACGCTAATCATCTTCCGCTCACCAGTGGGTAAGATGGTGAACTTTTGTGCCTGAGCCCTCAGCTCGGCTACGTAATAATCTGTCCAGTTCACTTGGACTCCGTCGTCTATAGCCATCATCAGCTGAATACGTGGCTTAGACAGCTGATCATAAGATCCTGCGGAGCTCGTCAGAATATGTGATATAATGTAGGCGAGCCCCCTGTGCCGAGGTAGCGACGGGTTCTTTGGTAGAGCGAGTTTGAAACCGATGTCCCGCTCCCACGTGAACTCCTGAACATACTTGTTCATCTCCTTCTCCTTGTAGCCAATGGGAGAAACACCACTATCTGGGAGATCAAACGCCAGTCCCAATGCATCTCGGATGTTGAAGACGTGCTGACTCACATCCCACGAGTTTGGGATAACCTCCTTCATATATGAGAAGGAAGATTCTTCTCCTCCGGCCGCGAGAGTCCTCCAGTTGAGGTATACTTCCGCAACTTGCCTCGGCAGATAAGCCCTAGGCTGCTTGGATACGAGCCATCCAAGTCCAGATTGCTCTAGCGCCTCGAAGACTGGCTCAAGATATGGAAGATCCACTTGACGAAGCGCCATGGTGGGTTCGAACTGAATCCGTGAGAGTATGATCTCGTTCATATAAGAGGGTTCATGAACATACGTCATTAAAATCTGCAAAACAACTTGTTAGCACTTGAAAATAGAGTGAGTCAGTAGAGTTGTAAGCAGAATTTAATACATTACCAAGTAGTTTAGAGTTTGTGGATGCTAGAAATCAGATAGGTTTGGAGATTTGAAGAAAATACTGATTTGCAGAAGGAGCTCTAAATTTTGGAAATGGCGGAAAATGAGTCGAGTAGAGAAGTTGAAAGGTTTTGTAAGATCAAGCTTAATAACCGTTTAGATCGAACGGTCAGGATTTAATCTTTCAATGTTATCTATGGCTGAGATTAAATGTTGTAAACTAAATGATTACAAAGCCGCCTCTACTATAGACCCACGAGGATGATGCGTAATAAGGGTAAGTGAGAAGACATGCATTAAATGCGCTGCAGGCAGCATTAATTACCAAATCAATTTGAATGAGAACGGTATCTACTGACCATTCCTTAAGAAATTGATGGGGGAAATAAATGCTTCTTAACTACTGAATGCGAGCGATTGATATAATAAATGCAAGCATGTCAACAAAAACGTTAAGTATTCAATACTACGCAAACCTCTTCAGCTGAACGTTTACGATCACCTGATTACCGTTAAGACTTAGGAGGATGGTTGACGTGCTGAAGATCACGTTTCCCCCTGCCGCGTATGCAGTATGATTCTCCCAATCGAATCATCAGCATCGATCATCCGACTTTGTCATACTGGTTCCTTCCGTCTGATACCAATTGTTGCCAATTGCAGTTAACAGTAGTTGTCCTCTACTGATGTGACTCAGTAGGATCCAGTAGACCTAGCTCAACTGATAGTTCTCTGAATCTGTTCTCAGCTAGTGGTTTGGTCAGTATGTCTGCCCTTTGCTTGTCAGTATGGACTTTCTCCATTCTGATATCATTCTTCTCGACATGGTCTCTGATGAAGTGGTGTCGGATATCCATGTGCTTGCATCTCGTATGTAGAACTGGATTCTGAGTTATTGCAATAGCACTTGTGGAGTCATAGTAGATGGGCACCTCATTCTGAATGATACCATAATCTCTCAGTTGTTGTCGAAGCCAAAGGATCTGGGCACAACAACTTCCAGCAGCCATATACTCAGCTTCAGTAGTGGACGTTGCTACTGAGTGCTGTTTCTTTGAAAACCATGATACCAGCTTGCTGCCTAGGAACTGACATGTTCCGAAAGTCGACTTTCGATCTATCCTGCATCCTGCATAATCAGCATCAGAATAACCTGTCAGTATAAGATTATCATCAGCAGGATACCATAAGCGTCAGGTGTTCCTCTTAGATATCGCAGAATCTTCTTTGCTGAGTCTAGATGACTTCGCTTGGGATCCGCTTGAAATCTTGCACATACACCTACAACATAAGTTATGTCAGGTCGGCTAGCTGTTAAATATAATAAAGAACCAATAATAGTTCAATAATCAGTAGAGTTAACAGAAGCTCCCTCTTTGTCTAGATCGATTTTAAAATTTGTGTTCATGGGGATCTTGACTGGCTTGCTCGAATCGCAGCCAAATCTTTTGAGAAGATCTCGAGTGTATTTAGCTTGATTGATGAAGATTCCTTCAGGTGATTGCTTCACTTGAAATCCAAGGAAATGATTCATCTCTCCCATTATGGACGTCTCGAACTTCTCCTTCATCATCTTCTCGAACTGCTGGCATATAGTCTCGTTTCTGCAGCCGAAAATAATGTCGTCCACGTAGATTTGCACCAGTAAGATGTCATCTCCTGACTTTATGCTTGAACGGGGTGCGATCTATCGTCCCCTTCGAAAACCTTTCGAAGTAGAAAGTCTGATAGGGTATCATACCAAGCCCTGGGTGCTTGTTTTAACCCATACAGAGCTTTCTGAAGTCTGTACACCTGATGTCCCTGCTAAAAGCCGGGCGGTTGTTCCACGTAGACTTCTTCCTTCAGTACGCCGTTCAGAAAAGCTGACTTTACATCCATCTGATATACTTTGAATCCTTGATGCGTTGCGTAGGCTAAGAAAAGACGAATGGCTTCCAATCTTGCGACTGGAGCGAAAGTTTCATCAAAGTCGATTCCTTCTGCTTGACTGTATCCCTTGGCAACTAGTCGAGCTTTGTTTCTGACGATGACGTTGTTTTCATCACGCTTGTTTTTGAAGACCCACTTAGTACCGAGCACATGCTGATGTCTAGGTCTGTCAACAAGCTCCCAAATTTCGTTTCTGACGAACTGGTTCAGCTCTTCTTGCATGGCGATGATCCAGTCAGCATCGTTAAGTGCGTCCTCTATCGACTGAGATTCTTCTGTAGACAAGAAACAAGAATAAAGTGAGCTTTCTCCTTGACTTAATCTCGATCTTGTTCTTATCGTTGCTGATGGATCTCCTATTATGAGATCTGAAGAGTGAGCGTCAAGCCATGAACGTCTGAGTCTGACTTCTTCTTCTGATACTACTTCTGCAGAATCAGTAGGAGTGTTAGGCATTTCAGTAGTACTGTTCTGAGATTGTAGCATTTCAGTAAGAAGGTTAGGATCTACTGAGTTTCCAGGTTCAGGGGCATTTAGCTCAGGAACATTAATCGTTCCCCCTGAGTTTATATTCACAGTAGAGGTCTTAGTTACCACTGGGGCTTCCTCATCGACCGTTGTTACCTGTTGTTGATTCTGTTCAGTAGAATCAACCAGGTCAGCTACATCGCCTGTTGGTTGAGTCTGAGTTTCTTCATCATCTGACTCATCATCCCAACAATGCTGGATCTTTTCAGTTTTATCAGTCAGTCCGAGATCCTGTAGCTTGCTGCTGACATCATCAGTATTTCTCTCTGTAGTTTTCATGTTCTCAGTAACAAACTCATCAAAAACAACATGAGGGCTTTCCTCCACGCAAAGAGTCCGATAGTTAAAGACTCTGAAGGCTTTACTGACTCGGGAATATCTTAAGAATACCCCTTGATCAGATTTGCTATCAAAGACCTTCAACCGATCTTTCCCGTTATTGTGGATAAAGCACGGACAACCAAAAATATGAAAATGAGAAATAGAAGGAATTCTCCCTTTCCACAATTCGTATGGTGTCTTCATGTGTTGCTGTGTAAGAAGTGAGCGATTCTGAGTGTAGCAGGCTGTGTCAGTAGCTTCTGCCCAGAACTTAGAGGGTAGCCCAGAGTCTGCTAGGAGCGTCCTTGCTGCTTCTTTGAGTGTTCTATTTTTGCGTTCAGCAAGTCCGTTCTGTTGAGGAGTACGAGCAGCGATGTCTCGTGCTGAATTCCCTCTTTCTCGCAAGTACTCTTTAACTACCGAGTTGAGAAATTCCCGTTCCTCTGTCCGAGCGAATTCTTTGTATCTTGATGTCCTTTTCCACACCGAGCTTTTTCGTAGTTTAGGCAACTCGGTCATGACATCGATTTGTTGGCGATGAAGATTACCCATGTATATCTCGAGTAGTCGTCTATAA
Organism: Lavandula angustifolia; assembly: GCA_028984105.1. Taxonomy (NCBI): domain Eukaryota; kingdom Viridiplantae; phylum Streptophyta; class Magnoliopsida; order Lamiales; family Lamiaceae; genus Lavandula; species Lavandula angustifolia. The sequence continues at coordinate 15,355,448 of CM054825.1, read as the reverse complement.
CGACAAGGGCATACTTCTTGCCTCGTATAGTCACAGGGAGAAACTCGGCCCAAATAAATCCATGTGCGAAGGTGAAGGATTCCATCGGTGGAAGGTGAAGGAATAGGTGGATTGTTTTTCTTTATCTCGCTTTCCCTTTAAGCATGCTTCACAATTTCTCGTCTTTGATGAACGATTCGTTGGGTAGTCCCCCGACTTTAGAGTTCTTGGCGAGCTTGTTCATAGTCTTGAAGTTCGGTGTGGCCGAGTCTCTTATGCCATAGCCATCCCGACTTGTCACCGGATTTCGTCTCGTGCGAGCAAGCAAACCTCAGGTTCTGCGGTATTCCAGTTAGCAACATATATGTTTTTCTTCCGCGAACCTGATAACACTGTTTTCCCTGTAGATTTATCAACAATATCACAGAAACCAGCGTCAAAGATTACTCTGTTAAGATTATCACAGAATTGACTGACAGAAAGGAGATTATGTTGAAGTCCTTCAACATATGTTACTCTTGAACCGAAGCGGTCCCCAATATTCAGGCGTTCCATATCCCCTTGTGTAGCCTTTAGAGTTGTCACCAAACTCAATTCTAGGACCATCTTCTTGTATATAGTTGGTCAGCAGACTCTTCTGGTACGTCATGTGTCTTGAGCAGCCGCTGTCCACTATCCATGGGTCCTTATGCACCTGCAAAACAGAAGCATTTTTAGGTACCCTTTGGTTCAGTTGGGTCCTTACATGTTAGTGGGTGATTTCGGAACCCAAATCTGCTTTGGAACCTTAGAAGTCTGAGACTTCTTCTTCTGAACCTTGTCAGTTTTCTTCTCCACAGGACTCGGAGATACTGACTTTCTGCTGATGATTTTGGGTTAAGGAGCTTTCTTCTTCTGAGTCTTTGTGCTTCTCTTGACCCTGGGCTCATAATAGTACGAGCCGTACTGAGCCGGGTGCTCGTACAGTGGCTCATGGTACTGTTCTGCCCATCTGACCTTCTTGGTTCCCCCTGAATTTGATCGCGGTGTCCTGGGGCTGGAACCTTTGGTCAGCTGCTTGTTGTTGCTCGACTGAGGTGCAATCATTTTCTGTTTGTTCTTCGCCTGAGGTGTGGTGTCAGCAGCTTGCACCTTTCCTTTGACAAACCTATCAGCCAGCGCTTCTGAGCTTTTCGAGGTAGAAGCTTCGTGGGTATAGCCAAGTCCTTCTTTCATGACAGTTGGCCGTTGTGCTCTGAGCATACTTTCTAGCTTCTCCTTAGCTCCAAGGTATTGTTCAGTCATCAGTCCTCGCCAGACCTCGTCACTCCTCCTGAGTGAGTCATAATCTTTCTGTACGTCTGAGAGCTTCTGACTGAGCTGGGCTATTTCAGTGTCTTTCTCACAATTGTCCTTAGTCAGAACTGAGATCTGAGTCTCTTGAAGCTGAGACTTAGTCATAAGAGATTCGATCTCTTCCTTGAGTCTCGCAACTAGATTCTCTGACTTAGTAGAGACCTGACAATCAGAAGAAAGTCTCTGATTTTCAGCCTTTTGGGGTAGGCTATGCTCGAATTCCTCCGATTTTAATTTGAAATATAACATCAGGAGTTAGAGCATTTAGATCAGAGCGACGTAAATAAGTAGCAAATGGAAGCCACTTCTGTCGAGGTAGCGCTCTCAAGATCTTTGTGTTCATCTCTTTATTGGTGAACACCTTCCCCAGCCCGTTGATGACATTGACTTGGTTTGTAAATCGATCATCGAGCTCGTCAATGGTCTCACTGGGCTCCATTGCAAAGGCTTCGAACTTCTGAAGCTCTAATTCGAGCTTGTTTTCTTTGATCTGCGGGGTTCCTTGGCTCAGTACAGCCAAAGCAACCCATAGCTCTTTTGCCCTTTTGCAGTCCTGCACCCTCTCAAGATGAGAGTCACTGAGCGTTGTCAGTATTGCGTTTCGCGCAACTCGGTCGAGGTTGTGCATCTTTTTCTCTTCAGGCGTGAAGGCTGATTTGTCTTTGGGAACCTTAGCACCAATATGTGCTCCTACACCTCCCGCAGCAGCGAACTGAACACTGTCAATCATGGGAATGATGGGTCCAGTCTCCAGGACGTCCGTCATGCTGTCGTGCAGCGATGTGAGGTGTGCCTCCATTCTCACGCGCTATACCATGAAGTTCTCTATTGAGAACATCGGCACCATCCTGATACCTGACAAGTCAGACATTATGCGAACGGGTATAAGGATGAAAGAAGAGATGCTTGTGCAGTGAAAACGTTTTCAAGGATCTGTTCGAGAAGACCAGTAGTACAGAACAGGTGATCAGTTGAACATCGTTGCTCTGATACCAATTGTTGGTCCGGAGACGATAGTCAGGTGTAGAGGGGGGGGGGTGAATACACCTGATGGCAGTTTCTTTTTCTCGAAATGAAGGACAGCTGAGCTGTTTAGTGCAACTGATGAACAGTGCCAAATAGTAACCTTCGATCACGGGTCAGAGTGTGTCAGCTATTGAGCTCTCCTACTGACTTGAGTCAGTCGTTCGAAACTCAGTCGGAGACGTTTTGTCTGCGGATAAGTGTGGGGCCCAGAAATTCGTCTCAGTTTTGAAAAACGCTTTTCACAAATCAAGTTCTTTTGGCTGTGCGCTTTTGAAACAAGTTTTATGCAAACATATGATTTTGAACAGTTATGATATGCAATAAAACAGTAAAGAACACAAGCGATTTAACGTGGTTCGGATACGCAAGATCCTACGTCCACGGTCCTGACAATAGCAGGATAACTTGTTGATTATACTGAACAAGCCTCAGCAGGTATCTGTGCACTGGACAGATCCTTCTAAGTTATAGTCCTTGGCGACTTTACAATTCAAACTGAAGTTCGAAAGGGAGGGAATAATCTCCAACTAAGAAGGAGTTCTTACAATAAGAACAATTCACTAAAAGTGAACTCCTTCGAAATCTAAGCTATACATCTGGCAATGAGCTTAGTCTAGAGAAGAAAGAGATCTAAATACTCTAGAGAGAAGAACTATAAATATTCTATGAAAGCAAGTTTTTCTCTGTATAATCTGTTGAGTTCGCTAGAGTGTTATTGAGCTTGAGCTTTTTCCCTTATGAGTCCCGTACGTGGAGCTTCGAATTTCTTCTCTATTTATAGTTGTGAGCTATGGCATATGTCCGTTGGAGACGACGATGCCACGTGTCACAAGCTTCCAAAGAAAACGGCCATAATTTTGAATTTGTTGCAGCAGGGCAGTTAATTACTGTACATGAGAGCAACTTTACTGTATAGAGCAGATATGGCGCTGTCAGCTTCTCATTGGTCGGGTTTGTTGTTGGTGAGAATGTGTCAGAGTCAAGTTGACTATTCAAACAACCTCGTAAGATCTTCTACTGAACTTCGAAAAGACTTGTGCGACTGGGTCGTTTTTACGTCCGGACACGATGACTAGATAAGTCTCTGTCTTCTTCGACCGAGTCGGCCGACAAGGAATACATCTACCGAGTAGGTCACCGGTGCGGCTGCGAAGGTACCGAGCTTTGCATATGTTCTTCTCGCGATGGCTTATCGGCGATGGGTCGTCTCCTGCGAGGTGAAGATCAGCTGCTGGCTGAAGAACGCAAGCTCTTACAAAGATGACGTGGGGTTCTGGAAAGTAACTTCGTCAGAAGATCAGTCCAACAGTTTACCCCGTACAGGACTTAGACAAAAGATAATCAAAATAAACAAGTCTAACCTATACATCATCTAATCCTATAGACACACTGCACGACTGATATCAGCTGGGTTTTGGGATCTTCAATTCCATTGTACTACTATGATTTCCCCCAATATTATTTTAACCACTAGACAGCTGAGTACCATCCACTGACTCATAACCCAACAGTGCATGTTATCAAGTGTTTTAGTTCTGTAAGTCGCGCCTTTGAAATTAAATGAAAATTGAAGCATTTATGTTATTTTTTTTTTGTTAAATCATTTTTGTTATTTAAATTTATTTTGGATTTTGAATGTGTTTATTTATTTAGAAATCATGTTAGAATTATTAGACAAGAATAATATTTATATATTTTGGATTTCCTAAATCTACTGGGATTCAAGAAATGATTTAATATTTTATATTATGTTAAGATATTAGGAAATAATTTGAAATTATATTTTGTGAATAAAATATATATTATATTTTTGAAATAGATGTTTTAGGAAAAAAAATCTAGTTGTATTTGTCCTTATCCTAATTTATCTAGGATTGAATCTCTTAATTGGTAAGTGATAGAATAAATTCTATATAAAATAGATATGGACGAAAATAAATATGGATAAAATATATTTGATACCTTATAGGATTAGAAATCTTTAGATAATGATTTCTAGGCCTATAAATACCCCTTAGTCGCTCATAATTTAGCATTCCATATAATTTTCGAAAATCCTGTCAGCATCCCTGCGAAAACTGTTTAAAGAATTATTTACACATCTTTCCGTCGTCCTATCATCGTGAAAATTTAGGGTCGTCTTCCTCGGTATGTCTAGTATACTTATTTATTTTCTTATAATTTTTCAAGCATGATAAGTATTTGTTTAAAATTGTTCTTCGTAACCTGCCAGTTTCTGACAGCATGTTCATGATTATGAAAGAAAATTTATTTTTCATGTTTTCTTACATTGTTTTAGGCCAGATTTAATTTTAATAGGATATAATACATGTTAGATCATTCATGTTAAAAATATAGAATTTTTATGATACGTTTACTATTTATTTGTTAATTATTTTCTTGATGTGCCAAATTCTTTGCCAACATGCATGTAGATTGAAAAACAAAAATTTAAAGTTACTATTAAATGAATGCTTGATTATGGTACATTTTATTGTGATGAATATGTAATATGTTGTTTATGTTAGAGGTCTATAATTTTTAGGCCAATATTTTTATGATTTTATTTATTTATTTCATGAATTGTCGAATTACTAAATGCATGAATGAATTATCAATAGAAGTAAGGCTGTGCTTAATATATCACATGTTAATAAGTAGATGATCTATAGTATAGATTATTTGATTATTATGAAATATGTACATTTATGAGTTATATGAATTATTGATGCATACATAACATTCTCTGAACAAGTCATTAAGATAACTTTTCATGTTAGGATTGGCGCGCAGGACTTAAACATTGATATCCATAGTTTTACATTCAAAATCAAGGTTAAGGTGGCCACTACATTTATCCTTATTATATTTTATGCTCGATATTTATGAGTTAATGTCATGCATGATAAGGAAGGATCGAAGTTGATCCGCGATCGAAGTTGATCGGTATAAAGGTTTATGGTCGAAGTTGACCGAGATCGAAGTTGATCCGTGATCGAAGTTGATCGGTACACATGTTTATGGTCGAAGTTGACCGGGATCGAAGTTGATCCGTATTAAATGATTGAGTCGAAGTTGACTCGATGGTCTGTGTGACTACGAAATGCTTACATGTTCTAATTTTCCATAATATATTGGTGTATTATATAGATTGGATAAGTGTATTCCCCACTGAATAGTCGTACTCACCCCTCTATATTTTCACTTTTTCAGATCATGGTCCGGCAGATGCTTGAAGTGGCGGATGGTGATGGTCACACATGAAAGAATCTAAATCACTTTTTACCGCATTAATTTAGTTTTTCTCATGAACTATGCATTTATTACTGTTTAATTTCGTAAACTAGATGACGCACATGTTTTTGATTTAAGACTTCCGCTTTTATGAAATGCATTAAAACCTTATTATTTTTATAAATCTATTATTTTAAAAAAATTAAATTGAGAAAATTAAATTTTATGCACGAGGTGACGTCCCCTTAAAAGTTATGAAAATTGGGGTGTTACTGCTTTCAGCACTTATTTCCAAACACCTACAAATACTGTTTGGGATAACTTATCTGAAACAGCTTATAGCTGAAAGATGTCTCGGGAAATAAATTTGGTGTTTGGGAAATCCAGCTTATAGAGCTGCTGAAAGCTATTTGGGTCCAAGATAGAGAATTTTCGTAAGGTGGTATTCGGCAGCTGAAGCTGATAGCTTATAGCTTTTATAATTTTAACCTTTTTAATTAATACATTATATTATAATTTTATAACTATTTTTTTTAATTAATGATCGATATTGCTTATTTATATGTATAATTTTTATTTGTCATTTAACAAAGAATAAGTAAATATTTGTTTTATTAATATAATTTATAATCTTTTTTATTCTTGATTTTAATTAATAATATTAACTATACTTAATTTTTTTCTAATTTTTATTTAAATTTTTTTTTTATTAAAATACTATTTTATATTAGTGGAAATAAATTTTAAATTTTATTTGTGTAAAAATTCTAAATTTGTTTAATAAGTGAGAAATAAATAACATTTTCATTTTATAAGATACCACTTTATTAATATTTTTAAATATTAATTTTTGAATTTCAGCACTTTTTGCAAACACTTACAAATTATCAAAAGCAGCAGCTTTCGGCTACTTTCAGCCACTTTCAGCAAGTTCTAACAACTTTCAGCACTTATCGATAAGCTTCAGCTATCCCAAACATCCCCTTATCAATAAACTTCAACTACTCTAAACACCCACTTAATAGATTAATGCTTAAGAAGCTACACACATTGTCTATCTCGAACAATGGCTGTATATGTCATTTTCGTAATAAATACAAAAGAACTAAAATGAATTTATAAAATCTTAGTAACAATTGGCCAAATTAATTTAATAGCCATGAATTGATATTTAGGAAATATGGGTTAGTCAATGCAATTCGATGAGAATCTCGCTATCACAGCTGGTGAGTATACCAATTCAAATATTTCATCATGATTTAGGGGATGCCTCAACCGTAATCATAGGATTTGACTTTTATCTGAAAGGAATAAGTTGCTCTTATCCACATTTTCTTTAGTGGTAATAGTTGTTGTTGGCCGAACAGTAGAAACATAGTACAAATTTGGCCTTTGTTTAAACAAAACACAAATCTAGTCATTTTATTTAGTTGTGGACGCAGGGTGTCAGAAGGGCCGATGAAGGGCCGATGGAGGCCGATTGTGAATGAACTGAGGGCCGATCGAGATCGGCCATCTTTAGGCCGACCTATCGGCCCTTCTGAAAATAACTGAAATAATTGAAGGGCCGATGGTGATCGGCCCCCCTTCAGCCGAGACATCGACCCTCGGAAAATAATTAACGTAAAGAATTAACAAATTTTTTAAATAATTTTGTAAAAATAATTTTGTTAAAAATTCAACGTAAATAAAAGGAGGGCCGATGGAATCGACCCTCATTCGGCCGAGCCATCGGCCCTTATTCTTTAAAAGCCGTTACTTGTAACGGCCCGAAATTTAACGAAGGGCCGAAAATAATTCAACCGTTTATTAAACGAGGGCCGATACCCATCGGCCCTACCATCGGCCCCCCATCGGCCCTGAGTCACAATTATTGGGGGCCGAATGAAAATAACCGTTGGTCGAAAATAACTCACATTTTCTACGATTTTCGCCGAAAATTTACCAATTCTCTCCAACCCAATCGCCGGCGACCAGATTTTGCCGCTCAGCGCCGCCGTTCGACGCCCGTTTACTCGCCGACAACTGCCGCGAAACGCCGCCGATCCCCTTTTCCTGCCATGTCTTCCGGCGAAATTGAGGTTCGTAATTCCGATTCCTTGGCCCTTCCATGTTAGAAACTATGCAAATTCATGTTAGAAACCACGTTGAGTGAATTAAATTGTCGATCTATGCGAATTCATGTTCAAATGTAGAAGTGCCGTTTTTTGAATTGTCGATTTATGCCATGAATTGTGACTGAATTTCATTGATAGACGAAATTTATGTTGAAATTGGGTTGGGTTCATATTGAAATGTCCAATTTTTGATGAAATTGTTGTGAATTTGGAAAGGATTCGAGTGTTAATTTGCTGAAAATTTATGAAATTGGGGCCGATGGGGGGCCGAAGGCAGGGCCGATGGAGAATACACTCCATCGGCCCTGCCTCGGCCGAACTGTGTTGAATAGGCCGTCGGCCCCGGCTGGCCTTAGAGCCTTCGGCCCCGGCTGGCCTTAGAGAATTCGGCCCTACTTCGGCCCTTCCATCGGCCCTACTTCGGCACTTATTTATTCGTCTTAACTAATTAATTCATTTTTTTGTACATCTTGCAGCCCGCTTATATCCGACTACCGGTTAGACAAAAGACCACAAAAGTCACTACATATTGGAGAGATAGTCTACCCGAACTGATAAAAAATACTCTTGTGAGACGGGGGGGTAGTGACTTAGTCCGGCGATTTAGAGACGGTCAGTTTGGCCATTTGCTGAGTTGGAGGAAGGACGAAAGTTCCATCTTAGCTTTGCATCAGCTCATGTGCTATGAGGTGCAGGCACCGCCCGGGGAGGTTCATTTTTACATATCCGGACGAGAGCTTAAATTTTCGTAGTACGAGTATGCACTCGTAACTGGATTATTTTTCGGCGCTTCTACTTTCGATACGACGACAGCTCGTGCCCCTGTAGAGTCTGGAGTATACATGAGACTCACAGACGGGAAACCAGTAACAGGAGGCGATCTGCTTAATTTATGGAAAAATGATAAGCTCGGTGACCTCTTCGAAGACGATTATTTGAAGGTGGCTAATGTGTTGGCACAGATGTGTTTTTTCTTCGCACCTGCCGACACGAAGAAGGTCGAGACGTGGATGTGGGTTCTTGCTGACGATGTAGACGCGTGGAACGATTTTCCTTGGGGATCATACACGTACAATGCCCTCCTGCACTACATGAGCTTTGCACCGAAGCGACTCGATTCAGTAAAATCGAAATATAATATTTATGGGCCAGTTTGGGCTCTTCAGGTATGAATTTATATTTAATAATTTAATTTATTATAATTTTTATATTTTATACTTGTATTGATCTTTAATCGTATTGTAGATCTGGGCATATGAGGCGATACCAGATTTGGCCCGGCTGTGTGTACACCTTATGAATGATGGTGGTATGCCCCGATGTCTGAAATGGGTATTTGTCAGGCCACCAGATACGAAATGGATTAGTTTCTTTGCCTTGCCGGTAAATAACATTTTAAATATTTATGAAAATATTTACAAGTAACAAAAACGTATTATAACTTGTTTTTTTAACTTTTCGAACAGATGAAGACACCTCCCCATGAGACTCTTACGCCCACTCCCGAGGAGCAGCTATCGGAATACTGGCGAAGGGTGATTGGAGAGAATCCGATCGGTGTATCTTTTCCCAGACCGACCCCCGTACAGCCGAGACGAGTTGATGAAGAGGGCAGTGTACGGGCTCCTCCGCCGGCTGCACAGAAGAAAAAATCGAAGAAGAAACGTGCACCGGTGGAGGGTGAGTCATCTGGGTATCGGAGGGATGAATATTCCACTTTGCCCACGTACGAAGGAATGATCCGCTCGATAGATGAACGGTTCGAGCAGCGCGAGAATGAATAATTAGCAAAAGTGGATAAGCGGTGGAAGGAGAACGAGGATCGGTTCTTCAAAAAAGTGGGGACGTTGCTAAAAAATGTCTTTGGAGCCGGCAAGGGCAAGGGCAAGGGTAAAGGCATAGGATCCAATTCTACGTGGGACGTGGAGTACAGTAGTCATCGATCGGATGAGGAAACATCTGCACCACGTGAGCCACCACGGGGGAGGATTGTCACTGTACATGAGTGGCCCAGCTGGAATCGAGATGCCGAACAGCCACAGGAAGATGTGGAAGATACGACGACTGTCGATGCAGATCCCTGGGATGTGGCTGCTCGAATGGCTAATCGGGGTTGTGATCAGGGGCGGCATAGCATGTACGAGAAGAGAGATGTTTGGGTCCCCAAACGTTGGGAGCCACTCCCTTATACTGCTCCACGGTCCCCATCGCCTGTACATGTATCTTAATTTTGTTGGTTAACTATTCAAATTGATTTTATGTTTTTTTTTTCATTTGACCATGAGTTTTTGTCCAAAATGCAGCAACATGAGTCGGTCGTCATGGACTTATTTGATACGCAGCATGTACAACGGCTGTATGATAGCCAACCGCCGGAGCAGAGAATTGTACAAAGAAGTGAGGTACAAACATGATTTTAAGTTATATATTTTAGGAATTTTTTTAATACATGTTATTTGCAGCCCATAGCGAGCCGCCGACTCAATCCTACTGGAGCTCCACACATGTTTGATCCCGCGGACGCTTTGAGGAGGAATTTTGAGAATTTCATGCGGATGGAAGTTTCTGCCAATGTCACGGTTTCGCAGCATGAGCTGTCGCACAGCTTTTTCAAGAACCTTTTGGATACACAGTACGATATGGGCCACACAATGCTTGATTTGTACATATGCTACCTCCGCCAGAGGCTTCAAGACAAAGACCGTGACGTATTGTCTACACCCGATTCACGCTATACCGTTATAGCGGCTTCGTCAGTGTTCGTAAGTATATATATATATTTTTTAAGATAGAATGTGTTTGTTTTTAATGCTCCTGCTAATGTGTATATTTTATTACAGAAGTCTTTAGCCGAAGCTTGGACTTCCAAAATATTTGAACCCGATAACGAGTTCCATGAACGGTACGAGTTGAACTATAATGAATGGATCCCTAATCCGGGTTTAATCAAGGCTGTTTTTGGAGCGGATACGGGATTTGGCGTCGCGAGGATTCCGTGGTTCGATGCAAAATTCGTAAGTTATACTCATTTTTCATTTCTGGTAATGACTTTATAATTATTTGTTAATTACTAATTTGCATTAATTATAGGTGATTTTCCCGGTGTTGGCCGCCTCCCATTGGGTCTTAGTCAAATTGTGTATCGAGTCATAGACGTTGGAGCTTTATGACTCACTCAACGGTCGTGGAGACCGGCAGATATTTGAGTTGAGAAAACAGAATCTGCGGCCACTCCGCAAACTGATCGGATGTTTGCTAGATGTACGTATTTTAATATTTTACGGGTTTTTCATTTTAAAATTCTCTTTTATAATTATTTTGAATGTTTTTGGTTAGGCTTCTAACTACTGGACGATGAATAAGTACAATCTGACGCATCCGGGAACGCGGACACCCGAGTTGGTCTTGATGCTGCAAAAGGAGCAGTTCAAGCAAGAAGATTCGAATAGTTGTGGTCCATATACATGTTGGGATTTTGTATACTGGAAGCACTTTTATGCTTGTATACAATGTGTTTTTGTCCTTACCACTATTTTATTCTCCTATCTGATAAATATGTATATTTGCACATGTTATTCTTTATCTTGTATAAAAGTTAGATTTGTGTGGTGTGTCGGGTATCACAGAAGACAACACAAATTGGTTGAACTGACAAGATATAAACAAGCATCACATTTGAGACAACTTAAGGATGAAGTTGTCGGTTTAAGCTGCAGTTTAGATAAGAAGTGGCTTGTCTTAGCTGCTTGTCTTTACTAGTACACTTAAGGTGGTGTATTGAAGGATCACAGTGAGATGTGTTTTCCTAACTGACATTAGTGGAAAACCAAGATCTCGGTGACTTAGCTAGTCTTAAGTTTGGTAAGACTTCAGCTGAGTGCATTTGACTATCTATCACTTTGACCTACTATGGTGAACGTCATCGCGACCGGATCTACGTATCTTGGGTGTTAGTAGTCATTTGTGGTTCAGGCTGGTTGTCTGTATCTTGCAGCCGTATCCCAAAAATGGGTTGATAATATCCCCTGAGGAACTCGAAAGGATTAGCACACTAAACCCGGCCGGTTGATTAAGTTTAGGTGTGTTAATAAGGTCGAGTGGTACTACTCAGGAATATAAGATGTTAATTAATTTAAGCAGTCAGTGAGCTTAATTAATTAACGGATATTTCTATTTTAAATACGGAGATCGATTAAGTCTAAAATACAAGCCCTTGCTCAAATTGGGATAAAGGGGTAAGTCAGCACGGATTCTCTAGTGGAATGAATCTGTGTTAATTAATTAATTTTGCTCGAGTCGAGCATGGATAATTAATTAATTGGAGGCCCACTTTATTTCTTGTATTGGATCCCTGATCTGGCCCAATTAGTTGCCTAGTAATTTATTATCTCTCAGAATTCATTATTAATGGATTAATGTATTTTTACATTATTTAATAATGTTATTTATCTGGAATTAATTGGTTGGGCCAATTAATTGATAAATATTAGTAGCCCAATAAATTAATTAATTATATTATGGGCTGATTTTATAGAAGCCCATTGGAATATAATTAAATTAATGGGCTACAAATATATTAATAATATATAGGTTTTTGAAGCCTATATATATTAGTATTCTGTTCAGAAACTCATACAATTTCATTCTTAATTTTTGAGATTAACGTGAGGCACAGAGAGAGTTATAAATTTATTTTCTTCAGATCTCTGACCACCCAGAGAAAGAAAAAGGCCGGGATACAGATCAGAAGATCTGACACAGGAGCAACAATCGGAGCCGTGACAACACACCAGGAGGAAGGTAGCCTTACTATAAACCTATTATTCCTTCAATACATGAATGGCAATTGAGCGGCTCATCACTGGATTTCTTACACCGAAATGGGGTAATATGAAATCAAACATCAGAGTATATCGGGAGTGGATGGCCTTGAAATGTTTCGAGCAGTGCTACTACGGAGATTTTGGTTCTAGCTCCCAATGATTCGAAATCAAACACTTGTAATAGTTTATTTTATGAAATATTTGGAAATCAAACACTTGTAATGTTTTATTTTATTTTGATATTTTATTTTAATAGTTTATTTTGATATTTGGAAATATTTTACGAAACACTTGGAAATCAAACTGAAAAACCTCTCGGCCTCGGCCGAGAGACTTTGCCTTCGGACGAGGGCCGATGGAGGGCCGATTGGCTACGGCCCCCATCGATTTCGGCCCTAGATTTGGCCAGGCCATAAACCTCTCGGCCTCGGCCGAGAGACTTTGCCTTCCTTCAGGGCCGATGGAGGGCCGATTGGCTACGACCCCCATCAGTTTCGGCCCTAGATTTGGCCAGGCCATAAACCTGTCGGCCTTGGCCGAGAGACTTTACCTTCCTTCAGGGCCGATCGAGGGCCGATTGGCTACGACCCCCATCGGTTTCGGCCCCAGATTTGGCCAGGCCATAAACCTCTCGGCCTCGACCGAGATAAGCCTCTTTCGGATGAGGGCCGATTGGCTACGGCCTCCATCGGCCTCGGCCCCTAGGAGCATGCACCATGCATCTCTCGGCCCGACCGAGAAAACTCCCTCGGCCCCGAAGGGTTTCGGCTAAGGCCGATGGAGAGCCGATGGGTGAACCCCCATCGGCCCTGAAGGGTTTCGGCTCTTACCCAATTTTTTTTATTTTCTAGCTAATAAATCAATTTAAAATAAAAGTTCACAGACTTTAAAACTAAAAAATCGATCAGTTACAAAAAAGACGCTTTAATCGTTATTGTGACCTTCTCCGCCTTGTGTGACCTTCTTCTCCACAGTTACCACATTTTTTCCGACGGCGCGTTCTAGATGTACTAGCTTCTGCTCCGGAAGGACGACAGCTATTTCTCGGGCGTTCGGCTTGCCGCATAATAATTGGTGGAAGAACAACAATGTCCTCTATTTCCGGTGGGACACCCCACTTATTTCGAGGAGGCAAGGGATTAACCACACCGGCATATATCTCCTTCCACGTCGCCGTCGTATAATAATTATTAATATGATTGTACAGATTTTCCCGGCGATAATACAAAACGGCGACAACGTGACTACACGGCAACAGGTCGATTTGCTAGACGCCGCATTCACACATTTCGTCTTGAAGATTGACCCTCCACTATCGCTCACCTGCGTTGATCTTGTATTTGTCAGTATTCACCTGCGTAACCGTAAACCTCCGAGATAGATCAACTTCGTTCCGCATCCTCATCTCAAAAGCCTCTGTCAAAGGATTGTTTCTGGAACTTGCTTTTACTCGTCGTGTATCGAACCGCGACTCTATCATATGACGGATTGCCTTGAGCATAGCTAGAATTGGTAGTCGTCTAGCCTCCAACAGTCGAGAATTTATTGACTCGGCGGCATTCGATGTCAGTAGACTGTAACGACGGCCTTTACTGAAAAGTATGGACCACTTCTCCGATCCGATTTCCATCAACTTTTCGTAAATAGCCGGTTTTCCCCGACGGATGGCGTTCATGGCGTCATGGAACTCTGTCGCCCGATAAGCATAAGCTGCTCGATAGAAAGACCGGATAACCCACCCACCGTGCCTAGCAAGCTTATTCGATAGATGGTAGTAACAAAGTCTGTGTTGTGCGTCTGGGAAAACCACTCTTACCGCATTCGCTATGATTTTATATTGGTCTGAAACAATCACTAAGTTGTCATCCGTTGGAAATGCGGCTCTCAGTCGCATCATAAACCACGTCCAGGAAACATCATTTTCAATGGGACCTACACCAAAAGCGAGTGGGAATATTTGCTCGTTTGCATCAAAAGTAGCTGCGACGAATAATATTCCCTTGTTTCTCCCTTTCAAATGGGTACCGTCCACCACAATAACCTTCCGTAGGTTGGCTAACCAAGGGGCTCGTGATACGCCAAGCGCCATAAATAAATGTCGGAAACGACCATCCTCACCAACATCATGATCCGTATAAGTTCCAGGATTTGTTTGTTCCAACAAATGCAGATATTTAGGCAGTTTGCTAAACGAATCAACATGTCCGCCGTAAATCATTGAAATAGCTGCGTTGCGCGCTCGAAGGGCCACCCCGTACGTTGCTTGTATTCCAAATTTATCTAACAGATCGGCCTGAATATCAGTCGGTTTCATTAACTTGCTTTGACGACGCATTTTACGGGCTATATAAGCAGCGATAGCCTTCGACCTCACATTTCGTTCGCCAAGTCCGGATAAATCAGTTGTACAATTGTGGTCCGCAACCCATTTACTAACCTCCCAACACGTCTGACCTCTACAGTATGCCCGTAGCTTCTTCTGCACAAATATTCCGAACGGGAAGCACTCGAACGTTGCACTCTGAAATCCGTACCGTTTTTTAAATGGAATAGAGCGACAGTAGCATAAAGTTCGTCTTTCGAGCTGAATATCAATCCTGCTTGCAGACTTCCGTCTACAACAGTAATCAAGTTATGCGCCGCTACTGAATTGGATACATCAAGGGGAACAACAGGAAGTAGCCAGTTGCTTGCTGCTTCTGTGTTGTCGTATACAGTCTCGTCATTTGTTCGAGAACGATTGACTGGAACTAGCAAAGACATAAGTTGACTTACGCCACCCTCCCTCCGAATCCATGCAGCAAAATCTTGTAACGAACAATTAATCAAGGCAGAAGGAATATCTTCATCCTCATCATCATTAGATGATGAGTCCAAATCCGCCTCACCATCTGAATCCGTCTCCACAAGAACATTCCTTTGGGGAGCCCATCCGCCATCATTACTTCTACTTCCTTGCCCCGTAAACCAATTAGGACCCCCGAAATTAGAATTATCTTCGGGAAATTGATTCTGGTTCGGAACACCAAAATGAGGATTTTGCACTTCAGGATACACAACAAACATAAACCGCTCTACGTCGATAGAGCACAGCCGCATAAGATCAGTATCATGACCCAGAATGGCCTTCATCATCCTGCCAATTCGTCGGGAAGCAGCAATATAGTAAATGAAGTAGTTGAACGGAAGGGAATAAGCAGTGAGCCACCGATCAATGTTTTGTCGAAGATATTCGAGAGAAATACTGTTTGAAGGAATGTAAACCCTGAACTCATGGCCACCGACATAATTCGACTCTGCAACGAATTGGCCGTTCAATTTCACAATAATTGATCAAAAATCGGCCATTTCTGTCAAATTTATTTGAAGAATTGAGAAGAGTGGAAGTGAAATGAGGAAATTTTTCGGTGATTCAAACAAATCGGCCGTTCTACGTCTTAAAAGAAATTTTTTTGTAAATTTTCACGTGAAAATCGAAGTCTAGTAGCCATTTCACCATAAGCCCACCATCGGCCCCCCATCGGCCCTCATTAACGTGCATGTGCATGTCATATCCGACTAGTCATTTCAGCAGATAAAGCTGATTTGAAACTGCACCTCCCACATGCCTTCGATCGGCCCTCCATCGGCCCTACTGCACGTTTGCAGGAAAAGCCTTCCAGGTGTCTTGTCCAATCCCGTGTCGAATCCCGTCTCGAAGGAAGGGATTGAGGGCCGATGGATACCCACCTTCGGCCCTCCTTCGGCCATCACAACCGTGCTTTGTCTAACCGATAAAACTGGGTCGGTCGATGGGGTTTTCGGCCTTCGGCCTTTTTTCTGTCGGCCGATGGCGGTTAGGGCCGACGGACACCACCCCTTCGGCCTCCTTTCGCCCTCAAAGCCGATAATTTCGTCAAATCAAGTTAAGGGCTCGACCGATGGGGAGGGTTCGGATTTTTTTGCTCAAGGCCGATGGAGGGCCGATGGACTCCCCCCTTCGGCCCCCCATCGGCTCTGCGCCGTATAAAGACAAAATGACTACTTTTGTGTTTTGTTTTAGTTGTGGACTATATTTGTATTTCGATTGGCACTGTTCGGCTACTGCTGCAAAAGCCTCTTTTGTTTATTCATTTATAGTGTTTCACTATCAAAATTTATTAATTTAATAATATATATTGTAAAATAAGAAAAAAATAATATAGTACAATTGATCCAATCGACATATATCAATAAAGACTTAAAATATAAACATAAATCTTGATTATTAAATTACGAACCATATCATTCCATTATGACCAAAATCAAGAATAAAATAATTATAAAACCTAAATGAATATAGTAAATCGAATTCTAAGTGAAGGCATGAAAGTTAAATTGAAAAATAAAACTAAAAAAGTAATAAATGAACGTGTAGTGAGAAACAAAAAACGCATGGATTGGATCTCATTATGTGTCCAATCTCCAAAAATACAAGCTAAAATACTGCATGCAAGAAAAAAAAATAGATGTGATCCTTTCCTTAATATACTGATTCAATCTTATTCTCAGTTAAACCTCGATAAAGTAATATTCGATGGAGTAATAATCTCGCATAGATAATAATTTCTTTCAATCCCGATATATGTTAATGCATTATAATAACCTCATTAAATGAATATTTTCTTCATGTCCCAAGATTATTACTTTATCGAAGTTTAACTGTAGTAGAATGGAAATCATATAGAAAAGTAACGCATGCATGAAGAATGAAATATCATGACGAAATTGGAAGAAAAGTTATTACTAATGTCTTTAAACATCATTGACTTCAAACAAAAATATCCATCTCATTCGATATATATTCTTAAACTTTATTATTTTCTTGAAAATGCACTTGTGGAGTAGAGTGCAAATTGATGTGAGTGATTAAGTTTGAATTATTCAAGAATTTCAATTTTCATCATCCCAAAATTCTCCCACAAGTGCAACATAAGCAAGTCATTTCTATGAAGTATCAAGGACCATTTGCAAGTCGGTCCCAAAATTATAATTTATAAATTTCGTCCGTAAATTATAAATCTTAGATCGGGACGGATCATAGTTTGAAGTTGGGACAATAGATATAGAGAAAGAGAGATTAGATGGAAGCAAATATGGGGGGCGAAATGGTCCAATTGTGGTTGAGAAGGAAATGTGAGACGATGATAGCTGGAGAGAATGTAGAAAAACAAAGGAACCTTTTGATTGAAATTTGCATGGCAGAAAGAAAAAGGAATCTGCGCAGAAGAAAAAGGTCTACACAAAAACTTTGCAGAGAGAAGAGATAGAGATAGAGAGAGAGAGAGAGAGAGAGAGAGAGAGAGAGAGAGAGGGGAGAACATGATAATGATATGGACCTTTCTTTATCCCCATTGGTACCCTCATGTCTTAATCACTTGTTCAACTAAAACCCTTCTCTTTCATATCTCCCATCTTT
This sequence comes from Lavandula angustifolia, assembly GCA_028984105.1. NCBI lineage: Eukaryota > Viridiplantae > Streptophyta > Magnoliopsida > Lamiales > Lamiaceae > Lavandula > Lavandula angustifolia. The sequence continues at coordinate 15,337,497 of CM054825.1, read as the reverse complement.
ATTTTATTATTAATTCTCATATATGTATATTGAATAATAAATTCTCAAAAAAATGAAATCATTTATATAAATCAAGATTTGAGTATTTTGTGACTTCTTGGGATGACATTGCGGTTAAGATGAGTAGGCTGTGACCGAAAGGTCAAGAGTTCAAAATCCATCAAAATTGTTATGTGTGAGTTTCGTCATCTAGAAAAAAAAGATTTGAGTGTTTTGTTAAGAAATGGTATAATAGATAGTATAGATAAAGGTGGTTTGCAGAGAAGAGAATGAGGGGCCAAATAATTGGAATTGTATTCGTTGCGATGTTCGAAGCAAAATACTGTTGCATCCGTCCATCTTTAATTTATCGTTTTCGGTGATGTCGGAATGTAAGAGAATCTAAACTTGTCTTGTTGCTTGCTTTACTCCTACTATTTTCTTCCCATCTATAATTCATCTATATATCAAACTGTTCAAAATTTGTGATATTGTTCATAGCTTCGTCTCATCTAATGATAAAAAGAGATACAAAGTTTGAGCCGAAAAATTGATTCTACTCCATTAGGTGATAGGCATATATAATCACATAAGGAATAACTAATCCTAAAAATAAAAGGAAATATCTGGACGAGTAACAATCAAATATTTGAGTCGTCCCAACAAGCGCCGATATTGCCCAGCGTCTATATATCTTTTCTCCAGCTTCATCCATATCAAAACGAGCATTCTGCTCCATCGGAAAAGCACAAGGTCCTGAGCCTTGCATACCACTTTCTTCGAGGATGCCAAGTATATACTTCCTTTGGCATAACATAAATCCATCAGGAGACCTTGCAACTTCTATGCCCAAAAAAATACTTAACCGGACCAAGATCCTTAATGCTAAACTGATCATGGAGATGATCCTTTGTAGCTTTAAGTTGACTTAGATCATTGCCTGTAAGAATTACATCATCAACATATATTAAAGCAGCAAGATAGGTAGAGCCTTTCTCATAAATAAACAATGAATAATCCGCTTTAGACAACCGAAAACCAAAAGATTGCAATGTCGTGGTAAACTTCTGATACCAATTGCCAGAAGCTTGACGAAGTCCATATAAGGACTTCTGGAGTTTGCAAACTCTAGTTTCCCCCTTTCAAGCAAATCCATGTGGAATTTTCATATAAACATCCTCCAACAAGTCACCATGGAGAAAGGCATTGTTGACATCGAGTTGATGAACGTGCCATTGACGTTTTGCTGCTATAGCAAGTACAGTGCAAACCCGTAACAAGCTTGGCCACCGGTGTAAAAGTTTCATGAAAATTCAGACCTTTAATTTGAGTGAATCCTTTCGCAACCAAACGAGCCTTGTAATGCTCCACCTCACCATTCGGCTTATACTTGATCTTATAAACCTATTTGGAATCAATGGCATGTTGTCCCGAAGGAAGAGGTACAAGCCGCCAAGTACCGTTTTCTTCGAGAGCAGCTATTTCTTTACGCATGGCATCGCACCAAGCAGGATTTTTAATAGCCTGCTGATAATATTTAGGCTCGTCATATGAAGTGATGGTCGCAAGATAAGCACGATGAGATGATGAAAAACGATGGTAAGAAATATGGTTCGAAAGAGGATGTACCGTCGAAGATTCTGAATTGGAGGGAGAATGCGAATGGTCAATGGAGTATGGAAGATCAACTTCATAATCATCTAAGTGCTTCGGTCTGTGTCGAGGACGAGTACTTTGTCGAGTGGGTAAAGTATTCAGGTTTACTGTCGTCTCGCATGAACTAGCATATTCGGCTTCATTTTGAACAAGCTGTTGTGATTCATCAATAGAGTCATTTGGGCCCGAATGAATAGTTGTATCCTCTTGTGAAATTGGGACTAAGTTAGATAGCCCAGAAGCTGTCACATTTTTGCCCAAGGAAATGGTTGGATTGGTGTAAAGAGAAATGGTCTTGTTTGTTTTATTAGACTCATGTCTTGACTTGAAAACTTCAAATGTTGGCTCCCATGTAGGTTGAGAAACATTTTGTCGTATAGACGCCCAACTCTTGAATGGAAAATTGTCTCAAAAAATCGTACGTCTCGAGTGGTGTAAATTGTGCATGTATCCAAATCATAAACTCTATAACCCTTTTAAGAGCTTGGATAACCAATAAAAACATATGGACGTGATCGAGACGCAAATTTATCTAGGCCCATATGATTATCATGCGCATACACAAGACACCCAAACACGCGCAAGTAGTCATAATTAGGTTGTCTACCGTATATCACTTCATAAGGAGATTTATGACCTAGTACTTTAGAGGGTAGTCGGTTTATCATGTGTGTTGCCGTCATTACACATCCCCCCCAAAACTCAACTGGCAATCCACTATGAAAACGAAGAGCCCGAGCTACCTCAAGGAGATATCTATGCTTTCATTCTACTACCCCATTCTGTTGTGGTGTGTCGGTGCATGAAGTTTCAAGCGCAATCCCATTTTCTTTATAATAATTCAGCATCATGCTGCTTTGAAACTCCTTCCCATTATCAGTTCTAATCCGTTTAACACTTTTACCAAACTGGTTCTTAACAAGTTTGCAGAAAGAAGTCAAAAATTCCAAAACATCAGACTTGTGTTTTAGCAAGAAAACCCAAACAGCACGACTAAAATAATCCACAATAGTAAAAAAATATCGTTCCCCAGAAAAAGATTCAACCTTATATCCACCCCAAATATCACAATGTAGTAGTTCAAAACAGTCAATAGTTTTAATAGAACTCAAAGAAAAGGGATTACGAGTCTGTTTGGCCCAGATACATGAATCACAAAGAAAGCTACTAGAAAAATGGCGAAGAGAGCTAATGCGTCTTATCTTTTCAGATGGTAAATGACCCAAACGACGATGCCAAGTCTTTGAATCTGTCTGTACAACTAGAGTGATACCTCGTACTCGTATTGGCTCCATGCAGTACAGACCATCGCATTCTTTACCAGCTCCAATCAGTGTCCTCGAGGCCAAATCCTGCATAACACAAAAATCCGAAAAAAATGTGAAGGCACATTGAATATCTTTGGTTAACCGACTAACATATAATAGATTGCATTTGAACTTAGGAATGTGAAGCACATCATTAAGTTTCACGTTTTCAAGAAGTGTGGTCGACCCTACGCCCTCAATCAGAAAGCCATCACCATTTGGAATTTTAACCACCTCATTACTACTAGATGAACGTATGTCCTGCAACAAATTAATTTTGCTTGCAATATGCTCAGTAGCCCCCGAGTCGACTACCCAAAGGCGAGAAGTAGTTTGCTTACCTTCTATTTGAGCGGATAAAGCAAGAAAGTTTCCATGTTGGTTTGCTTATTTACTGACAACCTCGGTATTAGACTCCTCACCTTGGTCGGAAGAACCCAGAAATTCAATAAGCTTGGTGTATTGTTCGGCAGAGAGACCTGCAATAGGATTGACCACGTTCTGCACCGATGCAGCTTTCGCTTGCGGTCGTGAGCTCCGTGAAACACCACCTCCACATCTGCCCCGACAACGATTCCCTTCTTTGCCCCCTCTCCGCTCACCATCATTAGGATAGCCTATTAATTTATAACATCTATCCTTTGAATGACCAAGACGATGGCAGTATGAACATTGTAGTTGACCATTTAAATTATTATTATCTTCAAGCTCACGAAGAGAAGAACTAGGCAGAGGAAGAGTAGCCTTGGGCGTGATCATGTGAAATGCAGAGACATCACCTTGTGGACGTCGAGTATTAGCAACGTGGCGATGACTTTCTTCTTCGGAGACCATATGATAGACGGCGCCGACACTCGGCATAGGGTCTGAACTCAGAACTCTCGATTTTATGACAGAATAAACATCATCAAGTCCAGCAAGAAATTCATATAAACGTTGCCTTTGAAATATGCCTCTTATTAATTTATCATTTCCACACTTACAACAATTACATGAGGGAACGGCATCAAGCGTGTCGATTTCATCCCATAATGAACGTAACTTATTATAATAAGAAGCAACAGTACCTCCATCTTGTCTCGTGATCATGATCTGCCGGCGTAAATCAAAAGCCCATGGAGCATTTGCCTTGCCATATCTTTCCTTCAAATCACTCGAAATGGCATAAGTCGTTTTAATCCGCTTCACACTCACTCGTACATCCTTAGTCATGGAACTTACGAGCCATCCTCGCACCATAGCATCACATCTGGACCAATGCTCGAACATCTTATCTTCCTTCGCCGGTTCCTTGATTGAACCATCATTAAACCCTAACTTATTTTTTGCACGTAGGGCATTTTCGATTTCATCCACCCAATCGACGTAATTTCCGTCATGAAGGGCATCCGTAATGAAAATCTGATCGGGGTTGTCAGATGCATGAAGATAATACGCCGACATACTATCAATAACAGTTTCACTAGCCTTTGTCAAGATTGAAAAACAAAGGGGGAAATGAAAAAAAAATTATGTGTGAGAAAGAAGCAGCGGAAAAATTACGCTGAATAACAATGAGCGTGGGAGCGGAAATTAACCCGCTCTGATACCATGATAAAAAGAGATACAAAGTTTGAGCCGAAAAATTGATTCTACTCCATTAGGTGATAGGCATATATAATCACATACGGAATAACTAATCCTAAAAATAAAATGAAAGAAATCAAATAATAATGGTACAAAATTATACAAGAATCAAGCCTAAAAATCTTCTTAATGATATCCGATCTCCAATCAAGATGATTGATCTTCAAGATGATTCCAATCTTGTGCAAAAACATCTCTTCTGCCATATTTACTTGATAACATCTAAAGATCGATTAGTGTGGGCAAAAATGACCCGGCCCGATGACTGCAGTCGATTCGACTTTGGGTTAAGTTGGACTCTCTAAAGGATGACAATTTGTACCCATCCCCCGATGCACATGCATGGGACAATTGTGGACTGCTTCGCACCTAATGTGCGACGGGTCTGGTTTCTGTATGAGATCCGCCCTGCCTAGACCAGCCAAATCACCATTTAAATTATTAAAATGTTAATTAAAAAATTCAAATTCGAGTATGCAATATTTCCATTAGTTTCATTTCTTTTCGGTAGGGAGATTAAGAAAGTTATTTTTTGTATGTAAAGTAAGATAAAATTGTGGGGTCTATTGATTATGTTAGATGAATATTTTAACTGAAAAAGGCAATAGGACCAATGGAGTAGGACGGAGGAAATATTATTTTTATTTTTAAAACATTTTGTTTATGTTTTAAATGAAAAAATTGTAGAAAATAAGAACCAGAAATTATACTTCCCTTATATTTATATAAATTTTGCAAATGAATTCAATAGTTAAGTCCATAAGAGTATCTGTTAATTTTCAGATGATTCGGGGTCGAATCCCTTATTTATGTAAAATGGTATACACCAAATTTCAGACTTATGAAATTTGAAAATATCTATTTTAGGATGTGCAACTACTTATTAAAATTAGTAATTATTTAACTTGATTTTGCTTAAAGTTTGAAATAATTGATTTCAATAAAAACTATGAGGGTTTTTGGAATAAATATTAAAAAATAAATATTTTAATAGTTTCGAAAATTATAGTCTTTAAGCACCAAAAAAAATCTCAATATATAATTAAAAGAAGCTGGTTATGCGGTCAAAATTATTAATTATCTATGTGAGCTCAATTGGTCGAATGGCCCTTAAAGGGTTGGATTAGATTGATTTGATTCATTTCGGGTCGGGCCGAGGTTGTGGACAATAACCATCACTCGTCGTAAAAGTTTATATGTAAAAAAATGGCCGTAGGATCATCTGGCTCATTTTTGGGCGGACCACTCAGTGACCCACTAATCACGCGGTGCCACGTCTGTATTGGTGGATCATGTTTTTAACAGTAAAGTGTTTGTTTATTGGTAAAAACACACGTGGCACCGTGTGATTGGTGCGCCGCTGAGTGATCTTCCCAAAATGGGTCAGAAGATCCGGATTAAAAAAAATGTGACAATAATGGTAGGGGTGGGTGATCCACTTTGTGTTAAAAACTAATCTATCTTGGGTGGATGTATTTATGGGTTGGGCTAAACAAATGCCCATTTCTTGGGCTGAAAAGGAAATGGGCTTTCAACTAAAACTCAATGCTTAGACTTTGTCAATTTGTTTGTACTCATATAACGTTATGGGTAGGCTGCAATTATCTTTTTTTAATTACAAGAGCTTATTTTAAAAACTTAATCCATTTTTTAACGTCTAAAAAGTTTTTAGTAATTGCAAAACTTGTTTTTTTATTTTTAGCTTCTTTAAAAAAATGGAGCAAGTAAACTATTTAATTTAACAGTTTTTTTTAAGAATTCATTGAGATGTTTTTGGTGTTTAAAGTATCATAATTTTCGAAACAACAAAAAATATCTTACTTTTTATATTGATATCACAACTCCTTACTTTTACTTAAAAAAAATATTATTTTCAACTTTAACAAAAGTAATTAAGAAATGTCGATGGAAGTCGGTCAGTGCTATTTAAGGTGAGGATTAGTAAACATCGTTTTGGAATAATAGCTTTCAAATAAAATAAAAGAGGTAGACTTGGAGTTGATCTTTTTATTTTTTATTTCTTCTGTAAATGAGGAGGTTGCAGTTATTTGAGATGAGAAAATTATTGAATTCATAATGTTTACTTCTTAATATTATAAATTAATTACATTTTCAAACATAGGGTTTTATTTGTCTCACAGTATTCAATATTATAGACGTTTTTGCATATATTCTACATTTTTTATAAAATACCTTAAATTGAGGATCGAGAGAAATTGAACCATAAATCAACCAACTAAGCGTCATGCATGTGTTCATATATATCATTATATTATTTAAGATCAACTTCATATAAAAATATTTATGTTTACCAACATTGAAGTATTTTCATTTATATTCTTATTGAGTTTGTGCCGTTATTAACTTATTATCTAGACATGAAACACGACATTACTATAGTAATCGATAGAATATAAAAATTTTAAATGATCTAACAGTTAAAATTATTATTTTGTTAAGTAAAAATTAGGTTGAATCTAATTAATCCTAATATGTATAAAGTATCTACCAAATGTGTTCGCTTATATAGTGACTACGAGTTTTTTTCACATAAGAGAAATACTAAGTTTTTGATTTGGGAAATTGAAAATAGGGATGCATGTTTTTCCTATGGGAGCACCAATTGTTGTGTGCTTTTGTAAACGTGGCAATAGATAGAAGGTTTGTTGGGCTGTCTGCAATCATATTATACCAAATACCACTTCAAATTATAATTAATATACATATAAAATTAAACTCCCTTTTTTTACTGAACATAACGATTTAAAAGATGCATATTTAGATAATAAGCATAGGCGGATTCAACGGGGCGCTCGGCGGCGGCTGCCCCCCAACTCGATCAAAACATGATTTTATATATGTAATTTTAAAGAAATTTTGTATTTTATCCCCTAAATATATACTTCACCCTCTTTTCTATTGAATTTTTTAGTTTTATCCCCCTCCGTCGTAATCCTAGATCCACCCTTGATAATAAGAATTTTGGAATATGACATGCAAACATAGCGACCCAAACTACTCGTTTCACGTGAACTAATTAAATATTCTCATTAATTTATTAGCAACGTAACTTGCAAATCACATAAAAGAACACATGTCAAATGAATTATTTATTTTATTGAAATTAGATTCGATTGGATGTGCATTGAAATATATTGATCACGTCAATTAAAATGTCGTATCCCATTAAAATTGCCGACACGATATATTGAGATTTTAGCAGTATCCATACCTTCTAAGTTATAAAATAACTGAACTTAATGAGATTTGGCCAAAGTTTTTTGAATTGTTTAATTTAATTTTTTGGTGATATGTCAATAGAGTTGGTGAGGCACTCATACTTCCAACGGCATTATCCGGGCAAGGGAAAAAAAGGCTACCCGCCATAGCCATTGACCGGAAATTATGCTCCTTTATTAAATATTCATTCCATTATTTTATTTACGATTCGTTTCTTTTCGGTACAGAATTAACAAAGTATTATTATATTTATGTAATAAATTATTTGACTTTCTAATAATTAAATTTAATTAAGATAACCTTTGTCTTTTTTAAAATGAGCCACTTTTAATGGAACGATGGAAGAAAAAAGTAATATTTTTAACGGGACGGATGGAGTAGTATTAGACCAATTTAATTTTTATGAGAGAAATGTACATTAGAACAACTTAATCTGTTACCATGTCGGCAAAAGTTGTACTACTATTGAGAATATCGATTAATTGGAAAGTAGAAGATGTTATCTGTCAATAGTGTTTTATATTTTCTGTTAATTACATTTCACACCCTTAAGTTTTCCTTTCTGCGGTACTAAACTACTAATGATGATTGTTTATTATTTACACGTAATAACATCACTAAATTGTGAAAAAAGTATTCGATATATGCTGCATTTGTTATCTTTAATTGAATTTAAAAATCATTTGTTATCTTTAATTGAATTTAATACTTTCCGTTACAAGAAGCATTAGAAGAATTTGCAAGGAATGACATAAATCAGTATTCATTCTAAAACCATTTTTCATCAACAGTCGTTATGTATCAGCCTGTCATCAATAGTAACTTGTGATAGTTTGCTTTTTATATAATCCGCATACTATTGTACAAAAATAAAATTTACTCGATACATACTTTTATTATAATTACGGATTTTCCTTACCATGAAAATGAATTTACAAGGGAAAAAAAATATACTTACATTCCTTCCCAATTTGCCCAATTTAGAAATTTTAATACATAGATTCTTTCCCTTTGAGGAAAAAGAATTAATTGAAATAATCAAGAGTAAAACCTAGACATTATAATGCATGTGTCGTGAATTCATCACAACCATCCATATTGAAGAACCCTTCCCTACTTCATTTGGTAGTTGATTTAATGCACCTATATAATTGGATTGACCCCATTATCAATTCACTATTAATTAATCATCAGTAGGACAATTATGATTGCTTGTGATTTTTTAAAACAATGATACAATACTATTCTAAATTACATTATAAAAAAAAGTTAAAAAATGTTTAATTTTTCTCATTGATTGTTGTCTATCTTGATTCAATTATTTGATCGACCCCTCTCCTCTATTATTTTCAGTAATAATGATGAAGGTAGTATTCAAATTCACTGACATTATTAAATAGGCCTACCTGTTTTTTTGTTTTGTCTGAAAAATGTGTCAAATCCCGCCTTATGGCAAAAACATGAAAAATACAAAAAACTACTTCATGTTTAGTAGAATTACGGATAATTACTACAATTTTTTTTTTCCAGAAGATACCATGTATTTTTAAATAATATTGTACGAAATATTATGTATTTTTTTTGCGTAAAATACCCTGTATTTTTTTAATAATATTGCATAAAACACCACGTACTCTTAAATGATGTTGCATGAAATACCCATTAGTTCGAGATTTCGTTACGCAAAAATGGGCAAAAACGTAATCTTCTTGCACAAGGTATTTTTAAGAACACACGGCATTTGATGCCAAAAAATAAACACATGATAATTTTTCGAAAGTTAATTTAAATACGAGGTAGTTTTTGCATTTTTCCCTACGCAAACCTCTCAGCTATTGTTTTAAGAGTGAAATATCTCGTCCAACCAATTTGTTAAACAATACTTTTAAAAGATGACTGGAGGGGTAATTCGTACATAAAAAGAATAATGGGGTGTCACTTAATTTTTCCTATGTTACAACGTAACCCTAAAACTGATCAGATCAGGTTGAAACAATATAATCCAGTGATTTCGAGGCATCTTTGAGTGTTCACTCTATAATAAAGTACACTCCATACTACTCCCTCCGTCCCGTTATTTGTGGCTCACTTTCCCGAAAGGGGTGTCCCATTATTTGTGCCCACTTTCCTAATTTGGTAAAAAATTACTCCTACTCTATCATCTTCTCTCTCCTACTTTATTACATTATCTCTCCTACTTTATCATCTTTCTCTCATACTCTCTCATTATCTTACTCATTTTCTCTCTCATACTTTATCATCTACTCTCTCTCTCTCATACTTTATTATCTACTCTCTTAATTCCCGTGTCAAAACCAATTGAGCCACAAATAATGGGACGGAGAGAGTATTTTAGAGTAAAATGTTATACATTTCCATCAATTTACTTTTAACTCTATTGGAATTCTGGTAATCGCAGATGGTAAGGGCGCAACTCTATTCCTCACTGCATAACAATCAACGCCAATATTACAACAATTCAAACGTTGTTCTGCTATGTAGGAACGTGATGTCAGGCTATGCAGTTGGAAGGATTTTGGACATCACATATCCCAATAAACTCTACAATTAATTATTCTAATTTTGTACTTTCTATTATTATATAGAGATATGTCTAATCTTATTTAAATATAAGATTAATCATTTTAAAACAAATTATTTTCTAAAGAACTTTATTTAAACTATTGCAAATTGCAAAATAATCATTTTATTTCAACAACATATACTTAAATTGTTCTAAAACGATCAATTTATTACTAAAAGACAAGAACATTCAAGTCCCAATCATACTTTCAACATATACACCAGGGAAAATTTTAAGATTTTTGAGGATCTAGAACCATTATTAATTTAATATTATTGTATTTTTATGTTGGTGTATTCTAATTTTATGTTATTGCACGTTTATTTTTACATCCTTTTATTTTGTTGTATTAGTGAGTTTTTATGTGGATGCATTGCAGTCTTTGAATTTCGAAGTTCTGTTGCCAAAAGAAAAATTAAACACTCCTTCATCCCATAAAATGTGTTCTATTTATTTTTAGAGCGATTATTAAGAAAAGTTGAAAGTTGTGTATGAAGTTCTATAAAAAAGCGATCCATAATTAATATATTTGTAATAAATTATCATTTTTAGAAAAAAAAAAAACATTCTATGAGACCGTTCGAAATGCAATAGGAGACATGTTCAATGAAATCGAGAGAGTAAAAGATACATATGTTTATAATACTTTGTAGTAGTGAAAAACACATTTGTCATGTGTTAAAAAACTTTTAGAGAAAACTTTAGAGTTTGGAATCCTTTAGAAGCGGAAATTGCTTCAAATCTGGTACACATCAAGATTAGTGCTCTCTCCAATGTACTCCACACTTCGCATGAACAAAATGCGTTGCAGATAGAGAACAAAAATGAGGTTTATTCAGTTTATATTTCGATAGCGGATACGAATTACCTTCCTCATTCAATAAAAAAAAATGTGTTGTCTGATTTTTCATACTTGGCTTTATACACATTTCAAATTAGGGCGGATTTAGGGTCTTGATTTTTTTTGAAAATTAACTACTATGTTTTGAATAACATTTACGGATTTACTTCGTCGTACAATGTATATATATATATATAGGGTGTGGTTCTAGAGAGATCCGCACTTCAAAAGAGATATGAGAACCAATCCACACCCTACATTCCTTCCAAATCAATGGTCAATATTAGATCACTTATTTACATTTAAAAAAAGGATGGAAATGGCAAAATTGGTAAAGAAAAAAGTACCATTTTGAATGTGATTTAGAAAGTTTTGAGCGGTTTATTCCTCATTCTCGCTCTCACAAGCTTGGGGGCGATTTATTTCTCATCCTCACAAGATTTCTCTTTCTCATTCTCACAAGATTTCCCCAACATCAGAAGAATTGACTGCTCAATTCCGCAAATTAATAGGTAGGGTTCGAAAAAAATTCGTCGCCCATTAGAAACCTAGGTGTGTTCTTCAAATTCGAAGTTCTTGAGTTTCGATTGGAGTGAGTTTAGCGTTTCTTGATCAATTTCTTGAGTTTTGTTCCTCAATTTTTGTAGTTTTGTCATTCGATTTACAATATTCATCACGATTTGAGGGGCTTGAGTTACTGATTCGCGTTTGAAAATTCTTGAGTTTTGTTCCTCAATAGTTTTGTCCTTCGATTTACAATGTGAATTTCTTGAGTTTTGTTCCTCAATAGTTTCGTCCTTCGATTTACAATGTGAATTTCTTGAGTTTTGTTCCTCAATAGTTTCGTCCTTCGATTTACAATATCGTTTCGCGTTTCAATTGGTAAAAGCATGGACGAAGATAACATTTCGAGTTTTATTTGTGAAGAGTAGTTTTTGAAAAATATTATGTTCGAAGTCATGTGCATGAATTTGTAGAGTGGTATGCATGAATTAGATATTGCGTATGCATCAAAAGTGAATACTATTGTTCATATTTTATTCGAAGTGACATATAGTAATACGCATAAAACTGAGTGTCGATTTGCATGAAAGTGAATACATTGTGAAGCATGTGATTTTGATGGACAGTATGCATAAATATATATAGTAATATGAATAAAATGTGTTGAGACTGGAATGTATTTTTGTTGGATATTGTTTCATTTACTTTATATGCATGATTCTTATCAATGGTATACATAAAATAGATAGGAAGTGTGCATAAAAGTGAGTGGCGATTTGCATGAATGTGTAGATTGTTGATTTCAAATGTTATGCATAAATATTATAGTGTGTATGTACGAATTTGCTATGAGATATGCATAAATATGTTGCATTCCCCATATGCATAAATACGTTGCTTTACATGCATGAATCTTATCTAATGCATGAAGTTGTTTTGTATAGAAAAGTTTATAAAATATATGCAACATGCAGGAAGTTCAAGATCAAAAGGAAAGAGGAAGGTAAATAATTGAACAAGTAACCTTTAGCGATTTCAAGTACATGAAGTTGAATACAAGAGAGATGGGTAACATATTTCTAGACAATGAACTTTGAGATCTGAAGGATACTCATGTTTTGTTAGAACTTTTGTTTTTATTAGAAATATTTTCAATGTATGATTCGTTAGAGAATTTTGTTTTTATGAGCTATGCATTGTTATAAAACAATCTATGCATTAATCTGAGCGTAGAGCTGCATGTAATTAAAATGAAAAATATATAGAGTAATTGGGTCACCAATTTTATTCATACATAAGTACTAATTTATGCATATTTCTAGTTAAACTTATGAATAACATAAACTCGTTGTTGAGGAGAAAGGAGAGAAAATAAGATGGGAAAAATGAAATATATGAAAGAAAATTAAAATAAAAGCATATTACGAAAATGCCCTTAATTAGTCAAATTTCTCCTTTTTTGCTTTAATTTTAAATGTCTACCTAATGAAAAATGCTAGTCATTGATCAAGAAAATGGATGGATGAGCGGATCTCATATCTCATATGAAAAATATGAAAATAAGATCTCATTTGATCCATTCTATATATATATATATATATAATTAATTAATTTCCCCAAGCAAATGTGTATTTTTGGTGGGTATATAATTAAAAGTGGTAATGTATACTGTTAGCCAAAATAGTTAAACGAAAAATAAATCTAGCATTATACTATCTTGAAACACATATTTAATCATTTTGTCCTCTTTTATTGACTTTTGCTGCTGTGACAAGATGGGGGTCGAAAAATTGTACAGGTCATCCCATCGCCCTTGCCTTAGGCCCTCCATCGCCCGATGGAATTACTCAGTCTTGGCCCTGCCGAGGGACGGCCGATGGAGTTGCTCGGCTTTTTTTTTCTCTCGGCCAATGGAGGGCCAATGGACACTCCCCTTCGGCCCCCCATCGGCCCTACGGGTTTCAAACGAAAAAAAATTATTGATGGCACAAATTCCTACAGCTCACATCATTCAATCATTAATTCAGAACAAAATAATTAATTTTATATTTTTATTTAGTGATAGATTAAAGTTATTTTTCATTTACTCTATTTAACTACTACTCCCTCCGTCCCGTTATTTGTGGCTCAATTGGTTTCGGCACGGGAATTAAAAGAGTACATAATAAAGTATGAGAGAGGGAGTAGATGATAAAGTATGAGAGAGAAGATGAGTAAGATAATGAGAGAGTGTGAGAGAAAGAATGATAAAGTAGGAGAGATAATGTAATAAAGTATGAGAGAGAAGATGATAGAGTAGAAGATAAGATAATAATTTTTTATCAAATTAAGAAAGTGGTCACAAATAACGGGACACCCCTTTTGGGAAAATGAGTCACAAATAGCGGAACAGAGGGAGTATTACAAATGCCTCTAATTAAAATTCAACACTGATAAATTGACAATTATCCCAATCAATAATTATACAAAGATACTATTATATTCCATGAAGTACTAGATAGGTCAGGGTTCTCATTTTCCTCGTGGGCTTCATTCAGTTCGGCATAAAGCGAATTAAATATTGTGGCCGACCGTAACCGTATATACAGTTTCATTTATAAATATACACTCTCAAATCTATCTCTATATCCAAATTAACCTCTCTTTGTTTGACCTAATTTTATAGGAAAAATGGCGAAATCTTCTTCTCTCGAACTCGATTTCTTCAACAAGGAGGAGGAAGAGGTGTCAATTGCCCCCATTTTTCAGCGCAGAAGAAGCTTTCGCGGTTCGTATTTACTCTCTCTCTTTCTCTCTCTCTCTCTCTCTCTCTCTCTCTCTCTCTCTCTCTCTCTCTCTATCTCATTGACTTGTATATATGATGCAGATATACAAGGTGTTATAGCGAAGATGAATCCGGAGGTGGTGAAGAGTGTGATTGTGAACGGCGGCGTGGCTCCGAACAAATCACTCCAGCCGGCGATTCCCGATCCTAAACTCAGATCGCCGCCATTGACGATTTTCTACAACGGAATGGTTTATGTATTTGAGGTGTCGCCGTGTAAGGTTTGTATTCACTTTCAATTTCCCCCAAATCAATCTGCAGTATATATTTAAATATTGTTTATTTGTAACAGGCGCAAGAAATTCTCAAAGTTGCTGAGGAAAAACTCCCCGAGTCCGCTCAGAACTCGGAACTCCGTCGTTACAGTGAGAGGAACCTCTTATCATCTCTCAGTGGAGGTTGATTTAATTTAATTTTAAATTTAAATAAATCGTACATATGTCTATCCAATTTTTTTTATAATATTTGTTGTGATTTATATTAGTATATGTAGATTTGCCCATATCAAGGAGAAATTCACTCCAAAGGTTCTTGGAGAAGCGCAAGGAAAGGTTCGTTCTCTCTCTCTCTCTCTCCTCATTCATTGGATCAGTTCTTGGCTTTGCTCCTTCGAATACTTTATTAATTTTTTAATTTGTAGTCATTGTATCGTTAATATTTATGAATTTTTTAAAAATTATTGGTAATTCCTTAAAAAGCACTCCCTCCGTTTCACTAATCCAGTCCCATTATTTTTGGATACGTAAATTTAAAAAGTGGGTGAAAAAGAAAATGTATAGGCCAGTAATTTGATTTTAAAATTGTGTTTGATTCAATTTTAGCAAAATACTTGGAAAGTAAAGAGAATCATAAAAACAAGAAAAATGGTGTAATAATTGTGGATTTTTTTTCCTTGTTTAGAATAGGTATAATTTATTATTATTATTATTAGAATAATAATTATTTATTATTTAATAATAATATTAATAATTTATAGTTAGTATATTTTTAAAAATTAATCGAATATTTTAATTTATTTATATTTTTTTATTTTTAATTTATGAACAATAATAACAATTTAATAATAACTATTTTTCTTAAATAATCTTGTTATTATTCTGAAAAATATTATTATTAAAATAAGTGAGTTCTTTAATAAGTTTATTATTATTATTATTATTATTATTATTATTATTATTATTATTAAAGATGTTATTAATATTAAAAAAGATATTTTTAACTAATATTTATTATAATTATAATAATAATAATTATTATTATTGTTATTATTATTATTATTATTATTATTATTATTATTATTATTATTAAAAAAAGATGTTATTGATATTAAAAAAGATATTTTTAACTAAATGCTTTGAATATTTTATTATAAATTATTTAATTAAAAAAATATCAATAATAATATTTTGGGTGATTTAATATAGTTATAAAATAACAATATAACAATTAACAAATAATTAATGATAAATATATTTTATTCATATTATTGATAACATGATTTTACATTTCCTAGTATCAATCAAACAAATTCAAGTAATCTGCTTTTTTTATAATCATATTCCACGGAATCAAATTTCTCAGTAATTTTACTTTCTATAATCATTTTCCTCGCAATCAATTCCACAGAATCATATTCTCTGACAACATTATTTTACTGACAACCAAACGGGGCCATAGTGTAAAAGTACAAAGTGGTGGGTCCATTTGTTTATAGTGATATGATTCATTCATTTCCTTATTTTGTGAGACACCTTAAAATAGAAAATGAGACTTGATTAGTGAAACAGATGAAGTATTTTTTAGGTTTCGCCATTCTTGTCTTAGTTTTTTTTTTTTTTGTGTGTCGTGTAATTCTTATTTTTGTCTGTAAAAGTAAAATAACTAGTGGACCAGATCCACCACTTTAACACATTTTTCACTTATTTTAACACATCTCAATCCACTTTTTAAAACTTTGTTGACCAGATCCATCACTTTAACACATTTTTCATTTATTTTAACACACCTCAATCCACCTTTTAAAACTCCACACAGAACACAACTAAAACAAGAATAGTGGGACGGAGGCGGAAGTAAGATTTCGGTGCAATTTCATGGCACCATTTGATGAAAATGTTAGAGATAATTCCCCATTTTTTGAGGCAATTGCATGTCACCATTTGAATTACTAAATTCTAATGTTAGGGTTGGCATTAATGAAGATGTAATATAACATAGTCTTGCAAGAAATGAGGTTGATAGTTCTCTTTATTACTTGATTAATTTGTAATTATACTAAAATAGGTATTCTATTAGGTATATAAACAAGGAAAACACGTGCTTAAATGGGGATGAATATTTAAATATAACGCGGTTTTGACTTTGGGTGCAGGCTGATCACGGTGTCCCCATATGACAAATGACTGGCTGGCTGGCTGTTGAAACAAGTTTTTACTAATAATTACTTTATTATTATATTATTAGAAAAAGAAAGGAATCTTCGTAGATGGGGAATCTTTGGCAGCAAAAACGTTTTTATTACTGAATTAAGTAGTTATATACCTTCTCTCGTCGCGGTCTGCTCTTTTTTTCTGCGTCAATGGATGGTGCAGTTGCTTTTTGTGCGACGAAATTGAGGTGTATTTCTTATTTAGTTTTATTGTTTGTAATGGTAGTTGCATTTAAGAACTAATCTCGTTATTGTAATATAAACTAATGCTATTCTATTTGCTTTTGCTTTTTCTAATTATAATTGAAAGACCCCACTTGGTGGCGAATCGTCTTTAAGGGTTCGGTTGGTACGATATATTAAATACCTTATTGCCCTGTACATTTGCAGGGGTCATTCAATTTAGGTATGTATATAAATTCGGGTAGCAATTCGTATTTACATAATAAGAAGAGAAATTTGTATAATACAAAATTCTCATAAAATATGAAATGTATACAATTTAAGAAGAGTTGGCCTCCATGCACCTTTTATATACTTCCGCTAGTGAGTTAAAAAACATAGGGTTAATCACATCAAACCCCCTCGACTATCGAGTTTTTTCATTTTACCCCCTGAACTATCAAAAGTTGCATTGTCCCCCCCTCAACTATAGAATTCGTTGCAAAGAGCAACTTTTCGGCCAACATTCCGGCCACATGTGACAGCGGGGAAGGTATTTTTGTCAATGATAAGTAGTTTAATGCACTTTGCCCCCTGCACTATTGAATTTTAAGCAATATCCCCTTGAACTATTGACTTTGTGCAATTTGATTTTTTGCTAACTTTTTTTTCTAATTCTAATTTAGAATAAAAATTATAATCTAACAAAATAAAAGAGGTAGGAACGAGAAGAAGGAATGCAAAGTGAGTCATGAAGTGGGAATTATAAAAATCCAAGACTATAAATGGTGATATAAAATAAAAACTACTCCTTAAATAATACTAGTATTTTTAAGTATTTTGACAAGATTACCCTTAAAGTTATATATGTAGTGAGATTGTTGGCCGAAAAATTGTTATCTGCAACGAATTCCATAGTTGAGGGGGGATAATACGACTTTTGATAGTTTAGGGGTAAAGTGAAAAAACTCGATAGTCGAGAGGGTTTAATGTGATTAACCCAAAAACATATAAAACAACAAAAGTTACGACAAAACGAAATCCCAACAATGTAAAAAGAGCAAGGACATGAAATTTGATGAGGTCCGAAATTTCAACTCAAGTGCCGCCCATATAAAAGAGGAATTTAAAAAACAATGAAAAGGGATTGCGGATGTTGCGGTGAACTATGATTGTAAGTGTTGATAATTAGGATTAGGAGAAGAAACTGAATAATATAATGAATGATTAAACAAAAATAATATTGTGTATGTGGAGAGAGTTTATAATGAAGTGGGTGTTTGGAGCTGAAGCTTATTGATAAGTGCTGAAAGCGGCTGAAAGCTGTTGATTTAAGAATTTGTAGATGTTTGTAAATAAGTGCTGAAAGTGAGAAAAATAATGTTTGAAAAACTGCTGATATCAATAGCTTATTTTAAATTTTTAAATAAAATATCCATTGTACCATCAATATTATTAAATAATTATAATTTATAATAAATAAATAAATAAATATAAAATTAAATTAATTTTTATATTATATAAATTTATAATATACTTCCTCCGTTCCATTGGAAGCGTCTTGTTTCCAATGGGCAGGGATGTTAAGAAAAGGATAATGTTTGGTGTATATTGTTTGACTTTTGGATAGTTAAATCTTGTCCACATATTCTTGTCTTTTTTAGAAACAAGACGCTTCCAATGGGACGCCCAAAATGGAAAACAAGACGCTTCCAATGGGACGGAGGGAGTATCATATTAACATAAACATATCATATTATTATATTTTAAATATTATTTATTTACTCAAATTCATAATAATAATATTTTTATATAATTTTAATAATTATGAAGCTAAGAAATAATATTCATTAAATGAAAATAGAAAAAATATAATTTAAAATTCAAAATTTTCAGAACCAACTATTTTAGTTCATCTATATTTAATTATATTTAATTTTAATAATATTTATTTTGTTAAAATTGAAGAATTTATAAATAATAAATATAAAATATTTTTTTCATCAAATTATTAACTAATATATTAAAATATAATTATAATTAAATTTATAATTAAGAAAAATATTAATTTTAAAATTAATGATTTTTTGAGAATTATAGAAATATTTAAAAGATAAAATAGTTTAATGAATTAGATAAACTATAAGCTGCAGCTAAAAATTGGATCATAGCAGCTTAATAAGCTTCTCTATCTTGACTATATTTTGTAGGGAATTTTTGCTGAAAGCAGAGTGCAGTTCCAAACACTCATGCTGCAGCTGAAAGCAATAAGCTGCAGCTGAAAGTTGTTTCAAACACCACTGAAGGAAGACGAGGTTTCACTTTGCACGCGTTCTCTTGTAGGTGGGGCCACACGTCCATGTAGGCGTGCGTCTCCTTCCCCTCTGCAGGTCCATAAGTTTCGTTTATTTGCATATGGGAAAATGGCGTTATCGATTCTATATCTTTCTTTTACTTGCGATTTTGATCTTGTATCTTTTAAAGTGACATTTTTGGTTTCATATCTTTTAATTACTTGCGATTTAGTTCCGTATCTTTTAAAATTGCGTATTTGGTTCCGTATCTTTTAATTACTTATTATAATTTTGGTTATGTAACTTTTAATGCGGAGTTTTTGGTCCCACATCTTTTAATTACTTGCGATTTTGGTCCCATAACTTTTAATGCGACGTTTTTAGTCCCATATTTTTTTGTTATTTGCGACTTTTGATACAAAGATTTTAATACCCACAGTTTAAACCCTTATTTTTTCAAAATCGGATTTTAATCACATCACCATTTTATTTATTTGTTTAAATAATTTTATAAAAACAGGAACCATAATAACAATAAATGGTTAGATTTTAATATAGTACTCCCTCCATCCCGTTAATATCGTCATGTTTCTTTTCAATACGGAGACTAAGAAAATTATTTTAGTTATATATTTTATGTGTTTTAATTGTATTAATAAATTAGCACAGTTTTCGAGAAATGGTTGGTGGGAAGAAATGAGAATTCACCCAAATTTTATCAATGCATAATTGATGCAATTGATTTTTTTTCTATTTTTTTTTCATGTTGTATTCAAAAAAATAATCTAAAGTTTTCAAAAAGTTAAAAATCATAATTTTTTGAGTTCGTAACAGAACAGAATCGTGTGAGGGATAAATTTTTGGAGAGAGATAGAATATAAGAATGCGGGGTGGTAGTGAGTAATGAGGGGGGCCACCTAATTTTTTAATGTAGAATGCTTTTTGCCATTAAAGAAAATATGATAATATTATTAGGACAACCCGAAAAGGAAAACATGACAATATTAATGGGACGGAGGGGGTAGTAATTATATTCATAATTCATTTATTTATATTAGAATATGACCATTTATTATTATTTTAGTTCGTATAGCTATAAAATTATTTAAATGTATAAATCAAATAGTTGCGTGATTAAAATTCGGTTTTGAAAACGTACGAGATTTAAATCGCCGATATTGAAAATATATGAGATTAAAATCATTTGATCAAAAAAGGCACACGGGACAGAAATTACTGGACCAAATCGCCGGTATTGAAAATATATGAGATTATAGAATTAAAATCACGAGTAAATAAAAATTACTGGACCAAATCGCCGTGTTAAAAGTTATGAGACCAAAATTGCAAGTAATTGAATGGTCCCTAACCAAAAATGTCACATTAAAAGTTTCGGACCAAAATCCTAAATAATTAAAAAAATATGGGACAAAAAAGGCGCACGGGACATAAATTGCAAGTAATTAAAAGATACAAGACCAATATTGCAGGTAATTAAAAGATACGGGACCAAAAACGCCGCTTGAAAAGATAAAGGATCAAAATCGCAAATAATTAAAAGATATGAGACTAAAAATGCAGCCTTAAAAGATACGGGACCAAAATCGCAAGTAGAGGAAAGATACGGAACCAAAATTGTCATTTTCCCATTTGCATATTGGATCCCGCAAATTCTATAACTTCATCAACTTGCATTTTTAATTTCATAATTTTTAAAGCTGCGATTTTAATCCCATAATTTTAAGTGAGCTGCAATTTAAAATTTCTAATTTCACCATACTTGCAATTGTAGATTCACCCCCCTCCATATAATTTGTTTAATTAATTGAAACAATACTAATCTATATATTTACTTGAAGCACGTCAGATTCGTCAGATTTCCCAACATACTCTTGAAATAATAATGTACTAAACTATTTATTTAATGAAATCACCAAAATCACATCTATACTGTCATCACTTCTCACATGTATACACGACATAAGCTGAAAAAATTAACTAAACCAAAAATAATATGATTACTCAAATTAAAAAAATACTATAGACACATTGAAATTGAACCAAGAAAAAAAAAGCTATATATAGATTACACAAACAGATCATTTCATATATATTAATCTAAGATCATTTGTGAAATCATGACAAGATTTCTTCACTTCTTGTGAAATTGAACCAAGAAAAAAAAAAGCTATATAGAGGCACGTGAACATTAAGTTATAATGAATATGTTTTCTTCACTTCTTCTTATAACAGGTTTTCTTCACTTCTTCATGCAAGATTTCTTTTCGGACTTCTTCACTTTTTCCTCGCGTTGGGTTGATTGGGGAGAGTTGCAAACTGCTTTTCTCTCATCATGACAACAGGATCATTTGAAATAGAATCGTGATATTTCTTCATTCCACCAGCTCCATGTCCCATTTGTTGTGAAGGTAAAGGTCCACAGATATATACAGAAGATTGCGACAGATATTCCACTCTCATGTATAATGGTTTTTCAAATAACATCTCACTTGAATTCGTATTTGATATGATAGGTGGAAGAACAACAAACTCTATATAAATGAATATATATATATATGGTGGTTCAAATAGGAACACCCCTTAGAGTAAGAAATAAGAACAATTATAGACTTTTAGATTATGTTAATTGATGGATTAGATTTGTTTAGTTTTTTTTTGGCCGAAATGCACCATACACTTGTTAAATTTTGCACAAAGGGTATAATTGTCAATTGCTTATTATAAAAACCTAAAACTGTGTATAGAGAAAAAATTATTCCGAAAGAGCACCAGATCTGATTTTTCCTGTTTGTGCGTTTACACCTTTCGTCTTGGTTCTGCGGTTTGTTTTTCTTCTCTTTGATTTTTCTTTGGTTTTCTGTTTCTCCTTTCTTTATGGTATTGTCCAAATCTGATTTTTCCTATTTGACCGATTCTTCTCAAAATTGTGAATTTTGACCGATTTTGATTCCAAGAGTTGATTTTTCTCAAAATTGTGAATCAAATCCACCTCAAACTGTTCAAGTTTAAAATTTTGACCGATTTGATTCAAGTTCGAAGTTGGTGTTTG
Source organism: Lavandula angustifolia (assembly GCA_028984105.1). NCBI lineage: Eukaryota > Viridiplantae > Streptophyta > Magnoliopsida > Lamiales > Lamiaceae > Lavandula > Lavandula angustifolia. The sequence goes on along the minus strand of CM054825.1, from coordinate 15,314,982 downwards.
TGTACAAAAGTAGTTTGGGGACTGTGCAAGTTCGGATGACCGATTTTTATTCTCCTCAAAATTCCTCGATTTTGATTCTTCTTGAACAAAAAACTTTTGGCCTGAAGGTAATTGAGTCCCCAACTTCCTTAAATGAGTCAATTGAATCCTCAAAGAAGGAGGCACGTTCAAAGTTGGTGTTTCGTTCGAAACTGTTTCGGATTTGGATGTGATTTGTTGATTATTTTAATTTATAAATATATGCACAATTTTGCAAAAAAAAACTGCACAATTAATGAGAAAAAAATGTACACTTACTGGGGAAAATATGAACACATTTAATGGGAAAAAAATGCACAATTATTAATAAAAATATGCACAATTAATAGGAAAAATATGCACAATTAATGATAAATAACGATGAAATTATTAAGGAAAATCTGAGACGAGGCTTAGATCTAGGACGATAATTAGTTAAACTACGCACAATTAACGATTGTTCTCGTAAAATCTGGGACGAAACTTGATGATATTAAAACATGGAAGAGAATTAATAAAAATAACGTTTACAGCAAAGGAAAGAAGATTAAAAAAAAATAATAGATTGTGCAAAATTACAAACACAACCTCAATGCAAACTTTTTGCCTTAAAGGTGCATTTCGGGATTTTAAGTAATGACATGATCTAGAGCATTGAATTACTTGATCAAACGGTTATAAACTGTTCTTATTTCTCACTCTAAGGGGTGTTCTCATATGATCTTCCCCCCCTCTCTCTCTCTCTCTATATATATATATGAGCCTTATATTGTGAACACCCCCTTATAGAAATAAATGAGAACATCTTACATCCACAGATCAACTAGAATGGATGGTTAGGATTTGTAGAGATTTAATTTATTTTAGCATTTTTTTGAAGAAGAAATAGGATAATAAGGGTAGTTTGGAGACATTGTGGGAAAAAATTAATTGATGGGTTCCCTCTTTTACCTTCATTTCTACTCTCTCATTTCCCAAATCATCAAAATTCAAAATATTTCCCATCCCTCTCTCTCTCTCTCTCACTCTTCTCGCCAATAAATGGTTCCTTCTTCCACATCCCCTCTCATCTATCTCTCTCTCTAATTCTCTCCCTCTCCTCGCCTAGGAGGTTTGAGCCTAGATGAGGATGTCGATGTAGGCGTTGTTAGGACGCCACGCACAGGAGATGCCGGCGTAAGCTTCTGAAATCCGAGACTTGCTCCGTCAAATTTGCCTGAATTTCCAGCTAAATCGACGAATTGCAGATCTTCAGATCTAGATTTCCATACACTAGATCTAGATCTCCTTTATTTCTATGTTTTATGTAGATCTTCATACACTAGATCTAGATCTAGATCTATATCTAAACTTTTAATCAAATGTGAGTATACACTCTTATATTTCTATGTTTTATGTTAATTTTTTGGTCATTTATCGACTTTTCCCTTAATCTCTCTCCTTTCTCAATTTCTCTTCGCTCTCCCTCTTCTGTGATAAATTAAATGGTGCGATTCAATGAATGTGCATATAAATAACACATAATGTGCATATAAAGAGCACATAAAGTGCATATAAAAGTATATAAGGGAATGCATATAAAGATATTCATACACTAGATCTAGATCTAGATCTAGACTTATAATCAAATGTGAGTATGCACTCTTTTGTTTCTATGTTTTACGTTAATTTTCTGGGCATTTAACGACCTCAACCTTAATCTATCTCCTTTCTAACTTTTTCTTCGCTCTCCCTCGTCTGTGATGAATTAAGCGGTGCGATTCAATGAATGTGCATATAAATAACACATAATGTGCGTATAAAGAGCACACAAAGTGCATATAAAAGTATACTTATAAGGTACCTAAAAATGTGCATATAAAATACACATAAAGTGCATAGAGAATACAATACAAGTGCATAGCTAAACTTGAAAAAATAACAAGAATCGAGCGACGAATTCTTCATTTTACTTTCGAGCTTGAAATACGAACATGAATGCAGCAGATGGAAAACTCCGCAAATTCGTAGTTGCTGGTGGATCTTTCGATAATTAGGGTTGAGGAAGAAGAGAAAAAAGAGAGAATGGTTTGTGAAAAAAAACATAACAAGTAAAATTACTTCCCTACCTTTAATGACTTATTTTTAAACACAAAATTATTTTCCTTCAACATCAAAATAGAGGGATAGATCTTGTTCTCATTTCTCTCATTAAGGAGGTGTTCTCAAATTATCCTTCCTCTATATATATAATTTATGTAAAGCTCCTACACAGATTTCATTCTTGTTTATATTTACTTTTAACAAATAACAAAAGAAAAAAACACTAATCAGAATTTTACATCCACAGATTTTTTAGAACATGCTAATATCAGAAATTGGAGTATTAACAAATTCCTTTTCCATTAAACGTTTATGTTATATGTCATCATATATAGAGTTACTGAAATGAAAGCTAATAATATAATATTGATACCTGCAATTGTTCTTGAATGTATGCTTGTTGTGTGTGCTCATTGGTCTAATCACATTTTGTTTTGGAGCCTATCATCCAAATTATAGAATATGAGTATAATGCTCAAATGAAAGAAATATGTATACTATGTAATAGTAACACTAAACTTTTTTCTATGAAGGTGAAATTATGATAGATCACCAGATATATTTTAAGTCAAGTGCCCTTCTTCACCTTCAAAATATTCATGAACAGTATTTGAAAATATTTCTAAGAATTTACATTTTTACATTCTGTACATTATTAAAAGTAGCTACACTTCCAACCGATCTTGCACCACGTAAAAATGTATCAACAAAAGTTTGATCTTCATCCTGCTGCTGTTGTTGTTCAATTTGCTTTTAATGATGATTGCATTTTACCTTCTTTTTTACTTGCACATGTGGTTCCCTTTTGGATTCAGTTTTCATATTAACCTCTTTTTCTTACTTTAATGTCTACCCACAAACCAGCACCATTGATCCCATAAAATAGTAAGCTCTTATGTACGTTTCAATCCTATATAGATCTAAACATATATATATATATATATAGTCCCAATGACGTGTAGGAGTACATGGAATGTCAATCATTTGTCACTTCCTACATGTGCAAGTATTGTCCTAAAATACACTTCTGCAGATTACTCGCTGTTGTGATTTCATAGTGCGAGTCATCACACTTGATAATTGAGCAAGATCCAACCTTCTCCATATTTCTTTCATTTTTCATTTGCTACATCCCTATTTTCTTGACAAAGGGCGGATCCAAAGGGAGTGTCACCTCATCAACTTTTTATCCGGATTATCTTTATATGATTTGAAATTTAATTTTTACTCTGCGTTCCATTTTAATTGTTCAATTTCTTTTTGATAAAAAGATTAAAAAAAATATTGAGCACGTGTACAACAGTAATAAAGTAGTGGAATCCTCTAGATTATATAAAGTATTTAATTTACTAAAAAAGAAAATGAACAATTAGAGTGGAACAACTGGAGTAGTTTGTAATTCCAAATTTGCTAACTCGCTAGCAAGAATCTACAACTAAGTTTGGAATGCATCTCATCAAACTTATTGAAAATCTACTAATGGGTCGGACTACGGAGAGTGTGTCTACGATGGGAAAATGTATGGGAATTGAAAGATTAAGTTTGGACCCCATGTGGTTTGACCATATCTATCGGGTCAAACTGTAGCATAAATTATCACCTACTTAATTCATCTGGACAAATAGGCCAATTCAATACAAACCACTAATTATAGGAACTCTCAACACCAAGAATACAAAATTCATCCCCCAAAATAGAAATTTATAGTAATAATATCATCAAATACAGAAATTTCCAGAGCAGTTTGTGTGTACCACAACTGTGTACCCTTGTGTGTACCACATCACAAGGGTGTCGAAATGTGGCACTTTTCATTTAAAATAGTGGGCCACATAAACCTTTGTTAGAAATTTCAAATGGATGGCAAGCAAGCAAGCACAACTTTCTACAATCAACTGAATCACTTAACACAATCTACATCAATCCTCTACTCTATATGAACCAATACAGCAACTAGTAGACACCAAACAGTTGAATACAAGTATGAATAAAGATGACGACCGCATTAAACTTGATCATCCTCTAATCTTTAACATCACTAGTTAACCACATTCCCCTTAAAAGGCCTTGTAAAGGGAAGAGATATCCAAGCTTATATAGAGGAGTCAGGATATTCACCAAATCGATGTAGGACATAATAATGGGAACATTTTCAGATACTTATTAACATGTTAGCAATTTCAACACAACCCTTTCCTAGGAGACTTCATTCTCCAACATACAATACCAATATGTTGTAATAGAGCATAAACTAACATGTAAAATTTATGAATACTTACAATACAACACTTAACACCAAATAGAATGCAATCCGTGTCTTGTTACGGTATCTAAGTCGAGAGGACATTTTACTACAAGTAGAGCCCGCCCACGCTAGAGATGGAAACAACTACTCTTCTCTCAGCAGATCTAACATGTTACAAGCTTAACTAGCCTACTTAAACCAGCTTTGCTCTTTTCAACCCATCCTCCTTCAACCAGACAACCACGAATCAATACGCACATGCACAGTCACATACAACATTTCTTCAAACATCAAATATCATAAGTAAATGGAATCTAAAATATCAATTTCAACCCAATAAATTCGACCAAACTTTCTTGCGGTTATTCCTCAAGCGAGCTAAAGTTTCATCAGCATACAATACTCACAACACATAAGTTACGCACATCCATATAAGTTCGACACAATTAAAAACCTTAAGACTCCACAAGTTCAAACAAATTAGCAAATCTCAACAAAAATACATCCCTGCCTATCAAGTCTAGCACTATTAAGGAATTACGACATCGGTCAAACATAACAAGATTAGAGTGAGTGAAAGAATGCAGATTCAGAACAGACTACCACACTAAACCCAAACTAAAGAACAGAAAAACTATTAAGAGTTGAAAATCTTATTAGTTTCCATAGCATCAAGACTAAATTCAAATGCCTCAAGGATTTATACCCTAACTAAGTCCGAAAAATCTCTTTCCTGTTTCCCACCTTCTGTACATCAACAGTTAAACTAGGGAACACAAACAAGGCCAAGCCAAAAAACAAACTAAAAGTCAATACAAAACTTATTACCATTATTACTTCAAGTTGTTAACAAAACAAGAAAAAAAAACAAAGGCAAACTACTTAACCAGTCCATTTCAGGAGAAACCTTTCCTTAGTTTGAGAATGGAGGAATACATTTTCCTCCGCGAACCCACCGCGTTTATACCCATATCCTTTAGATCCTCCAACGTTAACATCGGCAAAACATCATCATCAACCTCGTGAATCTCGAAAACCGGTGTGTACCGCCCTAACCCTAATCCAATTAACCATTCCCTCACCCCGGAATTCCCCTCATTGTTCTTCTCCGGCGAATTAACCTCATTAAGATGAACTCCATTGATCTCGGAGGCTCGCACTCGGCTTCCCCTTCTCTGATGATTCCAGAACTGTAATCCCATGTTGCCGGCGGAGTTAATTGGGCTCTGCTGGTGGTCTTTCAAAATTGGACTCTCCGAACCCTCGGCCTCGAAGTCCCGGAACTCCTCGTTACTATTGCCGTTCTCTTCTTGTGGAAAGCTTGTGCTTTCAATTACGCCGGCTCCGGCTCCGCCGTTGTTGACTGCGGCGGAGTCGAATTTGTTCCAATTGGTGCGGGCTCTTTTGATAGGTTTCCTGATTTTGGGCTTCCGGTGGCTGAAATCGGCGTAATTCTCAGAGATTTCGACCGAATCTTGGAAGTTGGAGTCTCCGGCTGCGGCGGCGGCGGCGCCGTCGACGAGGTTGGTTAGAGGGCGCGTCTTGGAGGTCTTGGCGGCTAGAGATGGGTCTTTGTGGAAGCGCCATGTTTTACTGGGGCGCCTCTGGGGGCCTTCGTAAGGTGGGTCACCGCCGATCTCGCCGAGGCGGACGCTGGGCCGGCGCTGTCGCTTTGGGGGGTTGGTGGCGGCGGCTACGATGGTAGTAGGATTGTCGGGCGGAGGCGGGTCTGCTGGCGGAGCTATGGTGGTGTTGGGTGATGCGACGGTGGGGATTAGGGAGTCCGGCTCCTGATGCTCTGTTGCCATGTGTTAGTATGAGAGAGAGAGAGAGAGAGAGAGAGAGATAAGGAGAAACTGGAGATGTGTACTGTGGTGGAGCCCAGTCTTTAAATGGGCTTCTTATTTGGGCCTTATTTAGGCCCAATTGTAAGGAAATACACATAATAACTACTCCCTCCGTCCTATCCGATTTGTTTTATTTATTTTGGATACGGAGATTAAGATGAATGGATAGTTATGTGTAGATGAGTGTGTGATTGTGTGTAGAAAGGTAGATTCCACAAAGAAAAAGTGGAAGTTTTTTAAGAAACAAAATAAGTCAAGTGGGACAATCAAAAAAGGAAAATAAGACAAGTCAAGGGAGACAGAGAGAGTAATTTGTTGGATGACTGCTCTAAGCATGTTTACTTGAACTTGAATAGGAAAACAAAATACTGTAGATTTAAGCATGTTTACATGAACTTGAATTTGTTGCATTTTCATTTTCCAATTTCTGTCAAATAACTTATCTCCAACCATCAAACTCAAATTTAAACTCAAAAGAATATTATCTTGATATTCTTTCACAAACATCTTTTAACTCTACTACATATTTTTCTAAATTGCTCATTAATACACTCAACTTTTCTACTATTAAAATATTAAATACAAAATTTAATTTATAAAATAACTTAATAATTAATAATTAAATTATGCATTATATAATTATTAATCACACAATTTTATAAAAAAATAATGTTAAAACTGAAAAATTGGAATAACAGTAAATCCATGAGTAAATCATGCAACTAATATTAAAGCTGAAATTATGTATTAGATTTTATTAATTACATAACTTTAGGTAATTATTAATTACATAATATTATTTTATCTTAAATAATAATAATAATAATAATAATAATAATAATAATAATAATAATAATAATAATAATAATAATACACATACACGTATAGAATATTGATTGAAGAGCTTATTTTAAACATTATCTTGTTCGTGATTTTAAATGAGGGGTAGAATTGCAAATCATTTATTTTTATGCAACTAATATGCAGTTTTTACAGTAAAAATCCATTATTGATCATTTAAAGTACAAAGACAACATTTTTTTTGCAGTTGCAGCATAGTTTGACCATTGTTGGGTATGAGATTCCGTATGATAAGATTTGAAGATCTCAAAACCCCTTAGCTGAATGATGAACCTCATAATGTAATAACTTAGTTGAGTTCAGCATGTTAGACACTTAGTAGGCTAGCTAGAGTTCAGTAGCTGATAGGTTCAACAGAACATCTTATATCAGCTGGAAGGACTCAGCATGAGGAACTCAGTTGGGTGTCTCAAAATCCATTGAATCGGTAAATAAAATCGTGCCAAGTACTGAATATCTCAGAATAATGTCAGCAGGAGACAACTCAATAAAAACGTCCGAGGAATCAGATGAAGTCAACTCAGCATTCGCTTTGGAGTTTGAACAAGCCTCACCAACTTTCTAACTTCAACTAATGAGGAGTTGCTAGCATTGCACTTGCACTGACATAAGTTGCTCCCTCGACTGAAAAAGAGAGAATCTATATAGTGGCATTCAAAGCTCAAGATGGTCGTTTTCCTTATCGTTTTCGGCACGTGTCTAGACCTCTTCCAACAGATCTATTCATGAGTCGAGACCATAAATAGAGAAGAATCCTAATGCAGAAAAGAGAGAGAGGGAACTAAAAGCATTCAAGCATTCAAACGCTATAGCAACCAAACAACTCACACAACGAAGAACTCATACACAGAGAGATATAATTAGTTCTTCACTCTAGAGATCTATTGTTCTCATTCTCTATTCTAAGCAATTTTTGTAATATCTTAAGCTTAGAAAATTCGAAGGAGTTCAGCTTATTGAATTATTCTTATAGTAAGAACTCCTTCTTAGTTGGAGAAAATCAAACCCTGTGTTTGAAACTGTAAAGTCACTAAGACTATAACTAGAGTATATGTCCAGCGTACAGATCGAATGAGACTTGCTCAGTATAAGTAATCAAGAACTACTGGTTTGTTCAGGACAATGGACGTAGGATCCAGCGTATCGAACCACTTTAAAAACTGATTGTGTTGATTTACTGTTTCGTTGACTTACTGTTCATACTACATACAAACTGATCTATAAAAATCACACTAAGCATAAAACGTCAATTGATGATTTCAACGTCAGATTCACCAATCAAATCAACATCATCAACGGACTCGGGAAAACCTTCGGCAACAAGGAGATAAATACCAAAATTTTGAGTGCTCTAACTCGGCCCAAGTGGTACTCATTTGCTACATTTTCTTCACCATTTTCTATGCCCAAATTAAGATGTCAATGGCGATAAGTCCACCGTAAACTCATCGGTAAATAAAAGGTGTTGGTCCGAAGACGAGAGTCAGGTGTAGAGGGGGGGGTGAATACACCTGAGTACTGTTTTTTTTTCTCAAACGCGAAGGACAGCTGAGCTGTAGGTTGTTACTGATGAACAGTGCCAAATAGTAACCTTCTGATCGCGGGTCAGAGTGTGCCAACTACTGAGTTTCTCCTACTGACTTTTGTCAGTGTTTGATCCTCAGTCGAAACTTAGTGCGGATAAGTGTGTAGGGCCCGGAGATTCGTCTCAGTTGAAAATGTGATTTTCGCAAGTTAAATAATTTTGGCTCGTGCACTTTTAGAATACGTTTTATGCAAGATATGAGTTTGTAAGATATTTGGATGCAATGCAGTAAAACAGTAAACAACACAAGCAATTTAACGTGGTTCGGATACGCAAGATCCTTCGTCCACGGTCCTGCTGAACAGGAGGTCTTGTTGATTAATCTGAGCAAGCCTCAGCAAGGTATCTGTGCACTGGACAAACCCTTCTAAGTTATAGTCCTTAGCGACTTTTACAAATCAAACCTAAGTTTGAAAGGGAGGGGATTTTCTCCAACTATGAAGGAGTTCTTACAATAAGAACAGTCACTAAAAGTGAACTCCTTCGAGATTCTAAGCAATAGATATAAACGTTGAGCTTAGATAGAGAAGAGAGATCTAAAGAAAGAAACTCTAGAGAGAAGAACTAAAGATATTCTGTTAGGCAAGTTCTTCGCTGGATTATCTTGAATGCGCTAGAGTTGTTTCGAAAGTTTGAGCGTTTTGTCCCTTTTTATATCCCGTGCGTGGAGCTCGGATCTGCTTCTCTATTTATAGTTGTGACCCAGGCATTTGCCCGTTGGAGAGGATGATGCCACGTGTCACAAGCGTCCAAAGAAAACGGCCATATGTTCGAATTGTTGCAGTAGAGTTGTTGGTTACTGTGCATGAGAGCAGCTTTAGTTGGTCAGAGCAGGTAGTGCTTTGACGGCTTCTCATTGGTCGAGGTTTGTGGTAGGTGAGATATGTCAGACATCGGTCTTCATCGGAGTTGACTCTCACTCATCCTCGTATGATCTTCTGCTGACTTTCAAATGATGTTAAAAATTGGGTCGTTTCCTGTCGGATACAGTAGACTTGATGCAGTCTCTGTCTTCTTCGTCTGAGTCGGCTGATAAAGATATTCTACTGAGTGTAGTCAGCTGATGACTCTGAAGGTACTGAGCTTTGCGTAATGAGTTCTTCTACTGATGTCGGTCAGCTGATAAGGTGTCTTCTACTGAGCGATGATCAGCTGATGACTTGAGAACACAAGCTCTTACACTAATGACGTGGGGTTCTGGAAAATAAGCTTCCTACTAAAGATCAGTCCAACATTTACCCCGTACAGGACTTAGACACAAACGATAATGAAAACAAAATCAGTCTAGCCTATTACATCATCTAGTCCTATCGACACTACACTACTGATACAAGTTGGGTTTTGGGATCCTCAATTCCATAGCATGAAACACTATGATTTCCCCCAATATTGTTTTACCCAATAAATTGCTAAGTATCTTCTACTGACTCATAACCCAACAAGGTGGATTGTCATAGATATTCGTATTTAGTATGTAATTGTAAAACTTTTGTAATTATGAATAATTTCTTTTGATATATATCAAGTTTTAAACCATTTCGGTATTTCAAATTAAATATTTTTTCCATAACTTGATAATAATTATATGTTGAATATTTACTCACGACCCATTACTCAATTCGTCCGACCCGAACCTGAACCTAACATTTCGCCACCACCATTTTTGAATCATGGCTCCGCCACTGCTGCTACTTGGGAGACCAGACTAGTCTGCCCCATGCTAACTTGCCCTCACCCCTGTCTGATGACACTTCCTTGAAAACCTAGTGGAGGCAGTCCCACCGACACTATATACAACCCTTGGGAACGAACTCCCCCAAAAGTCCAAGTTTTGCGGCCCCCGGGCCCTTGAGTTTGCATGACTAGGGAGTCAGTGAACGTTGCAATAAATCGCCTGTCCCCCTATTCGATAAGGTCGGCCCCGAGCTTATACTAACTCGACTGTCCGACAACCCTTGAGTCAACCCCTCTGTATTGTTGGAATCGCTTGCCTCGCCCTCCCCATGCAGGCTAGAAACGACGTGTGAAATGGGGCCACACTCGCGAATCGCGATCGGGTGTTTTTCTCAAGGAACCGCTCAATTTTCTGCATGGATGCCTCAATGGTTGTAAACTTCACAATCAAGGGGCGGCATTCATCCATCTCACAGCGAATCGAATTCGTAGCCGCCTTGATCGATTCTGTTCCTTTCTCCAACGCTTCCACCTGAGCCTCCATTTGTAATCGAGATTGATTACGAGTTACACGCATAAACAGATTCGGCAAGTCGGACCAATTTATTAGAGTTAAAAAGAACGAAACAAGTAGATTCAGCAAGCAATGCCGAAGGCAATTTACAATTCAATAAACAAAAGCAAATACAAGAACGATATGTTCTTGTCCCAAGCAAAAGCAAAAGTTCTCAAAGTTCCAAAGATGCAATAACCCTAGCGACAACTCTAAATACTCAAGCCGCAACAAGTCGGCCCATAATAAATTAAAGGACTAAAGAAAACAATAACCAAGCCAAGCTCAAGAGTCTTCAAGATCCACTGACTTCCTCATGACACGACTCATCATCCAATCTTTTCTTTCCGCGACGACGCTGATACACTTTATTTGTAACAAATTACGAGCACAAACATATATACAATCGTCTTCTCAAAAACAAGATATGGTTGAGCATGTAGCATGTTGATCTTTGAAAGAAAAATTTTGAAGTTGCAGTTTTACCTTCGAGATTTTTACATAAAGAATGAATGCATGCAATCCAAATCTTTTCCTATTCCATATCTTTGGTATGTGAGCTTGCTCTTCAAAGTAAAGCAAAGAGAGAAAAGGACAGCAATGGAAGAAAACTTGAATTAAATAACTTAAGTTTCAATACTTGAAATTCTAGAGAGAGTTTCACAATATCGTACCAATGAGACTTGAATAGTGTATATTTAGAGGAGGAGAATTTGAATTCTTGAATGAGAAGGGAGTTGGTTGAGGTTGAGCGTGGTTCGGGTTTGAGAAGATTATGATATGATTAAGAGGGTGTTTGCAATAGCTTAAACTTTTTTTAAGTGTTTAAATTAAAGAGAAGTTGGTAAAAGTGGCTTATTAGAGAATTTGAGGTGTGTTTGTAAAAACTGCTTAAAAGAAGAAAAAGTTGAAAAAATAGTATTTGCAAAATTTATACTGTAGTATTTTATTTTGAAATTTATAAGTAAGATGTCAAATCATAACTTATCCGAAATTACAAATATGCCATTAAGTTGGAGAAGTTGGTTAAAACCACCTTAACCAACTTCAACTTATTCAACTTAAATGTAGAGAATTTTGAAGAATTTAAGTTGTTAAAAACACTCAAAATCAACTTTTCCTTAAATTAAGTCATAAGTTGAAAAATTTAAGCGGTTGCAAACACCCCCTAAGCTGTAATCGAACAATCCATACTCTATATTTTTCCTTTCTTCGTATATAGACACACAAATAAAAGATTTGAACCCTTTTTTCAAAGCAAAACTTTTGTTGGAATTGAAAATAATATTCAATTTTCCTCAAATGGCTTCTTTGCACCATGAACTTTTTTCTAATTCATTTGCCAGAAAATCTTCTATTGATTTTCAGGAAATTTGGCCTTAATTTTTATTAAATGAGCAATTAAGTTTATGTACCTTTTCATGGCATGAACTTTTACTTTGGTGGTTTTACTAAATTTTTAAAACGAATCAAATATTTAATTTTGATTCGACATTTATATTGAGATAAAAATATTCAATTCGATTCGATTAATTAAATAAATTATGGCTAATTCGTATCTTTTTAATTTAATGAAAAGTGGGGGGAAAATTAGCTAGAGCCAATCTAACATGATTTGGAACTACCCCTTTAGCTAGCAAATTTATATTAATATAAAGTATTATGCGCAACATAGGGAGCAACTTTATTACATAAATGAGGGACAAATAAACGATTGCTTTCGCCTTAAGTAAATTTAGTTGGTAATAATTAATTAAATAACATCATTTCACCTGAAAATAAATAAGTGTGACTCTTCATTATAGTATCACAGATTCTTCAGTGGCTTGTGTAATAATCTATGCACTGTTTTACTTCAACTCATCATAAGATGTTGAGCATGATCCAATCGTACGTATACTGAGTTATTTTATGATTAAATATTAAAAATTAGATTTTTACTAACGATTTTATATCTAATTTAGTATGAGCCTCGAATACCATTTATATCATCATACAAAAATATTAAAAAGATGTTGAGATTATGTTGTATTCATTTATAAACAATGGTTATTGAATCCGTTTTTTCTTCTTATAAAAATTCTGAATATTTTACAATTTGTAATATTATTTATTTTCTGCTTGCTTGATATTGTATGAAATTGGACAATACATTGTGTAACAATTTGCTTGCTTAAATATCACTCTATATATATTTGGAAGACTGTATTTAGTTATATTATCTTTTATATGAAGGCAAATTGGCAAATGTCATCCTTAAATTTTTTGATTTTGCAAAATTTGTTACTAATTTTTTTGTTTTGTTTTTTTGTCCCCAAATTACTTCATTTTGCTATTTTAGGCCCATCGTTAATTTTTTTCGTCAATTAGATCACTAATTAAAAAAATAAGAAATAGAAAAGGTAAAATTGAAAAAAAAAATTATCTACATTTACCAAAATTGTAAATAAAGAATTATTTGAGACCTATTTAGCAAAATTAAAACCGTTCGGGGATGATTTCACTAATTTTATTCAAATAAGCTAATTTTATTTTCGATAATTGGTTATTTTTATTTTTATTATTTTTTTAGAAACCCGCAATCGCTACATTTGATGCACACATAGTAGACTCACACATAGCGGTCTCGGTGGGATTTGAACTCATTTCCTTTGGCCATAGACTTAGCACCACAAACTCACACATAGGTTAATTATGCTTCGTATCAATATAAACAACATTTAATTGTAAAATGCAAAATATGTTATATGAAGCATAATTAGCTTATATTTGACATGATTATAAAAATTGACAAATTTAATGCAAAATTTTATTGATACGAAATTAGCTTATCTGAATAAATTGGTGAAATCAGTCCTCAAAATTATTTTATTTTGTTAAATAGATCCCAAATAATTATTTTATCCTTTATATATATATATATATATATATATATATATATATATATATATATAAATTAACAATTGAATTGCCGGGAAAATTAACAGTGAAACTAAAATAGCAAAAGGAAATAAGTTTAGATACTAAAAAAATTGCAAATAAATGTTACAAAATCGAAAAGTTTTGAAGACGAGATTTTCCAATTTGGCTTATATGAATCCCACCAATCCTTTTGAGGGATTGAGTTTTGTGGAAGATATAATTAGTTTAATGCAATTATTTTGTTACGTTGGGATACAACAAAATTGAGTTTTCCAAATGCACAAGATAATGACGTGTATACTAATGTAGTATTATTGGAAAAAAAAACCCTCCAATTTTCAGGAAATAATAATTTAATATTCATGTTGATCAGAAATAGAATAGAAATAGAGGCTTTGGCAGCAGTAGTCAGTTGAAATCGAAAAACAATTATAGCCCTCAACTAAAACAAAACACAAATATAACCATTTTGTCTTTATACGGCGCTAGGCCGATGGGGGAGTCCATCGGCCCCCCATCGGCCTTGAGGAAAAAAAAGCCGAACTCTCCCCATCGGCCGAGCCACTTAACCTGATATGTTGAAATTATAGGCTGTGAGGGCTGATGGGTGGCCGAATGGGTGGTGACCGTCGGCCCTAACCGCCATCGGCCGAGAGAAAAAAGGCCGAAGGCCGAACATTCCATAGGCCGACCCAGCATAATCGGCAAAAAAAAAACGGTTGTGATGGCCGAAGGTGGGTATCCATCGGCCCTAATCACTTCCTTCGAGACGGGATTCGACACGGGATTGGACAAGACACCTGGAAGGCTTTTCCTGCAAACGTGCAGTAGGGCCGATGGAGGGCCGATGGGGGCCGATGGAGGGCCGATCTAAGGCATGTGGGAGGTGCAGTTTCAAATCAGTTTTTTCTGCTGAAATGACTAGTCGGATATGACATGCACATGCACGTTAATGAGGGCCGATGGGGGGGCCGATGGGGGGCCGATGGAGGGCCGATGGTGAAATGGGTACTAGACTTCGATTTTCACGTGAAAATTTACAGAAAAATTTCTTATAAGACGTAGAATGACCGATTTGGTTGAATCACCGAAAATTTCCTCATTTCACTTCCACTCTTCTCAATTTTTCAAACTAAATTTGACTGAAATGGCCGCCGATTTTCGATCAATTATTGTGAAATTGAACGCCCAATTCGATGCAGAGTCGAATTATGTCGGTGGCCATGAGTTCATGGTTTACATTCCTTCAAACAATATTTCTCTCGAATATCTTCGACAAAACATTGATCGGTGGCTCACTACTTATTCCCTTCCGTTCAACTACTTCATTTATTATACTGCTGCTTTCCGACGAACCGACAGGATGATGAAGGCCATTCTGGGCCATGATACTGATCTTATGCGGCTGTGCTCTATCGACGTAGAGCCGGTTGTGTTTGTTGTGTATCCTGAAGTGCAAAATCTTCAATTTGGTGTTCCGAACCCGAATCAACTTCTCGAAGATAATTCTAATTTCGGGGGTCCTAATTGGTTTACGGGGCAAGGAAGTAGAAGTAATGATGGCGGACGGGCTCCTCAAAGGAATGTTCTTGTGGAGACGGATTCAGATGGTGAGGCGGATTTGGACTCATCATCTGATGATGATGGGGATGAAGATATTCCTTCTGCCTTGATTAATTGTTCGTTACAAGATTTTGCTGCATGGATTCGGAGGGAGGGTGACGTAAGTCAACTTATGTCTTTGCTAGTTCCAGTCAATCGTTCTCGAACAAATGACGAGACTGTATACGACAACACAGAAGCAGCAAGCAACTGACTACTTCCTGTTGTTCCCCTTGATGTATCCGATTCAGTAGCGGCGCAAAACTTGATTACTGTTGTAGACAGAAGTCTGCAAGCAGGATTGATGTTTAGCTTGAAAGACGAACTTTATGCTGATGTCGCTCTATTCCATTTGGAAAACGGTGCGGATTTTAGAGTGCAACGTTCGAGTGCTTCCCGTTTGGAATATTTGTGCAGAAGAAGTGTTGATTGTCCATTCGAGCTACGGGCATACTGTAGAGGTCAGACGTGTTGGGAGGTTGTTAAATGGGTTGCGGACCACAACTGTATAATTGATTTATCCGGACTTGGCGAACGAAATGTGAGGTCGAAGGCTATCGCTGCTTATGTAGCCCGTAAAATGCATCGTCAAAAACAAGTTAATGAAACCGGCTGATATTCAGGCCGATCTGTTGGATAAATTTGGAATACAAGCAACGTACGGGGTGGCCCTCCGAGCGCGCAACGCAGCTATATCGATGATTTACGGCGAACATGTGAATGCGACGTCTGGCAAATCGACCTGTTGCCGTGTAGTCACGTTGTCGCCGTTTTGTATCATCGCCGGGAAAATTTGTACAATCATATTAATTATTATTATACGACGGCGACGTGGAAGGAAATATATGCCGGTGTGGTTAATCCCTTGCCTCCTCGAAATGAGTGGGGTGTCCCACCGGAAATAGAGGACATTGTTGTTCTTCCACCAATTATTATGTGGCAAGCCGGACGCCCGAGAAACAGCCGTCGTCCTTCCAGAGCAGAAGCTAGTACATCTGGAACGCGCCGTCGGAAAAAATATGGTAACTGTGGAGAAGAAGGTCATACAAGGCGGAGATGTCCCGTATCTGAAACGACAAATAACGATTAAAGCGTCTTTTTTTGTAACTGATCGGTTTTTTAGTTTTAAAGTCTGCGAACTTTTATTTTAAATTGATTTATTAGCTAGATAAAAAGAAAAAAAGGGCCGAAACCCTTAAGGACCGATGGGGGTTCACCCATCGGCTCTCCATCGGCCTTAGTCGAAACCCTTCGAGGCCAAGGGAGTTTTCTCGGCCGGCCAGGTCTATCGGCCCTCGTCCGAATGACAAGTCTCTCGGCCGAGGCTGAGAGATATATTTCGTCCGAAGGCCTACCGACTCATGGGGCTGAAACCAATGGGGGTCGAAGCCAATCGGCCCTCCATCGGCCCTCGTCCGAGGCCGAGAGATATATTTCGTCCGAAGGCCTACCAACTTATGGGGCCGAAACCAATGGGGGCCTAAGCTAATCGGCCCTCGTCCGAAAAACAACTAGTCATCAACTCGTCTCGGCTGTACGGGGGTCGGTCTAGGAAAAGATACACCGATCGAATTCTCTCCAATCACCCTTCTCCAATATTCCGATAGCTGCTCCTCGGGAGTGGGCGTAAGAGTCTCATGGGGCGGTGTCTCCATCTGTTTGAAAAGTCCAAAAAACAGGTTATAATACGTTTTTCTTACTTGTAAATATTTTCATAAATATTTAAAATGTTATTTACCGGCAAGGCAAAGAAACTAATCCATTCCGTATCTGGTGGCGTGACAAATATCCATTTCACACATCGGGGCATACCACCGTCATTCATAAGGCGTACACACAGCCGGGCCAAATCTGGTATCGCCTCATATGCCCACATCTACAATAAGATTAAAGATCAGTACAAGTATAAAATATAAAAATTAGAAAAAATTAAATTATAAAATATAAATTCGTACCTGACGAGCCCAAACTGGCCCATAAATATTATACTTTGATTTTACTGCATCGACTCGCTTCGGTGCAAAGCTCATGTAGTGCAGGAGGGCATTGTACGTGTATGATCCCCATGGAAAATCGTTCCACGCGTCTACATCGTCAACAAGAACCCACATCCACGTCTCGACCTTCTTCGTGTCAGCAGGTGCGCAGAAAAAACACATCAGTGCCAACACATTGGCCACCTTCAAATAATCGTCTTCGAAGAGGTCACCGAGCTTGTCATTTTTCCATAAATTTAGCAGATTGCCTCCTGTTACTGGATTCCCGTCTATGAGTCTCATGTATACTCCAGACTCTACAGGGGCACGAGCTGCCGTTGTATCGAAAGTAGAAGCGCTGAAAAATAAGCCAATTACGAGTGCATACTCGTACTGCGAAAATCTAAGCTCCCGTCCGGATATGTGAAAATGAACCTCCCCGGGCGGTGCCTGCACCTCAAAGCACATGAGCTGATGCAAAGCTAAGATCGAACTTTTGCCCTTCCTCCAACTCAGCAAATGTCCAAACTGACCGTCTCTAAATCGACGGACTAGGTCACTACCCCCCCCGTCTAGCAAGAGTGTTTTTTAATAGTTCGGGTAGACCATCTCTCCAATATGTCGTGACTTTTGTGGTCTTTTGTCTAACCGGTAGTCGGATATAAGCGGGCTGCAAAATGTACAAAAAAATGAATTAATTAGTTAAGACGAATAAATAAGGGCCGAACGAGGGCCTATGGAAGGGCCGAATAAGGGCCCGATGGGAGGGCCGAATTCTCTAAGGCCAGCCGGGGCCGAAGGCTCGAAGGCCCTTGGAGCCGAAGCCTCCAAGGCCAGCCGGGGCCGACGGCCTATTCAACACAGTTCGGCCGAGGCAGGGCCGATGGAGTGTCTTCTCCATCGGCCCTACCTTCGGCCCTTCCATCGGCCCCAGTTTCATAAATTTATAGCAAATTAACACTCGAATCCTCTCCAAATTCTCAACAATTTCATCAAAAATTGGACATTTCAATGTAAACCCAACCCAATTTCAACATAAATTTCGTCTATCAATGAAATTCAATCACAATTCGTGGCATAAATCGACAATTCAAAAAAAGGCACTTCTACATTTGAACATGAATTCGCATAGATCGACAATTTAATTCACTCAACGTGGTTTCTAACATGAATTTACATAGTTTCGAACATGGAAGGGCCAAGGAATCAGAATTACGTACCTTAATTTCGCCGGAAGACATGGCGTTTCAAAGGGGATTGGCGGCGGTTTCTCAGCTGTTTTCGGCGGCGGCGTTTCGGGGCTGTTTTCGGCGACTAAACGGGCGGCGATGAGCGGCGGACTACGGTGGCCGGCGATTGAGTTGGAGAAAATGGGTGAATTTTCGGCGAAAAATGGTAGAAAATGAGAGTTATTTTCGGCCAACGGTTATTTTCATTCGGCCCTCAATTATTGCGACTCAGGGCCGATGGAAGGGCCGATCGGCCCTCGTTTAATAAACGGTTTAATTCTTTTCGGCCCTTCGGTAAATTTCGGGCCGTTCCATGTAACGGCTTCTAAAGAATCAGGGCGGATGGCTCGGCCGAACTCATTTTTTTTACGTTTTTAAAAAATAATTATTTTTAAAAATTATTAAAAAAAATTGTTAATTATTTGCGTTTATTATTTTTCGAGGGCCGATGTCTCGGCTAAAGGGCCGAAAACACCATCGGCCCTTCAATTATTTATGTTTTCTTAGTAGGGCCGATAGGTCGACCTAAAGATGGCCGATCTCAATCGGCCCTCAGTACATTCGAAATCGGCCACCATCGGCCCTGAGAAATGTCCATCGGCCCTTCTGACAGTCTGCGCCCACAAGAAGACAAAATGACTAGATTTGTATTTTTTTATAAAGTAAGGCCAAATTTATTTTCTTTTTTTTTTTTAATTTGGCCAACCACGCATATTTCCACATAGAAATACATCTAAAATTAGATCTCATTGGAGCGAGCCTGATGTTGACTGCTTTTTTTTTTTTTTTCTTTATCATATACTTAGTGATAAATAAGGAATCAAGTGATTAAAGACAATTAGAAAGTAATTAATATCATAAACCTCTGAATTATCATCTTAATGTGATTAGCCACGCACTATAAATAGAATTTCTTCTACAACAATGGGGTGTTTAAACCACATTATCATACACAATCAAATCCGAAAACCTCCATAAATCTCTCCGACTACCAGAAAAACAGCGCCATTTCCTCGCTCGAAGATCTAGGCGGACGCACCGACAACAGCCATCTTTCCTCTCTCCTGTCTATGTTCAGCGCGCATTTCCTCTTTTCATCGCCTTGATCCAGCATTAATCAGGACAGGAGATGGAGAAAATGCGACAGTGGAGCAGCGAGTCCGGCGGCTCCTCGCCGGCGCGTGGGCACCACGCTCGATCGTCCTCCACCAGCGGCATTTCCAACATCAAGCGCACTCAGAACTACGCCGCCAAAGCCGCGGCTCAGCGGCTGGCTCAGGTCATGGCTTCGCAAGCCGCCGCGGCGGACGACGACGATGAGGACGACGCCGGTGTTGGAGACGATAATGGTGGTTTAGGGCTCCGATTCAATCCTCCTCTTCCGCTTTCCTTTTCCAGGCCGCCTGTTAAGTCTAATGGAGCTAGCAACGGCGGCGGCGGCGTCAAGCCGGGGATTTCATCTCCTAAGATCAGTAGATCGTCTTCCGATGCGGTAATTTAAGTAGCTGTGTTAGTGCGTCTCGAGTGAAATTTAATTGGTTGGTTCACTGAATTTTGGAAGAAAAGTTAAATGGTGTTACTTTTCAGCCTGCTTTGTCTGTTTTAGCTGCATTTGATTGGGTATGGCTTGGTAGCTCAATCTTAAGATGACTAAATTTACCTTTTCTAATGCGATATTATCTGAGTGAATTTTATTCAAATGTGGTTATGGGGAGCTTCTGTTACTGGTGAAATTGTTGTTTGGAAACAAAAATGTGGAATATTTCACCTCATAGTGAGATCTGTGAAATTTTATGCATAGTTTCTGCCAGAGGTATGCTTTTTGTTGCGGAGGAACCTTATGAATGTTAATTGCGATTTTCGTATCTTTGATTGTTTGCAACAATTGGTTATTAGGTCACAGGCTTCTTATTGGATGTTCAATCAGCCCGATCAACTTCAACAGGAAGACCGTCAATGTCAACTAGAACAATGCCGATTGTACCTCCTAGTAGGCCTCCTCTGAAGACTCATGTACCTATTCCACCGATTGATCCTCCTAGCAGCCTGCAGAGTGAAAAGAAGTACTCAAAATCCATCTTTTAGTACATGTCAATGTTTTAGTGCATGAACTATGTATTATTCTTACATCATAGTATGGGTTTTACTCGCAGACTCTTTATGCTTCAACATATTTGCCATTGCTAGCATAATTTCCTTATATCATGTAATGACTTTTTGGGTAAATCTATTTGATTTGAACAGTATCAATATTAACTGCAGGTTCTCACCAGATTTGGGACAGATAAATTTAAAAGATGGAGGAGATGGGCGTACTTCTTCTGCACTTCGAGATGAAGTATGTTCTACATGTTTAAGCTTGGGCTGTTTAGATCTTAAAGGAGGTGATTATTTTTGGTTGTTTACTTAAACTAATATCTATTTCTTAACAGCTAGATATGCTGCAAGAAGAAAATGAGAATATTGTTGAAAAGGTATGTTTGTCTTGTATTCCTGAATTCTATTGTTCCCTAAGGACCTGCTAGCCAATGTTTATTTTTTGTCTTCGGATTTTACAGCTAAGACATGTAGAGGAGAGTTGTAAAGCAGCTGAAGCTAGAGTCAAGGAGCTCGAGAAACAGGTGAAGCATTCTCATTCTATTTGCTTATATTGGAAGTCCTTCATCAATGGCTTCTAAAAGTAAACCTCAAAAGATATAGTCTGTTATCTTGGTAAGTCAATTGCATATCTTATATATTCTATGTGTCTGTTTGTATCTATGTTCATGACCTGCCCAGCCACACTGAAGCAACAAAGTTTTCAACCAATTTGCATAATGCACCCTAACCATTATATTGCTTTAGGAGAACCGAAGAAGGACATGTAGCATCTCTAAACCTTGAAAGATGACTTGTTTACATTCACAAGCTCTTTACCCTCAAACTGATGGTGTTAGTTTACCATTTTGAAATGACTATGACCCAGATGAGTTATTAATCTGTCATACGAAATGCCCAAGCAGTTTTTCTGTTGGAATTCTGCTGATAAAATGATCCCCTAGTTGAATCAGTAATTTTTATTTTAGCATACTTCAGATTCTACTTGTCTTATGGTACATATCATTCTTAGCTCACACAGATCTCTATAATGTATCAATACAATGATATCCAGTTTTGTATGCTCGCTCTATATTGTAGAACTTGTTTGTACTTACTATTGTCTCATCCAAATGTTGTTTTGAAGTTACAATAAATGCAAAATTCCCAAGTTGTCCATTTCCTGGGGCTACCTAGAATGAAGATGTGGAGCAATCACTTTGTTTATTGTATTTAATGGGGGCAGGTTTCTTCTATTGTATGGTGAATTATGTTTATCTAGATTTACCATGGACCCATTTGTAAACTCTTACATCCTTAGTTTTGGATCTTATGACTGTTGAAGATTGGCTTCTCTAGTAGCCAGTCTGAGCTATATGCCCTCATATTAAAAATCACTATATTTTGCTTTTTTTGTTTTATATCTATTTCACGCTAAATAATTGAGTTCAAGTTGTATTTCATACTTTCTTATTGAGTAACTCGAGATATTTAACAATTTTGTCTTCAGGTAGCTGCTCTTGGAGAAGGAGTTTCTTTGGAAGCTAAACTTTTGAGCAGGTATAAATATAATCTGTTCTGGCTCCTTTTTTTCATTTGTGAATATTCTAATATTACATTTCAATGAGTTTCAGAAAGGAAGCTGCGTTGCGTCAAAGAGAGGTAACTTTTCCCTTATTGTCCTCATTGGACTTTAATTTCATTAATGGTCATCATTAGTCCTCTTCGGCATATTGATCTCCTTTACTATTTACTTAATTGTTCTAAACTTGGTCTAGGCTGCTCTTAAAGAGGCCAAGCTTGCCAAAGATGTAGATTTGG
The DNA here is from genome assembly GCA_028984105.1 of Lavandula angustifolia. Classification (NCBI taxonomy): domain Eukaryota; kingdom Viridiplantae; phylum Streptophyta; class Magnoliopsida; order Lamiales; family Lamiaceae; genus Lavandula; species Lavandula angustifolia. Next base: position 15,292,491 of record CM054825.1, on the reverse strand, counting down.
AAAGGTCATCATTGCAATCTGATATAAAGGTACGGAAGATAAACTTGGATTTGTTTAGTAATAAGTAGTACTCGTCCAGCGTACTGCATTTAAATATGTGACGTCGTTGCTGATTTAGCTTGCAAAGAAAGAGGCTGCAACTGTTGCTGAACAACTGCGTGGAACTGAGTCTGAAGTTAAAGCTCTTCGGTCGATGACGCAAAGAATGGTGTTGACCCAACATGAAATGGTTGGTGGCCACTGTTGCGTGAAAATCACTATTGTTATCTGCTGTTTATTGAAAATTCACATTTGCAGGAAGAAGTTGTTCTTAAACGATGCTGGCTTGCTAGATATTGGGGCTTAGCTGCTCAATATGGTAATAAAATATATTGAATGTGTTCGTCTCTTTTGCATGGGAATTATTTTGCAGTATTTCCTAAGACATGATTGAATTAAGGAACAAGCTTATAACAGGTTAAAATTTATTTATCTTTATGTCTTCCATTAATTCCCAAGGTTATTAGCTCAACATGCTCTCCCTGACCAGTCATATCACAACAAATCGGTAAGCTTAATTTGTAACCTAGACTGTCAGGAAGTTAATGTTAGTGAAACTAACCTTCAGAAATATGGAATAAATATGGAATATGAAAAGTCATATTACTGTCGGTTAGAATTTTTTTTCTTCCCTTTCCATTTTCGTTTTGGGTATACACATTGTACATTTGGTCCAGTAAAAGGTTTGTAGATGAGTTGAAAACTATATTCCTGCACTTGCTAACCTTATTTATAACCTCTCATGACCCTCCTCTCCTGTATTGCTTTTCAGTTGTCTAGGAATAATGTATCTGTTCCTTCAAGATATTCCAAAATTTTCCATCCTTCAAATGTTTTGTTTTGCTGAATAAACTTCTTGGCCAGAATTTGTTGGGTTGAAATCTAAGTCGAATACTTACTTTTAACTACTATGCTTTGTTTATTTTCCCCTGTTCCTTCAAACAGGCATCTGTGCTGATATTGCTGAGTCAAAACATGAATACTGGTCGTCTTTGGCCCCTCTTCCTTTGGAGATTGTTCTATCTGCCGGACAGAAGGCTAAGGAAGAACGCCGGGAGAAAGGCTAGTTTCCTGTTGCTGATTTCCAACTTCTGACCTTTAAAAGCAATTCGAGCCGATATCTTTGTATGCATTATTTTTTTTTACTTTGGAATATAACAGCTTTGTTCCCGTCATATGTTGTGCAGGTCATAACAACCCAAAAAGAAGCACACTTGTTGAGGATTTCAATGATCTTACTCCAGAAGGAAACATTGAGAGTATGCTAGCAGTTGAAATGGGTTTAAAAGAACTAGCTTCTTTGAAGGTTTCCATTAACCAAATTCTAGCACTTGCAATTTTTATGGTTACTGGAGTCTTGTTGGTTTCTGAAGAATTTATTACTTATGCAGTCCAAACTTATTCTCCCTTTTTTTCTTTATTCTTTTTAATTTTAAAGAGCATTCTACATAGTTATTTCTGAAATGAGAAATTATGCCCCAAATATGAACACTCACTCACTTGAAGTAATAATCTAAAGATGTCCTTGCATTTAACAGCTAAACAGTTCTCCAGGATTATTTTTGAGGAAGATATTAGATACATGCTCTGAATTTTCATTTTGTGAATTTGTTCATTAACAAATGGATCATAATACCGGGGCAAAGGGATTATTTTTACCAAGTATGGTCGCTAAAGGAGTATTTTCCATGTCCCTCCATATATGAATCATGCTTAATTTTTTGAATGAAGATTCTTGCAGTTGCTTGCTCTAGGTAATTGGTTGGCTTATTTGGATTTTTTTTTTCTAATCATTTAGGTTGAAGATTCTATTGTTCTTGCATTCGCACAACTGAGACGTCCAAACTCCACTAGGACTTCTACTGCAGGTTTGTTCTTAGTATCTGTAAAGCATCATCAGGTGGCCATATCTCTTGCAAGGTTCTAATGGAATATTGTTATACCCTGGGAAGACAGTTAACAGATTAATTTGATCTTTTTGTTTAAACTCTTTCTGGTACCAGAGAACTTTTAGTTCTCTATAACTGCCTCTTCAATTTTCAAATTCAATATTCTCATTCAAGCCAGTCTTTTCGGTCTTAAGAAAACTAGATCTGATGTGTAATCAAAACTTTCATTTGAGTCTTTAGACATGTTAAATGCCAAGGCAAATATTAGTATTTAGTACTGGATAGATTACACGTGAAGCTATCCTTTGTCATAATTGCTTTCTGAAGCTTATAAGCATATTATTTTTAAGTTTGCTGGAAATCTAACTTAAACACTAGCGAACATCTCATATATGTTCCTTTTAATTTCTCTCCATTCTAAATCTTTTTCATTTGGCAGATTTCAGGTCATCTATTGATACGAAGTACATGGAAGCATTTGGTAAGCTCCTATGCTTCCCTTTATGCATTCGCATCTTAGCTTTACTTGTTTTCTTCAATTTAAAATGGGACACCATGTGAAGCTATCCTTTGTCATAATTGCTTTCTGAAGCTTATAAGCATAATATTTTTAAGTTTGCTGGAAATCTAACTTAAACACCAGCGCACATCTCACAAATTTTCCTGGTGTCAAATGATCTAGGGGTTTTACACTTTCTTGGATTAAATTATTTATACCGACTGAACGTCCACTGAGCTTTGCTTTAGTATAGATGTACGTATCCCCCTAAGGTTTTCTTGAGTAATATCCTTCTTTCTTAGCTTCCATTACCATCTGATTTATAATCATAACAACGTTTTATTTTCTGCAACTGACAAGTTTCAATCCCATTGTTATTTTGCCCAAATTTATAAGACATCATTAAATTTCTTCGTGGTTGTGCAGTTTGTATGAAAAATACTTAATATTCATACTAAGTTTTCTTCATCCTAACTTATAAATTTTTGCATTTGGATACCACAATTTTCATTAGCAAATTCTAATTATCGAATATTTATAAATCTGACATCACATGTTTTTAAGATTTTTTTTTTTAGAATCAACCTATCTTCTATTGTTATTAATATGGCTGCTTGTTTCTATCCTTTTAACTATTACTGAAATACTTGGGTTTGAAGAACCTAAACTCTTAAAACTCCAGGAATATTGTAGGCTTCGCGGATAGCATCTAGTAATTAAAAAAAAATTCCAAGGCTTCATATTGTCTATGATATATTACTAGTTTGATATAAGGAAAAACACCAAGGGGATATGGGAAATGATGTAGGGAAATGTTAAAAAGGGTGTGTAATTTTACCGTGACCGGACACAGGGAGAGTTTATAATCCGGTAAAATTCAAGATAGATTTGTGTAATTTGGAAAAGAAAGGGTAAAAGACTTATTTCAAAGAGAAAGTAGTTCTGTATATGTAGTCGTGGTGCCTTGAGACCAAAAACCAGTTAAGTTTGTATGAACTATGCAGCTCACAGATTTTCTTTTAACTTATAATACTAAAGATATACTCCCTCCGTCCCGGATGAAAGGTCTTGTTTCTTTTCGGCGCGGTAATTTGTGCGTTTGACTTTTGTGTGTTAATAGAGAGAATGGTGTGAATGGGTTCGACAAAAAAGTGACTTTTGTGAGATAGTTTTATTTCCTTTTTAGGAAACTAGACATTTGTGTGAGACAATCTGAAGTAGAATATAAGAAGTTTCATTTGGGACAGAGGGAGTATCTTTCGGGAGATTTTCTCTCACAACTTGCTGATGATTGATGCTTTTATACATATAAACTGTCCCCTTAATTATTTCTGTATTACAGAACTGAGCGCGGAGGAAACTGAGGATGTACTCTTCAAAGAGGTATGTCTGTGTGTAATTCATTGTCTTTCACTTATACCAGCACATATTTTTGGCATCTCTGACTGTTCCCCTCAATGTTCATTATTCAAATTTCAAAACATCGCTACTTCACTAAAAACTTTTTAAAATGGGGAAGGTTGGTTCTTACTATGATTCGCCTGCGAAATGATGAATAAATAGGAAAAGTTGAAATATTAGTATCCATGATTGTTCTGGTTGAAGAACTCATTTCGAAAAGTTATGCTGATAGAGTTTTGCTTTATTCTTGTACCCGCACTTAATTGAGAGCCCATACTCTGCTTATCATTCACTATGGTCGTGCAATACAGGCATGGCTTACATACTTCTGGAGAAGAGCCAAAGATTATAATATAGACGAGGAGATAGCTAGCAAGAGACTCAAATTCTGGATCAGCCGTAGTGGGCAAACACCAACTTCACATGATGCTGTTGACGGTAAGTTCTATCATATTCTGGATACTCTACAATTGTCCATTCAATTTCATCGCTGACAATTCTTAGGTTGAATCACCATGAATATATAGACATGTAATAGTGAATTTGTTCCCGCAGTGGAGCAAGGTCTAATGGAGCTGCGGAAACTGGATTTCGAGCGCAGACTGTGGGAAGCATCCCGCAAAGAAATCGAGCAGGATGGTAATGGTCCAAAATCTGCTGCATAGCTGGAGCAGTCGTCAATAATTCTCCGGTGAGATCTTAAGCTTTACTATACCATCAAGGATAATTAGACCACCCATCTAGTAATGTTTTTTTCGTAGGTGTATATATTTGTTCAATCCTCCGAAGATGATTGTGCTTTTATCTATATGCTAAAAATAGTTTGGGTCCTTTTTTTTGTGGGTTTAAATATATATTTGAGGAAGATGTGAATCATGGTTTTCTAAACAATTCGATTTGAGGCGTTGGTCCGATTCGAATTCTTGATTTTCAATCATCGAACCGCTTATTGAATGGAAACGAAACATGCACAAAAAAAAAAAAAATCAAAGAAGAAATGTTTTTGTGCTTTATTGTGCAATACAGTTAAACCTCGATAAAGTAATAATCTTGTTAAGATAATAATTTTTTCCGGTCCCGATTTGGGTCAATGCACTAACATAATGTTCGATAAAGTAATAATCTCGTTAAATGAATATTTTTTTTCGGTCTCAAGATTATTACTTTATCGAGATTTAATTGTATATCAACTAATTTTCTTATCTATCTTTTAATACGCATTGCATGGCAGATTCGAAACTCATAACCTCTAATCGACAATTAATGAATCAGGGAATTAATGGAAAGGATGGAAGAGTGGTGAAATTAATTGATATTTGAATTGTAGAAGGTTGTGATAGTGAATAAAGATGAGAGTAAAGAATTTGCAGACAAAGATTATAAAGAAATGGAAGGTGTCTGTTGAGTTGTTGTTTTATGTTGTGGGTCTCTATTCACGCCTGCGCCTCTCTCTCATGGGATTTTGCATGCGCTGCAGGTTTCTCCATTTGTATTTTTCTATCTATAACACATTCATAATGTATGTCCCCATGAGTCATGGTCGTAGGCTCATAGCTATGGGTTTTAGTGTAGGGGATTGAGAATTGACAAAAACAATGGAGAAAGGAAGCAAGGAAGAAAGTGGTTACACAAAACACGACAAATCAAGCATGTGCCCCTCTATATTATAGTGGCCACGCACCAAAAGATGAGAGAGAGAGAGAGAGAGAGAGTGTGTGGATAATCTAAAGGCAAATCTTGGTCCAATATGAATACTAACACCATAAATTATTACTTTTGTGTTATTGAATAAACTATGCACATTCCCAATATATACTAAAAAGTGTGATTATATCAACTTGCTCCACACCTTTGATTATTAATTTAATATAATACACGTTACTTTTTCTTGGTTTCCGGAAACACATAAAAATTTAGAAAATAGGAGTATTTGAAATTTAATAATACATAATATCAAAATTAAAGACATAATTAATGACATAGGAATGGGAGGTTTTCTTCTCTCTCCTCTTGTCAAACAAAACAGCAACACTAGCCTTTTCAATTTTCCTTTCCACCCTTTCTGTCCGAACAATGGCTGGCCCACGTGGCAAAGGTTGAGACACGCAACATGACCAAAGTTGAAATAAACGTACGTTTCATTAGGATTGTGTAGCGGTGAAGGTGAGTGGTTCGGGATCGATAGATCATCGATTCAAATTTCATTGGAACCGCTATGCGTTGTCTAGGATGGTTGAACTCTCCTGTGTGGTTTGCAGACTATTGCACATGAGCGAGATTTACTCAATGCGCACTTCGATAGCGGCCTCTCGTTATAAAAAAAATAAACATACCAATTGCACAATCTTACTATGTCACGTCCAAATCGACGATCGGGTGGGGATCTTCTATCCCACTCTATGTCTCACTATATATCTCACCCTCAAGGTTGACTGAACTAAGGGCTAGATGAAAACATAGAGTTAGGTTAAAAGGACACATGCCATCATCTTAAGAGGTGAGACATATATGGAACATAGAGTATGATAGAAGATCCCCACCCATTGACGACCCACTCCAATCATATATTTTTTTTTATAAAAAAAATTAATACTATGCGACTTGATTAAATGACATGAATTAATAGATTAATGCTATGAAATGAAGTGAGTTACTTATAGTGGGTGGGACGGCGTGGATAAGATGTGTATGTAGTAGACACATTCCTTACGCACATCATTTGATTGTTGACACAATCATCCTGCTACTTCTCCAAATTCCAAAATCCATTGCTTTTTTCTTCCTTTTTTCACTTTGCCATCATTCTCTCTCATTTCCTTTTCCTACCACTACATACTTTCACAATACATTACATTATGAGCTCTAATTCCATGCAAGTTTTCTCTCACATATGTTACGTTTCGGAAGATCGAATCCATTGTCTCAAAATCTATGTTTTAATGCTATCACATAATATAATTACTCATAAAATCGGACGGCTATTATTGTATAGCACACTTGATTTTATCATAGTATATTTTGACTGGGATCTGTTCTACTATTTTATGAGAAATTTATTAATAATTTACTTGAATTTTATAGTAAATATAAGTATTTATGTGTGCGTTTGGAAAAACCGGCTAAAACAGACTATTGGAGATATAAAGTATATATAAATATTGAAACTGTGGCTATTTAGAAAGAAAATTAAAAATGCTAGCTAGTTCCACTAGATCAAGAATCTATCTTATGCCTATTTTTAAAATCGAAAATGATTCAAATTGGGTTTTAAATACACATAAATCGAAATCGTTGGAACTATAATCCCCTGATTTGAGGTTTTGATTTCATTTTGTTCTTTTTAAAACTGTGAAATTGGAACCGATGATTTCAAAATGCAACTATAAACCATCTATGAACAATTCAATCTCAATGCCAACATTTAGAAACCGACAGATTTCGTAACAAAAACTCAAACTAGACATGTCTATGATAGACCCCATTGAGCCTGGTGATGCCACCAACAAACACTACTTCACTCGATAATCTTATTTTATGTGATTCTTTGTAATAGTGAGTTAAGTAGATCGGCACTTAAAAAACGTAAAAGTAGCTTCAAAAACTTGTCTTTTTCTTGCAAATCAAGGCTCAATTTCAGGAGCACAATTCCCAACCACTACCAGCATTTGTTTGAATTGGTTCTTATTATTATTTTTATTATTATTTTATTACAAGATAACTCATTTACCATCCGACTAAATTTCATCAAATTAATTATATTTATATCGGATATGAATTTATGATTTTTGTGATCTTCCATGATATTGACTACACGTCTACACATCATTATTATGTTGTTATTCTACAAACATTCTTTTTTAAGTTCTATCTCGTAGTATTTATTTCTATAAGAAGTCTATGTTCTAGAAAAGAAATAAATAAAACTTTTGCTGATATTACTTTGCAAGACAATGGGTAAAGTAAAACCTCCCTATCAATTGACAAATGCGGCATTATTTGTCCCCTTGGAATGGCGTAGCGGTAAAGGTAGATGACTCAGGACTGATAGGTTATGGATTCAAATTACACTGGAACCGCTATGTGTTGTTTGTCACATATGGTTAGCTTAGGATGGTTGAACTCTCCTATATAGCACTGCAGGCTGCGAATTAACTTCGTCATCCAAAAAAAATGCGGCACTATTTAGACTATGATTCTTCAACTAATCTAGATAGAGAGGGTGGTTATGCATTCATTAATTTCAATGGTCAAAAGCTATTTTTTGAAATGGAAAGTGGGTAAAATGCACTTTTTTATTTTTCGCATAAATGAATAGACAAGGTGTGGCGAGAGGAGTAGGTGGTGATGATGGAGGGTAAAAAAGAGATTATTTTAAGTGTTACTTTGCACTAATCATAACAATCTTGCCACTTTATAAATGACATATAGTGATATAAACTGTATCATAATATTAATTTTGGAATAAACACTAAAGCTATACCCATGTATATCATAATAAATGATTAGTCTCTCTCTAATTACAATTACAATCGATGCTTACTCTCTCTCCAAACAGTTGATACAACATGCACCCTGATTTTACATACCATATTCAAATATGACCGTCCAATAAATAAAATTAAGAATGCAAATTAATTCATAATTCTCATGATCTGTTCCTCATTTGACCATTCCCTTAATGATCATTATTTACTAATTTTATAATTACCATTTAGTTTGATGGTTCATAATTTTTTAGATGATTTTTTTTAGAGTGAGAATATTCAACATTGTTACCTAAACATTAAAATAATCTCGTCTAATTCCTCTGCGGAAAAGATGGCCAAAAAGGATGGAAAAACACACATGTATGTGTATAAAATATAAAGAAAGGACATAGTGTAAAGGCCAAGTGAAGCAATACATACAAAAAGAATTGGTGACAAATACAAGTATATAAGCCAGAAATAAGACATCATTATCTTACCATATCATGTGATATAGCAAATAAAAAAGTACTAATTCTTTTTTCTCTTGCAAATAAAAAAAAAGAAAGAACTTCGTCTTTTAGGACATATAGCTTCAACTTGTTGTTAGGACATAAAAACCCTTAATTTAGAGCATCTCTTTACACCATTGCTAGCCAATTTGCTTCACTGTTATATGGTACTCCCTCCGTCTCCGACTTGATCTCTTTCTTTTCCGGCGCGGGGTTTAAGATGAGTGGTTGATTCTGAGTAGATGAGTGGGTCTTATAAAGAAAAGTGGGAGTGTATGTAGTAATTGCTTTAGGAAAAGTGACAAGTCAAGTGGAACAGCCCGAAAAGGAAGAGAAGACAAGTCGGGCGGAACGGATGGAGTATTAAATACTCCTTTCGTCCAGCTTAATTTGTCTCGCTTTCTTTTTAGGATTGTCCCATTTGACTACCATTTTTTGAAAAAGAAAATTATTACTACACAAACTCTCATTTTTTCTTTATGGAACTCACTCATCTGCAACACTCAAATTAATTTTCGTGTAAAAAATAAATAAAATAAATCAAATTATACGAATTGAATAATAAAAAAAATAAATGGAGAATAACCTTCTACGCCCTCCATCCCATAATTCTTGTCCACTATATCATTTTAGGTTGTCTCAAAATTCTTGTTCATTTTCTTTTTTAGCAAATTATTACACACAATTTTTTATGGGACCCACAACTTTATATAACTTTATACACGAGTTGGACTCCTGTACATCCGGTTGCAGGTGCAACCGGACGTTTACAGTTAAATACGCGTGATTTGCATTAATTTAACAATGCTATGGTAGTGCAGTTAGTTAAGCTGCTGGTCTCAAATCCTATACACCCGGGTTTGAGTCCCAGCAGCGTAGTTTTGAGTTTCTTTCATTTTAATTGATATATTAATTTAAAAAAATGATAAATTTGTTCATAATAATTAATATTTTTATTTCAATTATTTTTTCAGATTAAGTTTGTCCTTTTTTATAATGCTTTCTTTTCATTTTAATTGATATATTAATTTAAAAAAAGTGATAAATTTGTTTTTAATAAGTAATATTTTTATTCCAACCAATTCATATTTTTTCAAATCAAGTTTGTCCCTTTTTCATTTTAATTGATATATTAATTTAACAAAAGTGATAAATTTGTTAATAATAAGTATATTTTTATTCCAACCAATTGATATTTTTTCAGATAAAGTTTGTCCTTTTTTTTATAATGTTTTTTTAACTCCCTCCGTCACACTAATCAAGTCTCATTGTTTTTTTTTCATACATTGATTAATAACAAAGTGATACTTTTATCCATAATTAGTGACATTTTTGTGTAGAAATTTTGAATTGTTCTTGATTGAATTTAATCTGAACGCGGCTTTACATGTAAGGATTTGTCTGAAACTTTGGATTTTGTGAGACTTGGGTTACACTGAGAGATGGGTTGTTTTGGATTTTGTTAATTTCTTTATTTATTGAATGATGAATATGAACGGCTCACAGTATTCTGAATGTAGCATGTGCTTCTTAAATTCTACTTGGTTATCAAATGTTACATTGTGGTAGTGGTTGGTGATGGGCTCCCACTGTCCACATAGGCTCCCTCTCATTGTAGGATGTTATCAACTTACCATTTTGTTTAAATGTATATCCATTTAATTATTTTAGCAATATTTTGCGGAAATTCTCGTTTGAAGAATTTGTTTTGAGTCTCATAGGGAAAGAATAGAAGAAATAAGCTCTCTCTAGTTTGATGATAGTGAAATATGATTGTTTCTCAGTAGCCTTGAGTTTCTTTTCTGATGGGTAATGATGTATGAAAGGTTGGTTTATGATGTCCAGAGTCCACTACAATGTTGGTTTCACTATGTTGATGAAACTTTATGTATACTTATAACTTTATAAAAGTGGTACTTAATTTCAGTAAAAGTGATACTTAATTTCAGTAAAATTGAGACTACTATTTACATAAAGTGATACTTAATTTCAGTAAAAGTGATACTCTTATCCATAATTAGTGACATTTTTGTGTAGAAAAAATGATATTATTATTTACATAAAGTGATATTTAAATTATTTGTTCATAACAAGAAATACAATTATCAATGTAAACCCAAGATTTTATTATAAACCCTAAACCCTATTTGTTCTAAACTCTATCTTTTTTCTCCAGTGAAAAATGCTCGTGTTCCTTCGGAACACTCGCATTTTGAAAGGGTTTGGAAAAGGCTAGCGTTCCTTAGTCGTGGAACTGCTACGGTATTTTTTCGTATTTTTATTGTACCCTGGAGGGGAAGTCTAAACCCTACTCTTTTCTTTGGTGAAAAATGCCCGCGTTCATTCGGAACACTCGCATTTTGAAAGGGTTTGGAAAAGGCTAGCGTTCCGAACCCTTTTAGTCGTGGAACTGCTACGGTATTTTTTCGTATTTTTACTGTATCCCTAGAGGGGAAGTCTAAACCCTACTTTTTTCTCCGATGAAAAATGCTCGCGTTCATTCGGAACACTCGCATTCTGAAAGGGTTTGGAAAAGGCTAGCGTTCCTTCAGAACGCTAGCATTTCCAAACCCTTTTAGTCGTGGAATTGCTACGGTATTTTTTCGTATTTTTACTGTACCCCTGGAGGGAAAGTCTAAACCCTACTTTTTTATTGAACAATAGTATCACTTTCTGTAAGCAAAAGTATCAGTTTTTCTAATGAAAAGTATCACTTCTATTGAGTAATAGTATCACATTCTGTTAACAAAAGTATCACTCTGTCTAAAGAAAAGTATCATTCCTATTGACAATATTTCACTTTATATGTAAGCAAAAGTATCAGTTTTTCTAAGGAAAAGTATCACTTCTATTGAGCAATAGTATCACTTTCAGTTAACAAAAGTATCAGTCTTTCTAAGGAAAAATATCACTTCTATTGAGCAAAAGTATCACATTCTGTTAACAAAAGTATCACTCTATCTAAAGAAAAGTATCATTCCTATTAATATTCAAAATAATTTATATTTTTCATGTAAAGTGATACTTTTGTTAAAAACAAGTGATACTTTTATTCATAATAAGTGATACTTTTGTTCATAGCAAGTGATACTTTGATTCATGACAAGTGATACTTTTATTCATAATAAGTGATACTTATATTCATAGCAAGTGATACTTTGATTCATGACAAGTGATACATTACTAGTAAAAAGTGATAATTTTATTTGATAAGGACAAATACTTTTATTATCTCGTACATATTCCTCATTATGTTATATCTCTTCTATGACTATTATATATACAATTATAATTTTTTTAAAATTCTATGACTATTATATATACAAGAATAAATTTTAATATATATATTAATATTCTTTGTGTCATATATTATTTTTTAAAAAATAAAAAATTAAATTTATTATTTTTCGTGTCATATTGTAGTTGTTTATACAATTATAATTTTCTTATAAAAAAATTTTAAAAAAATATTACTATATTTTTTTAACAAGAATAAATTTTAATATACATATTAATATTATTTGTGTCATATATTAATTTCTTTTAAAATAAGAAATTAAATTTATTATTTTTCATGTCATATTGTAGTTGTTTATACAATTATAATTTTTTTTTAAATATTATATTTTTTAACAAGAATTTTTTTTAATATACATATTAATATTCTTTGTGTCATATATTAATTCTTTTAAAACAAGAAATTAAATTTATTAATGTCAAAATTTAAAAAAAAAATGGAAAGGTTGTTATTGGGTCTCGAACCCGGGTCTCTTAAATGAGAACCCAATAACAAACCAGCTGTGCTACATGAGCAATTATGTTAACATCTATATTAATATTCTATTTATCTGGGTGCAGCTGGTTGCACCTGCAACTAATTCCACCAAAGTTTTTGCATTATACAAAAACGAAATTTACTTAACCGAGGTTACGATATCTCCATTAGAAAAACCTAAGCAAAAAGAAATCTGGAATCTTGAAAGTTAGATTTGATTTTCCAATGCATTGTTCTTGTACCCGCCAAGCAAACAAAACAATGAAAAGGTCTTATTATTCTCTGCATACTTCGTACTGAAAGCAACAAATGAAGGTTTTTTCTTTCTTGGGAGAAATGATTAACATAACCAAACATTTCTTTCTTCAACCAAATTATTACCTTAGCGTCACATGCCCCATTTTTTAACCCAAGTTTCTAATCTCAAAATTCTTTTTCCAATATTTTAATACTCCCTCCGTCCCATAGAAAGTATCTCCCTTTCCTTTTCGGGGTGTCCCATAGAAAATGTCTCATTTCCTAAAAAGGAAGTGAACCCTACACCTTTACCAACTCAAATCAATTCAATACAATTAATTAATTGCATGGATCCCACATCTCTACTACACAAATCAATTCTAAATAATTTATTAATTGTATGAGTCTCATATCTTTACCAATTAAAATAACTTTCCTAAAATTCCGTGCTATGAGACACTTTCTATGGGACGGAGGGAGTAATATATTACACACAATAATGACTCAACACTATTTAGCATACATGAACTCCAGTGTATGGAAGCCAACTTTTTAACCTCTACACAATCCTTATTGGGACTGTAACAGAGTGGGAAAGTCTTGAATAAATCCCACTTCTTTCCCTTCTTTAAAATCTAAAATCTTCCCTTTTCTTTCTTTCTTTTTTTTTTCTTCAAAACTCAAACCTTTTCTTTTCACAAGAGAGAGAAGGAAGGGGGGACTACAATTGCACTCTGCAAGATTTCAGAGCTTCAACAGCTCACACACTCTGCCTATTGACTCCTCTCTCTCACATCACAATCAAATGTCTCCAAAACCACAAAAGTTAATCCAATAAATATGTGAAAATGTGTTCTGTTAATCAAACTAAAAAAAAAAAAACAGATTTAGCCATACTAAAAAAAAAAACAAATCTAGCCATTTTGTCTTCTTGTGGGCGCTGGCCGATGGAGGGCCGATTAACAATTGTGAGGGCCGATTGAGGCCGATTTTATCTATAGAAAGGGCCGATCGTGATCGGCCGACCTATCGGCCCCAGTCGGCCGAAAACAAGAAAAATGGCTATAATTGAAGGGCCGATTTCGGCCCCTATTGAGCCGTGACATCGGCCCTCGGAAAATAATAAACTTAATTTATAAACATTTATTTTTAATAATTAATTAAAAAAATATATATTTGGCCGAGCTATCGGCTGTGACTTATTCGGCCGAGCTATCGGCCCTGACTTATTCGGCCGAGCTATCGGCCCTGACGCTTAAGTAGCCGTTATGTAACGGCCGAAATTTACTGAGGGCCGAAAAATTGTAACCGTTTTTATTAACTGAGGGCCGATACTCATCGGCCCCCCATCGGCCCAACCATCGGCCCCGAGTTTCAACAATGGAGGGCCGATTGAATATAACTGTTTGACTATAGTTTTTACCATTTTACTTCGAGTATTTTCTCAGATCTGCCTCCCTCTCGCCGCCGCTCGCTCCCGCCGCCGAAATCGCCGCCAACGCCGTGCTCGCCGCCGTCGTACGACACATCCGCCGATCTCAATGTCTTCCGGCGAAATTGAGGTTAGTAATTTATGCTATGATTTTGTTTGTTTTTCATTCATAGACGAAATTTAGGTTGAAATATGGTTGGGTTTACATTGTAATGTCCATGTATTGATGAAATTGTGGAGAATTTGGAGAGAATTGTAGTGTTTAATTTCTGCAAAATTTTGAAACTGGGGCCGATGGGAGGGCCGATTTCGGGGCCGATAAAGAATAACTCAATCGGCCCTGACTATGGCGGACGTAGTTAAATATGCCTTCGGCCTCGGCCCCGTGTTGCCGGCTAGAAATTGGCCCTGTCTGGCCGAAGAGAATTCGGCCCCGACTGGGTTTCATGGCATTGGCTTCAGCCCTCGGCTGGCCGAATAAAATTCGGCCCCGAATGGCCAAACAGAATTCGGCCTCTGAGGCTTCGGCCCCGGCTGCCCTTCGAGGCTTAGGCTTCGGCCCCCAGCTTGCCGAATTAAATCCGACCCCGGCAGGCATCAGCCCTAATATCTTCGGCCCCTGACTTCGGCCCTAATAATTACTTCGGCCCCTGCTTCGGCCAGAAGGAATACATTCGGCCCTAATACATTCCGGCCGAATAAAAGTAAAATCGGCCCTGTCATCGGCCCTTATTTATTCTGTTTCGGTAATTAATTCGTTTTTCGGTAAATCTTGCAGCCCGCTTATATCCGACTATCGGTTAGACAAAAGAACCCAAAAGTCACGACATATTGGAGAGATGGTCTACCCGAACTAATAAAAAACAGTCTTTCTAGACGGGGGGGGTACTGACCTAGTTCGTCGGTTTATAGACGGACAGTTTGGACATTTACTCTGTTGGAGGAAGGGCAAGAGTTCGATCATAGCTTTGCATCAGTTGATGTGCTATGAGGTGCAGGCACCGCCCGGGGAGGCCCGTTTTCACATATCCGGACGGGAGATTCGATTTTCGCAGTACGAGTATGCCCTCGTAACCGGGTTATTTTTCGGCGCATCTACCTTCGATAGGACGGCAGCTCGTGCCCCTGAAGATTCTGGAGTGTACATGAGAGTCACAAAAGGGAATCCAGTAACAGGAGGCGAGCTATTAAATTTATGGAAAAATGACAAGCTCGGCAACCTCTCTGAAGACGATTATTTGAAGGTGGCCAATGTCTTGGCCCTGATGTGTTTTTTCTTCGCACCTGCCGACACGAAGAAGGTCGAGACCTGGATGTGGGTTCTTGCTGACGATATAGATGCGTGGAACGATTTTCTATGGGGAGCATACACGTACAATGCTCTCTTGCATTACATGAGCTTTGTACCGAAGGAAGTCGAAGCAGTAAAATCGAAGTATAATATTTATGGTCCAGTTTGGGCTCTTCAGGTACAAATTTTGGATTTTATAATTCTTTTTTTTATTTTATACTCCCTCCGTCCCAATTTAAATGTCCCTTATACCATTTTTGGGTGTCCCAATTTAAATGTCCACTTTCCCTTTTTGGCAAATTTTAACACACAAATTTTTTGTAGGACCCACACCTTTTTAAATCTCTACTCACATCCACCAACTCTCCTTAATCCCCGTGCAAAAAGGCAAGGGGACATTTAAATTGGGACGGAGGGAGTATTTTATAGTTGTACTGATCTTTAATCGTATTGTAGATCTGGGCATATGAGGCGATACCAGATTTGGCCAGTCTGTGTGTAAGCCTTATTAATGACGGTGGTATGCCCCGATGTGTGAAATGGGTATTTGTCACGCCACCAGATACGGAATGGATTAGTTTCTTTGCCTTGCCGGTAAGTAACATTTTAAATATTTATGAACTTTTACGAAACGGATTAAAACCTATTTTTTAAAATTTTTGAACAGATGGACACACCGCCATTTGAGAGTCTTACGCCCACTCCTGAGGAGCAGCTATCGGAATACTGGAGATGGGTGATTGGAGAGAATCCTATCGGTGTGGAGTTTCCTAGACCGACCGCCGTACATCAGAGACAGGTGATTCGAGAGAATCCTATTGATGAAGAGGGCAGTGTACGGGATCCTCCGCCGGTAGCACAGAAGAAAAAATCGAAGAAGAAATGTGCACCGGCGGAGGGTCGATCATCTGGGCCTCGAAGAGATGAAGACTCGGTTTCAAGAAGCGCGAGACCGAGTTGTTAGAAAAAAGTGGATCTGCGTATTTGGAAGGAGAATGAGGAAAAGTTCTTCAAAAAAGTGGGGAATTTGATAAAAAGTATCTTCGGGGGCAAGGGCAAGGGAATACGATCCAGTTCTTCGTGGGATGTCGAGGAAATTATTAATGAATCGGATGAGGAGACATCTGCACCATCGGAGCCACCACGGGGGAGGATTGTTAATGTACATGAGTGGCCCAATTGGAATGAAGAAGGCGAACAACCACGAGAGAGATGTGGAAGATACGACGAGTGGCGATGCAAATCCGTGGGATGTGGCTCGCTCGAATGGGTAATCGTCGCTATGATATGGGGCGACATAGCATGTACGAGGAGCGACATGTTTGGGTCCCAAGACGTTGGGAGCCACTCCCTTATACGGCTCCACGGTCCCCACCGCTTGTACAAGTATCTTAACTATTCAAATTATCTCGGTCGTTTTATATTTTTTATTTCATTTGACCATGAGTTTTTGTCCAAAATGCAGCAACATCAGTCGGTCGTGGATGACTTATTTGATACGCAACATGTACAACAGGTGTATCATAGCCAACCGTCGGAGCAGGAAATTGTACAAAGCAGTGAGGTACAAACATTTTTTTGAGTTATATAATTTATGATTTTTTTAATACAATGTTATTGGCGACCCATACTTGGAGCGTCTCCCAAATCCTAGTGGAGCTCCACGCATGTTTGATCCGGGCGGACGCACCGAGGAGAGATTTTGAGAAGTTCATGGGAATGAAAATTTCAGCCAATGTCACGCTTTTCCCAAAGCATAACCTCTCCCACGGCTTTTTCAAGAACTTATTGGATCCTAAGTACGACATGGGTCACAAGCATGATCGATTTGTACATATGCTATCTCCGTAGAGGCTTCATTTCAAAGAACGTGACGTGTTGTGTACACCCGATTCACGCTATACCGTCATAGCGACTACGTCGGTTTTTGTAAGTATATATTTATTTTATATTTTAAATATAAAATATGTTTATTTTTAATTGTCCCGCTAATGTGTATATTTTTTTTTTTACGGACGTCTTTACATTCAACTTGGACGTCCAATATAGTTGAGCCCGATAACGACTTCCATGAACGTTATGAGGTGAATTATTGTGGATCGGATCCCAAATCGGGGTTTAATGGATGTCGTTTTTGGAGCGGATACGGCATTTGGTGATGATAGGATTCCGTGGTTCGATGCCAAATTCGTAAGTTTTACAATTGTTTCAATTTTGTTTTTTCTACGTGGAATTATTATTAATATTTACTAATTTGTATTATTTAATAGGTTATATTCCCGTGTTGGCCGCCATCATTGGATGGTCAGTCGGATTGTGTATCGAGTCATGGAAGTTGGAGTTGTATGACTCACTTAACCGCCGTGGAAACAAGGATATATATGAGTACCGAAAAGAACTTTTGCGGCCACTCCGCAAACTGATCGGTCGATTGCTAGATGTACGTATTTTAATATTTTTAATATTTTTTTTGGGCTACTAATTATTTTTAATCGATCTTTGGTAGGCTACTAATTACTGGACGATGAACAAGTACCATCTGACGCATCCGGGCATTCGGACTCCTGAGTTGGTATTGATGCCGCAAAAGGAGCAGTTCAAGCAAGAGGATTCGCATAGTTGTGGTCCATATACGTGTATGGCAATTGAGCGGCTCATAACTGGATATCCTACTCCGAAATGGGGTAATTTGAAATCAAACGTCAGAGTCTATCGAGAGTGGATGGCTTGGAAATGTTTCGAGCAGTGCCATTACGGAGATTTTGGATCTAGCTCTCCCAATGAGTAGTGTATTCAGTGGAACATTTTGAATTTTATTTTAATTTTGTAACATTTTGTAATTTTTATTTGGAAATTTTCGTAACATTTTGGCCGAGGCCTACAAAATCATGTATCGGCCCTGGGGCCGATACACAGCCGATTATTTATCGGCCCCAATACCATCGGCCCCGAGCCATGCATGGCCTCGGCCGAGATTCTATACCTCTCGGCCGAGGCCTACAAAATCATGTATCGGCCCTGGGGCCGATACACAGCCGATTATTTATCGGCCCCAGTACCATCGGCCCCGAGCCATGCATGGCCTCGGCCGAGATTCTATACCTCTCGGCCGAGGCCTACAAAATCATGTATCGGCCCTAGGGCCGATACACAGCCGATTATTTATTGGCCCCAATACCATCGGCCCCGAGCCATGCATGGCCTCGGCCGAGATTCTATACCTCTCGGCCGAGGCCTAAAAAATCATGTATCGGCCCTGGGGCCGATACATAGCCGATTATTTATCGGCCCCAATACCATCGGCCCCGAGCCATGCATGGCCTCGGCCGAAATTCTATACCTCTCGGCCGAGGCCTACAAAATCATGTATCGGCCCTGGGGCCGATACACAGCCGATTATTTATCGGCCCCAATACCATCGGCCCCGAGCCATGCATGGCCTCGGCCGAGATTCTATACCTCTCGGCCGAGGCCTATAAAATCATGTATCGGCCCTGGAGCCGATACACAGCCATCGGCCCCGAGCCAAACATGGCCTCGGCCGAGATTCTATACCTCTCGGCCGAGGCCTATACACAGCCGATTATTTATCGGCCCCAATACCATCCACGGTATTGGTCCCGAAGGGTTTCGGCCCCGAAGGGTTTCGGCCTAGGCCGATGGAGGGCCGATGGGTTTACCACCATCGGCCTTTTAGGGTTTCGGCCTTTTTTTTTCCTTAAAAAAAAACTTTAATAGATCATCAATGAACCCTAAAAAATTAAACCGATCATTGACAATAAAATTTAATCGTTTGTTGTCGTTCCAGATGAAGGGCATCTCCGCCTTGTGTGACCTTCTCCACAGTTACCACATTTTTTGCTACGGCGCGTACCAGATGTACTAGCTTCTGCTCCTGAAGGACGACGGCTGTTTCTCGGGCGTCCGGCTTGCCGCATAATAATGGGTGGAAGAACAACAATGTCCTCTATTTCCGGTGGGGCACCCCACTCATTTCGAGGAGGCACGGGATTAACCACTCCGGCATATATTGCCTTCCATGTCGCCGTCGTATAATAATCATTAATATGATTGTACAGATTTTCCCGACGATGATACAAAACGGCGACAACGTGACTACACGGTAACAAGTCAATTTGCCAGACGCCGCATTCACACATTTCGTCTAGAAGATTGACCCTCCACTGGCGCTCACCTGCATCGACCTTGTATTTGTGGTTAGTGACCTGCGTAACTGTAAACCTTCGAGCCAGTTCTACTTCATTCCGCATCCTCAACTCAGAACCCTCCGTCAACGGATTATTTATGGAACTTGCTTTTACCCGTCGTGTATCGAACCACGACCCTATCGTATGATGGATTGCCTCGAGCATAGCTACAATGGGTAGTCGTTTAGCCTCCAACAGTCGAGAATTTATTGACTCGGCAGCATTCGATGTCAGTAAACTATATCGACGACCTTTGCTGAAAAGTCGGGACCACTTCTCCGATCCGATTTCCATGAGCTTTTCGTAAATAGCAAGTTTTCCCTGACAGATTGCGTTCATGGCGTCATGGAATTCTGTTGCCCGATAAGCATAAGCTGCTCGATGAAATGACCGGATAACCCACTCACCGTGCCTATCAAGCTTATTCGATAAATGGTAGTAATAAAGTCCGTGTTGTGCATCTGGGGAAACCACTCTTATCGCATTCGCTATGCTTTTATGTTGATCTGAAACAATCACTAAACTGTCATCCGTTGGAAATGCGGCTCTCAGTCGCATCATAAACCATGTCCAGGAAACATCATTTTCAATAGGACCTACACCAAAAGCGAGAGGGAAAATTTGCTCGTTCGCATCACAAGTAGCTGCGACGAATAATATTCCCCTGTTTCTCCCTTTTAAATGGGTACCGTCCACCACAATTACCTTCCGGAGGTTGCCTAACCAAGGGGCTCGCGATACACCAAGCGCAATAAATAAATGTCGGAAACGACCATCCTCACCGACATCAAGATCCGTATATGTTCCCGGATTTGTTTGTTCCAACAAATGCAGATATTTTGGCAGTTTGCTGAACGAATCTGCATGTCCGCCGTAAATCATCGATATAGCTGCATTGCGCGCTCGGAGGGCAACACCGTAGGTTGCTTGTATTCCAAATTTATCCAACAGATCGGCCTGAATATCACCCGGTTTCATTAACTTGCTTTGGTGACGCATTTTACGGGCTATATAAGCAGCGACAGCCTTCGACCTCACATTTTGTTCGCCAAGTCCGGATAAATCAGTTGTACAGTTGTGGTCCGCAACCCATCTAACAACCTCCCAACACGTCTGACCTCTACAATATGCCCGTAGCTGGAATGGACAATCAACACTTCTTCTGCACAAATATTCCAAACGGGAAGCACTAGAACGTTGCACTCTGAAATTCGCACCGTTTTCCAAATGGAATAGAGCTACAGCAGCATAAACTTCGTCTTTCGAGCTAAACATCAATCCCACTTGCAGACTTCCGTCTACAACAAGAATCGAGGGTTCTCGCGACGCTACTGAATCGGATACATCAAGGGGAACAACAGGAAGTAGCCAGTTGCATGCTGCTTCTGTGTTATCGTGTACAGTCTCGTCATTTGTTCGAGAACGATTGACTGAAACTAGCAAAGACATAAGTTGACTTACGCCACCCTCCCTCCGAATCCATGCAGCAAAATCTTGTAACGAACAATTAATCAAGGCAGAAGGAATATATTCATCCTCATCATCATCAGATGATGAGTCCAAGTCTGCCTCACCATCTGATTCCGTCTCCACACGAACATTCCTTTGGGGACCCCGTCCGCCATCATTACTTCTACTTCCTTGCCCCGTAAAGCAATTAGGACCCCCGAAATTATAATTTTCTTCGGGAAATTGATTCGGATTCGGAACACAAATTGAGGATTTTGCACTTCAGGATACACAACAAAAACAACCGGCTCTACGTCTATAGAGCACAGTCGCATAAGATCAGTATCATGGCCCATAATGGCCTTCATCATCCGGCCGGTTCGTCGGGAAGCGAGATATAATAAATGAAGTAGTTGAAAGGAAGGGAATAAGCAGCGAGCCACCGATCAATGTTTTGTCGAAGATATTCGAGAGAAATATTGTTTGAAGAAATGTAAACAATGAACTCATGCCCCCCGACATAATTCGACTCTGCATCGAATTGGCCGTTCAATTTCACAATAATTGATCGAAAATCTGTCATTTCTATCAAATTCAATTTGAAGCTTTGAGAAGATTGGAAGTGGAATGACGAAAATTTTGTGTGAATCAACCAATTCGGCTATCCTACGTCTTATAAGGAATTGTTCTGACAAAATTTCACGTGAAATATCAATCGGGCCGATCGGCCCCCGTCGGCCCTCCATCGGCCCCTACTGGAAATTTGCAGCAAAAGTCTTGCACTGTCTTGTCCAATAATGTCTCGAAGGAGGGGCTTAGGGCCGATGTAGGGCCGACGGATACCCTCCATCGGGCCCTTTTTGGCCCTTCTTCGGCCGATTGCTTTTTCGGCCGTCGGCCATTTCTTTTCGGCCGATGCCGGGTAGGGCCGATGGACAACAACAATTCGGCCATCCATCGGCCGATTGGGATATTTTGACTGTATTCATCAGGGCCGAGTAAGGGCCGATTGACTCCCCCATCGGCCCAGCGCCGTATAAGGACAAAATAGCTAGATTTGTGTTTTGTTTTAGTCGTTGGCTACATTTGCTTTTCAATTGTAACTTTTGGCCTCTGCTGCAAATGCCCTTATATAAATATAACTTCCCCCCCCCCCTCATCCCAGACCTATTAATCTTTGAAAATCATGGCGTCCCTTGTGATAAAGATTGCATCTTTCGCTTTATTTGTCCAAGTTTGCTTCTCATCCAAGCCTTCTTCTTCTTCTCTCTCATCAGCTGATAGAATTTCTCAGCTCCCCGGGCAACCCCAAGTTAGCTTCCACCATTACTCTGGCTACGTGTCAGTTGATGAGAGAGAGGAGAGAGCTCTGTTCTACTACTTTGTTGAAGCTGAGACTGATCCTGCATCCAAGCCTCTTGTTCTTTGGTTGAATGGAGGTTAGTTTAGTTAGCTTCTCTCTCCACATTGCTCTTCTTCTTGTGTGTGTATGTTTATAATCTTGGATTGGTTTGTTTGCAAATTGCAGGGCCTGGCTGTTCTTCTCTGGGAGTTGGGGCGTTTTCTGAAAATGGGCCGTTTAGACCCACGAAAAATGGGCTGGTTCGGAATGAATATAGCTGGAATAAAGGTCGGTAGTTTGTAGTTTATTTTGAATTCTTGAAAGTTTAATAGCATTTTTTAATGGTTTTTTTGCCTTCTTTGATTGGTTTGCAGAAGCCAATATGTTGTATCTTGAGTCCCCTATTGGAGTGGGGTTTTCTTATGCTGCGAATTCTTCCTCTTATGAAGGCGTCAACGACAAGATCACAGGCATGCCTTCAAGAGAGAGAGAGGGAGAGAGAGAGAGAGAGAGAGAGATTTTTTATTCCATCTAAGGAGATGGGACTTTTCAAGATTTAGTATTTACCTTAAAAGTCTGAATCTTTTTTTCATTTCTGCGTTGCAGCAAGAGACAATTTGGTTTTCTTGCAAAACTGGTTTCTCAAGTTCCCACAGTTTAGAGAGAGAAGCTTGTACATCACAGGAGAGAGCTATGCAGGTAAAATTCTTGAAAAAAAAATCCAATCTTTACTATGATTTGAAAATTTATAACAATGTTTTGTAACTTTCAGGCCACTACATTCCTCAGCTAGCAGAGCTGATGCTTCAATCCAACAAGAAAGGACAAATCCTTAACTTGAAAGGAATTGCAGTGAGTTTATTATACACTCCTAAAAATGCTGCAAAATCAATTGTAAAATTCAAGATTATGTGTTGGTAATGCAGCTTGGGAATCCAGTTCTTGAATTTGCAACTGATTTCAACTCGAGGGCGGAGTTCTTCTGGTCTCATGGGCTAATATCGGATACAACATACACAATGTTTACCTCTTCTTGCAATTATTCAAGATATGTGAGTGAATACTACAGAGGCTCTCTCTCTCCAATCTGCTCCAAGGTGATGAGCCTCGTCACTACAGAAACTAGCAAGTTTGTGGACAAATATGATGTCACACTTGATGTGTGCATCCCATCAGTTCTCTCTCAATCCAAAGCTCTTGCTCCTCAGGTATACATATACTCCCTCCGTCCCATTAGTAGCGTCTTTAATTCCGAAATAGTGTTCTACTAATAATGTCTTATTTTTAAAAATAGTAAAAAATTTATGGCCACAAAATAAACTAAACAATTTACGCAACCCAATATCACTTTCTTAATCTCTCTGTCTCAAATAAATAAGACACTACTAATGGAACTGAGGGAGTACATATTTATATAGAGAGAGGAGATCAAATGAGACCAGCCCTCTCCAAGGTTTTTCGTATTTTATAGGAGCCCTATCTCTATATTGGCTCCTTCAAAATAAGGGAGAATGATTGGGGACGAAATATTATTTATGCCCTAAGATAGGATATGTTTTCCGTAAAAGATGGGAAGCTCTTGGATAGAGGAGGAAAAAATCTTCCCTTATATTGGAAAGTTTTTTTACGGAAATACCACCGCTCCAATAGTTTCTTGTATTTTACGAGAGTCGTATTTTTATTTATGATAAAAACAATATTTCGTCCCCAACCATACCATTCCCCCTATTTTAAGAGAAAAAAAAATATTCCACAAATATTATTATTTTTTACTTTTATAAATCAAATTAAAAAATAATTTAAATTAAACATAATTGTATATTTATTAAAAAATTGAAATAGGGGGAATTGGGGAGGGTTGTAGAGTTTTTTTTTACGGAAATTCCCTATTATAGGGAACTTTTGGAGATGGCCTTATATATATAACATCCCCATCCTTGTTTATATTATATCTTTGTGCAACGCTAAAGTGAGTGATTTCTGAGTTGCAGCAAGTAAGTGAGACCATTGATGTATGTGTGGAGGATGAAACTGTGAATTACATGAACAGAAAAGATGTTCAAAGGGCCTTCCACGCGCGGTTAGTCGGGCTCAATCGGTGGCTCGTATGCAGCAAGTAAGAAGGCTCAACATATATGCATGTATACATACTTACATAGTGCAAGATTCTAAGGTTTTGTGACAAACTGAATTGTTTCAGCATCTTGGATTATGAACTGCTTGATCTTGAGATACAGGCGATCAACGTTGTTGGTCGGATAGTCGAGGCAGGAATCCCGGTTTTAGTATACAGGTAGCGAGAAGATTCATATGTGGGCTTTTGTTATCAAGATTGATGATTTGTTTTGATAAAATCATAGTTATGCTTGTGTTATTATTACAGTGGTGATCAAGATTCAGTTATACCTTTGACTGGGAGTAGAAGGCTTGTTCACAGACTAGCCCGGCTGCTAAAACTCCGTACGACTACGCCTTATCGAGTGTGGTTTGCTGGGATGCAGGTAAAAATCGGGCTTTTCTACCCTAAATCAGTTTACAAGACCATGTGGTTTAGGATTTAACTTGATTTAAATAAAATCTTTTATTGCATTTTCTTATATTATTATTTTATTTCTAAAATTTCCTATGTAGCAGGTTAGGTCTAGAGTAGAAAAATCCGTAAAAATCTCTCTTGATTCAGAGAATGTAATGTTAATTTGGATCATATGTTTATGTATGTGGTTGTATTCAGGTTGGAGGGTGGACTCAGGTGTATGGTAATGTGCTCTCGTTTGCGACGATCCGAGGGGCGTCCCACGAAGCTCCGTTTTCGCAGCCGGAGAGATCGCTTGTGTTGTTCAAAGCATTCTTGGAAGGGAGGCCTCTACCACAAGAGTTTTAAGAAAGCTCAGTTTGAATTGTAAGTAGATTTTGAGCTATGATGAATTACATTTGTTTGTTTGTTCCATCTTCTGGTAATTCAGAAATTTTGTGTTGTGGTGTATGATCTTGGTTTTAATATCATCATCACTCTTGTCATATATTTTCAAATTTACAATCACAATCAATCTTTGGCTATTTTTTTCCCACAAGAAAGCAATTCATAATGTTAACAAGTATTTCTGAAAGGGATGTCTCGTTAGTAATGTATTGTATTTAAAAATGGCAAAAAATTTGTGATCATAAATTAATTACTCAAAAGACAAATAATATATACCACACGATATCATTTTTTTTCAATCTTCGGTCTAAAAGAAACCAACACTTCTAATGAGACGGATGAACTATATTACCACATTTGTCATTTTTTGAGGGAGACAAGATAAAAAGATATACAGTTAAATCTCGATAAAGTAATAAATTTGAGATCGAGAAAAAATATTCATTTAACGAGGTTATTACTTTATCAAACATTATTTTAGTGCATTGACTCATATTGGGATCGGAAGAAATTATTATCTTAGCGAGATTATTACTTTATCGAATATTACTTTATCGATGTTTAACTGTAGTACCAACTTGAAGAGATGTAAGAACATTTGTTATAAGTATTTTACCTACATATTTCCAACCTACATTATGGATAGGCATTTTTAAGTGTTTATCTAAGATTGACAAAGAATGCATATTTTGATTTCCTAATTTATCAAGAGTTTAATAGATAGATTATTAATAAGGGTTTTCGGTAGATTTTAAATATAATGATTATAACTTGGTATCCCTGTCTCAGCCCAAAAGAAAAGAATGGGCCATCGATTTGGGAACACGGGTGTTTTCTGAATAAATTCATTTTCGTAGTTTTAATTTGATAAATTAAAACTTCCTTCCTAAAATGATACTAATATTTTTAAATTGAAAAAAAAAATTCAAAAGATTTTTCGTAGTATACAATAGAACAAAAACTTAAACTAAATTACTCTAAAATTATAATATACTTTAGTTATAATTAATAATTTAGTATATATAAAAATGGGAGTGGATTAACGTGAGAACTAAAAATCATGCATAATCATTATACGTTTTATGCATAATCTTTATGTTTTTTTATGCAAAATATCTGTAATTTTATATTATGCATAATCCATATATGTTTATGCAGAAGAGAAAAGTATAAAATTCAAGTTTTTTTTTGCATAAAATATATAAAGATGATAATGCATGATTTGCAGTTTTCACGTTAAATGTAATTGTCAGCGGTTGCATACCCAAATTTGTTATCCTTATAATTTGGAGACTATTACAGTAGCAAGCTAGAATGTAGTCTATTAATATATATATTTTTTTTTAAAGTGATAAAAATTACATACCAACATCTAATACAATAGTGAAAACTAGAAACAATAGAAGTGAGAAGGCAAAAATCTTCCTACACAAAAGTTGGCTCAACAAAACCTCACCATCCTAACACACACATTAACATGTACAACACCCTCAACAAATAATAACTCAAAATGAGCAATATATTCGTCACCACTCATCACATCATACCTAAACCTTCTTACCACGACGCCTAAACCGACACGAATATACAGAAACCCGGGTTGGAGAGGAATCTACAATACTTACTTACACTAGAATTACATCTTGCTCATCATCCATGTGATTCTGATAGTAATCCAAGCACCTCACCATCATCAAACCTCGACTCCGTAGCAAGCTTGAACGGGGTTTTCCCTTGCTCGGCCACATCCCGTGGATCGGCTCCCCTGAAGTGAACACACTATTAGCAAGCCTTTTTTTCATAGCTAAGATTACTTACCAACAACATTACCTAGTCAAGAGAAGCTTTGCAGACACGGCTTTGTCTCTAACGATACACCGATGGAGGGGCGTGCGTGACTCGGAATCGGTAGCGTTTACGTTCGCACCGTATTGCAAAAGAAGCTCTATCATTCCTATGTCTGCGGTTTCACAAGCAAGGTGAAGCAAGGAGCATCCGTCGAGATCGTCTTCACTTGTACTCGCTGGGTTTATAGAGCTCGAGAACGTATTTTGTCCATAAATAGCATTTATATCTATTTCGGAGTTAACAATGTGTCTGTATACGGCCTTCTTGTCGTTGGCACGGACTGCATCCCACATCTGCTCCGCTAGAGGATGATGGTTCTTCGACTTCAGGACGAAAAGTTTATCCGCATACTGTGCGGTAGAAACGGCATATACACATCACCAAGTTGGAAGAGATCAAAAACTTAAAAAAGTTTATTTAGATGTATATTTTATGAGTTTTAATTGTATTAAGAAATTAACACAGTTTTTGAGGAATGGTTGGTGGAAGAAATGAGAATTCATCCAAATTTTGTTAAGGTATAATTCAGGCAATAGAATATTTTTTTCCAATTTTTTTTATTGTTGTAATTAAAGAAATAATAAAAAGTTTTCAAAAAGTTAAAAATCATAATTTTCTGAGTTCGGAGTGGAACATAATCGGGTGAGAGAGAAACTTTTGGAAAGAGAGAGAGTGTATAAGAATGTGAGGTGAGTAGTGAGGGGCCCATCTCATATTTTAATGTAGAGTGTTTTTAGCCAAATAAGGAAACGAGACAGTATTATTGGGATGACCCGAAAAGGAAAGCGAGACGGTTTAAATGGGACGGAGGGAGTATCTTTAAACAAGTGGATGGGGTTAGCTAATAACTTCCTTTACTTAGCATATGACTTCACGGTTAAAGACTTGCGTACGATCACGACTAACTCAAGGATAAGAATAAGATGAAGATAAAGAAATTACCTTGGAATGAATGTATTTCTCCTTCGTAGAAATCGAATCCGATGGACTGGGCTTGCTGAAGTGAAGCATTTGTTGCTTATTAGTCCGATACGAGCTTCAGAAGGAAGGGATAATATTAAGCGATGAGCGACGCAGAAAATTAACATCAAAACAAGGCATAATTTATTAAGTTAAGACGAGCTTTACCCCGTCGGATCGAGATTGAAATGGAAGGCACCCATCGACTGCAGCAATTCCTCCCACATTGAATTCACGAACGTATTTCCCAGAGATTGAAAGAGATTTAAAACGGATGGCTCCCACACCTTGACATCGAGAGTAAGCGATCTAACCTGCACGGAGAAGCAAGAATCGACTGCATGTGGGTCATAGAATAGCAACGATACCCGTCAGATGGATAAGGTCATCTAGTTATACCTTCGATATGTGCACACCAAGATTACGGTGGACACCCGAGCATTCAATGCATACGAGAACGCCGAGATTCAGAGACGCCCAATCCGGTTCCGAAGCATCACAATCGGCACATTTGTCATTACCACAGACTTTCCGAAGCACATCGATTGGCTTCTCGGTTTTCACAACAGCTCTTAGCTGTTGCGAGTTTCTAGGAGGGCGGTCCATCTGCAAAGAGTTAAATCTCTCTGATGTGTATTCTTCAACGGCTACATGATCAAAGTCGGCGCTTTCAAATGAACTACTCTCACTCGTGGACCGATGATGACCACTTCCCATCCGACTAACAAGTAGACACTGAATCAACGATGGAAACTAAAAATCATAAGCATATTACAAATGAGAGACGCCGGCTGACATATAATGCCTCAGAAAAGTTACCCTTTCAGGAGCCTGCGAACTCAACAGCGAGGCTATCACCCCCGTGATTTTCTCGATCCAATCCATTTGATCCAGAGAACTCTCTGCCTGCACTGACAAGAAAATCGAATAATTTATATCGATATCAAACATCATTACAATACGTGCATTTAAAGAAATAATAGCCCAACTAAGAAATCGATAAGGGTAAGAAAGCAGACCTGCAATGTGTAGTTCTTTGTTGGAGATATTATTCGGAAGCAGAATCTTAAATCCGACTGGTCGGCATCCACTTTTATAGTTGAAGTCAACAAGTTGACAGTATGATGAGCAACGGATTTCTCATCATGCACCCCGCCGTGATAATGAGAAGATAACCAACGACTTAGCAATCCGGAACCCAATTCAGAACTATTCCTTTGATTAGCAAGTTGAGTACCCGAACCCTGCAGTGTGTATTATATCGTATGGTATTAAGAGAACAGGATTCTAGAGATTGTCGTTTTTATATAAGTGTGTAGGTTGACTATCCACTCACAGAAGGCTTGCTGTTTCTTTTGCGATAATAGTACAGCATTCCTCGGCTATCAAGAACAAAGAACCTTCTTTTCCAGTCGCCCCTCAGGCTCGACGAACGTTTCGAAAGGTAACCCTGTCGAATTGTTTGAACCTGAAAGATATACAAGCTTCAGCTACGTATCCAAATACGAACGTGAAATAGAAGATTGACGTGAACACTCTTTAACCTTTCCTCTTGCAGCAGATTGCATGACGGCATCTATCATCTTATGCGAGCTCCTCCTGATGGCTTGGATTCCATCTCCGTTTGGAGATCCATTTGTGCCGTTTGAAGACCACCGGCTCTCTCTATCGATCTGCCTTTTATATTCTTGCATCCTCTCATTAAGAGCTGCCTGCTCGTAGTTGGATCTCTCTTTCGATTGTTTAGCATAAGTCGAGACCTGCACCAAAAATGAATAATCGTATAATGCTTCTCGAGTCCGTGTAGAGCTCGAATAGTACATCCAAATATACTAATCCTTTAGCGATAGTATCTTTATCAGTCAATTCTAACTAATGGTAGATAGACATCTCAGATTCAAGGGATAAACTAATGTCGAAATAAAATTAAATATTACTGCTTATCATTTTGATCAAAACTTTACGAAGGGAGGATTAACGTTAAAGAACAACACTGAAATAGTTCGGCAACCAAGAGAAAAGAAAAATTAAGACGAACCTGGTTAATATATGGTTCCATCTGATGCAACAGCTCATATCCCTAAGCAAACCAAAGACTTTACGAGTTGGAAATGAAAGAATACTCTCTCAGTCCCGTTTAAAGCGACCCGTTTTCCTTTTCGGGACGTCCCATTTGAAACGACCCATTTCCGAAAAAGGGAAATAACTTTCCAAAAAATTACTACTTTCTCTCCTACTTAATCATCTACTCTCTCAATATCTTACTCATCTTCTCTCTCGTATACCTCTCTCTGACTTCATCTACTTTCTTGATTCACGTGCCGAAAAAAAAATGGTTCGCTTCAAACGGGACGGAGAGAGTACAAGATTAGGAAATTCAACTAATTAGTTCACTGTTTCGATCTACCTGTTTGAAATAGCGAAGATGAGAAGCCATTGTTTCGCTAACTGCTTCCAGGAACTCGAACCTTTTCTTTGCTTCTACGTTTGACAGAGCGGTAACCTGGATGATCAACATTCAATTAGGCATGCGCGGATATTTTTGTAACCGAATCATATTCTGACTTAATAAATTATCAAAAGATATACAGTAGGCCACCAACCAAATTAAATCGCGCCTGCTCAAAAGTTGACCGAGCATGACGGAGCTCCTGTATACAATCCCAGGAAACGTTAAACCGTGCAGTAAAGGGTATTATTTAATAGACTTAATGATTTAGCTTCATGGTGACAAGATGGTTTACCCCCTCGAGGATCGTTGCTACATCACTTCTCGTGTCTTTCCGTAATGACAAAAACTTCTCACGAGCCTGTAGAAATAGACCACACAACCCCAAAGGCAACGGTTAGCCCAAGTTACTAGCAAAGTCAATTAACTTAAATCCACTAACGAACTAATCCGAATATCTTTGCGTAGCTTAATGCCTATACTATACTGAAAAGGGGAAGCAAATCCACCTAATCCACAGTCGTTTCTTAGTGATGAAATTGACAAACTCAAAAACTGCTAACGACTATGTTTACTCATCTGAAGCCCGTAGAAATGTCTGTATCGGGTACAATACAAAAAAAAATACTCTCTCAGTCTCAAAATTCTTGTCCACTATACCATATTGGGCCGTCCCAAAATTCATGTCCACTTTCTTTTTTTGGTGAATTATTACACATAACCTTTTTGTGGGACCCACAACTTTATACCAATCTACACACAACTAACAACTCTCCTTAAAAATCGCGTCACTACCAAAGTGGACAAGAATTTTGGGACGGAGGAAGTAGTTCAAAGGCCTTCATGAGAGAAGGGTTTGAAATGATATTCGAGAAATCACAAGTTTACTAATGTGTCATGAGTTTCCTACTGTGTCGATTTATTGTAGCAATGCTATAAGTTCGGACTACGAACCTGAAACTCTTCAACCCACAAGGTGCCTCGACCGAAGGTATTAGAAACTATAAAACAAAAAAGCAAGATTGGAGTACCGGCAATGGAACATCACCTGGTCATAGAGAAGACTAGCCTTGTCGAAGTGTTTCCGTGCCTCCTGCGTGCTAACATCCATTAGTGAAATGATTAAACTACACAGAAAGAAGAACATACGGATAAAGATGGCTTGCAAACATTTTTAGAAGACACAACAATTACATAGCAAAATACCAGTGGAACAAAGCTCAAGAAAATGATGATAAACTAATAGCGGACCTAGAACGGAGATTATGGGCCTAAGGAAGAATAGCACCAATGCATGCAATAAGGAATCCGTCGAGGAAGAGGCTAACAAGAAAGGCGTGTCTAAGTGGATTATGCAGATCGTAAACTCTAGGGCAACAAATAACATGTCAGCAAATTCTTACATTATTTTTACCTATTAAAGATACCAATTAATTTTAGTTCTTAGCTTTCGATCAATTTGCATCAGAGTACAACTTTAAATCTAAAGGAATCGAAGAGCATATGGTACCTTGACATCCTGCAAATCTATATTCACAAACTGCAGCAATCGGTCATCTAGCAAGTGTTCAACCTATAAATGCAAAAATGAAAAATAGTTAAATATATGTCTGATGCATGAGAATTAGTTAAACAACTTAGTTTCACAAGTAAATAGTATTATCATTATCAAGGATATATACTTATAAAACTTGATAAGGCTGCATGCTAAAACTACAGATGTTCAGCTTAAAACAAGCTTTATTCTTCGACCAAGTTCGTACCTGAGATCGAAGGACTTCTTTGTATGTCCCAATTTCCCTCAATGCAATAGTGAATTTTGTCATAACAGGACCTACGGGTACCAGAATTTTAGAAAATAAACAGGATATATTCATCATTCATTAATAAAACAAACCATAATATATTGTAAAACAAGATCAAACTAAGATGAAACAACTTGGACTAAAAAAGACCTGAAGAAAAAAGGATGTGCTAAGAAGTACTTCCTCCATCCCAATAAACATGGCTTGTTTGATATCGGCACAGAGATTAAGGAAGTTGTTTCTTGTGTGTAAAGTTAGTGGGCCCACTAGATTATAATACAGTGTTATTTTATGTTGGGAAACGAACAAGCGAACTTTAATGAGACAACTCAAAATGGGAAACAAGCCAGGTTTATTGGGACGGAGGGAGTATATGACACTATATTCTTGAGGTGTTTTATCACGTGCTACAATGTTGAGGTGTATAACTTAATTTCGTAATGCCCATACGGCCATGCCAACAGTGTCATCCAAACAAGAAATGCCAAGTGATATTAAGTCTAAGATTACACTTAGAGATGGAAAAGAAACAATGATTAGACGTCAATATCTCTAAGAACAAGACACCATCAATATCACTAACAAACCAAGAAGGAAACATCCTTAGGAAAATATTCTTGATGGCTGGGTGATGATAATCGATTACGAAAAATACTTATATGAGTGACATCTAACTATACAGCAATAAGTTAAAATTCAAAAAATTTATCTATACCTCCAAAGGCAACACTAATAGGGTCATTATGACCTCCACCAAAAGTTTCCAGCGCACTAGCAAAAGCTATGTCTCCATCATATGCCTCACCAAGTCCTTCACTACAAGCAGGACTAAAAATTTAGAATCCACAATTATAGAACTGAGAACAAGAGAAAAGCAGGTAAGTTTAGTGAATGAAAGAATAGGTGAATGATGTAGCTCACTAGAACTGTGGAGCATATTGCTTCATATTTATATTCCAGCTTTTAATTTTTAAAAAGAAGATCTGCAATTCCATCAAAAGGAATGCCCCCCTTCCTTCACTGAGAAAGTATACTGCGGAAGTAGCTTCGAATGATAACTTTGTATTCAGATTTTTCAAATAACGGTAAAAGAATTTGTGGAAAATAGTAAGAATCTTCAGGAACAACTGAACATAGCCTGCTTACAAAGACGACCCTTTTTTTTCAGACAATTCGAGCATGTCATACACTTTCTTAGTTATTCAATATTGTGAACTACACCACTCCTCAGTAATACTAATACAATATCGGCATTCAGCAAAATTCAGGCAACGAATTATAATAGATTGACTTGAGGTTTAGGCACCACTAGAAAATAACAGGATGAACATAAAAAATACAAGCAGTTAACTATAAAACGTGTGTAACATTTATAGCACTAAAGCTAATATTGAGTACGAAACTTGTAGTATTAATACAGAAACCTAGAAACAATGAAATATGAAAGAAGAGCTTGTTCTCACGTGTATTTCCTACTTCCTTTGCAAAACCTCAAACACCTTTCTCCCAATAAGTCGGCGCTTTCCTCCAAAGTCTGCATCTGTTCACCAAGAAAACAGAGTTTATAAAGACAACGACCCTGAAATCATATTGAAGAATGAAGAGAACAACAAGTGTAGAATGGATGAGTCAAATAAAGACAGCTGTCAACAAGACGTCTAAGATAATTTGAAAAACTTGATCATCTTTGCTTTCCTCAAAATGTGAATATTTCAGCATAATCTTCGAACGCTTGAGTTAAAAGTACTTCAGAATCCAATGGAAGTCCCAATTACTTCGTTCGTTATCAGAGGAAACATAAAAAGTCCAAGCCTTCATCATAAGCAAAATTTTCAAGAATGCATCTTTTGGGCATCAAGAATAAAAACAACAAAATTATAAAATTCCAAAAATTCCTGTACGGAACCAAAAATAGAATAGTTGCATGTTTGAAGGTTCTGTTATACTATCATAGAGGATCAAGTCTTTGCTTAATCAGTTAAAACATTAATACAATAATTCCGAACAACCAAAATTCAAAGGAGGAAATCCAGCGCATACTGATCATGATCTTAGTTTTGAGCAACCCAACTCAACCCAAGCAATTGGATGAAATAAAATAAAGAAAAAAAAAAATGCCAACCTGCTTACGGAACATAGGAGAGTCATCAAGCTTTGCAAAATGCATGTTTGCAGACCCAAATTCTTCTGCTTTTTCTTTTCTTTTTTGGTTCTAGACAAAGATTAATTCCATTGAGTGGCAAGATATCTACCTCTCTTTAAGCTTAAAGTATCACTAGAAGAAGCACAAGCATTATTCTCGATCACAACTCTACCTTCAAATCTCAGTTCCAAAAACCCAAAATGAACACGAAGAAAAATTAAATTTTTTTAAATGGTTTTAGTCTGAACAAACTTTTTCTTGAACAACAAAATGTGGGTTTTTTGTTTCTTTTTCATTGGAAACTAAAGTGAGGTATTCAAATCAAACCCTGTTGGTACAAAACCCTAGAACAGGAGAGCAAGGCCTATGGGAAAGAAAAGCGAAGAAAAGTGAGAGTTGAGACAAAGTGACAGATAGAGATTGGGTGTGTCTGCCAATGGAGAAATCTTGGGAATTGATGAATGTTTTGTTGAAGAATCAAGAAAAGGTGTCAAGTTTATGGGGTGGCATTTTTCTCAAAGTGTAATAATTAGATGGATTAATTTCAACCATATTAAATTTTTACCATGGTAATATTCATTTAATTATTATCATGAGATTAAATTTAGAAAGTGGAAGCTAAAAAATACACGGTAAACTTACTTATATATGAAAACTTGAATTTTAGAAAAATAAATTGTTTAGAGTAGCTTGCCGTCCTTATTTGAGATTATGAACAAACTAACCAATTAGTTTCTTAGACTCAATTTATAAGAACGTCGGTTGTTTTACTAAATCAACTTGTAAAAGTGGAACAAATTTTAGAGTAACTCGTCGTCCTTATTTAATACAGTTAAACTCCGATAAAGTAATATTCGATATAGTAATAATCTCGTTAACATAATAATTTTTTCTGGTCCCGATATTGGTCAATGCACTAAAATAATATTTGATAAAGTTATAACTTTGTTAAATGAATAATTTTTTTCGATCCCAAGATTATTCTTTTATCGAGGTTTAACTGTATATAAATTAACTTGTGAAGAAATTAATTAATTAGTTTGATAGACTCAATTTATAAAAACGTCGGTTGAATTTAAATATTTTCACTACAAGTTTACTCGATCAACTTGTAAATGTGGAACAAATTTTAGAGACTTAAGTAAACTTGTTTATTTGATTTATGAGAATGAGAGGTCCACTAAAAGAATTTTATTTTTTTAATTTTTTTTTTTAGTTTTGCAATTGTTTGGTTGCAGTTCTTTCTATAGGAATGTTAAGATTGTGATGGAATGAGACAATAATGTAATTCTGATTGATAAAAGTCACTGTCTTCCATTAAATATTCCTCTTTTTATTTCATTTTCCCTCTTCAAATTATTGGATGCAGGAGGCAGAATATTTATCCACCTACTTACAAGAAAATGGCAACAGAACTAACCAAAAAAATTGCCCCTTAGAAAAATACAAAATTTGAGAGACAATGCCATCTTATCATGCAAAATAAATGAAACTAACTGAGATATTGGAAAAAATAATTTAAGTTTATAGGAGAAATTTAGTGATTACATGTGTATGATACATTGTTATGTTTGGCACGATTTGTCTTAGGGTAGAATCAGTGGTTCTCCCACATCAAAATTCGATATTTGTATAATTATATAGATAATGTTATTATATTGTATTTTGGTTGGGATTTGTGAATCTTATAGATGAAATGTTAAGTTCAGTATGAGAACAGGAGGACCACTAGTATTATGTATCAAATTCAATTGGGAATATGATTTAATGTTAGAGTATGTTGTTTACGTCTAAATGCTACAAGTCTGAATAAAATCAATATTATTAGGTCGAGTTTGTCTATATAGTTAGCTTAATTTAGTTTTGTATGACTACAAACTATACATAATAGTGAATTTATTCGGTAAACACTTTAAATAACAGTTGTAGATTAAAAAGAAAAAAAGAAAAAAAAAGTGAGAGGGATATTAGTGACATTAATCTCACATGCATAAGTGACAATTGGGGATTAATTGAGAGACTTTTATACCAAGACTAAAGAGGTTAGAAGCGAGTATATACAATATCATCTTAGGGTTCTCCTTGATTTGCTGCACGATTATATCTAAAGGCTAAGATTATGGCTTGAAGTTAGAAAAGATCTAGATATATCTCTTTAGATTACATCTTTTATATATAGATAGATATTACTTTCTTGTCAACTAAGTAGCAAACGAGGAAGAGAGAATTAGGGTTAGGAGTATAGAGGGTATCTAGAGAGGAAGAAGATCATTACTTCCATCTCAAACGTTGTAATTCTATTTTTCTTTCTGGTTCATAATGAAGATCACAACGTAAATCTTGTGTTCTTTATTTTCAACTTCTTACTTGACTATATATTGTGCATGGTTAGGTTAAGATCTTGAAATGCATGCTCATCTGATGTTTCTCATTTAATGGAGTAAACTGCAGTGCAAACTAAGCTTCTTAAAAAACTAATTCTCAAAGCAGTCTAAAAAAATAATTTTCAAACCAATATTCTTACATAGGCAGCCAAATGGAAATCATTCTATTTATTTTTTAAATTTTGTTTAGCATCATTTTCCTTTTTTCTAACAATTAATACGAGATTTTGTGCATTGTTATTTATTTAACTAGGTTTTACAACAGAAAAAATCTACATGATTTTTTATTTATTATGTATCAATATGTTAAAAAGATATCGAAATCAATTATCTATCTAAATACCACATTCCATTGAATAATAATTTTAAACTATAAATCGAATTGAACAAGTATTTTTATAAAATTTTATATTTTCTTTTGATAATTTTTTATATTTAATAATTTCATATTTAATTTAATGAGGTGGAGTGGCTGTGTGACCATTAAATATATTACATTTCGATGTTTGTTTAGAGTATGAGGAGTTGTAACAAATTCAAATTTTTATTTACCAAATAAACTGAATTTGCCATATGAAATGGACTACAATAGCAAGAGTCATTTTGGCCTAACAATATAAAATTAAAAAGAAAATGTTGCTAAACAAAATAAAATGAAAATATAATATAATATAATAATTACTATATGACTGTTTATGTGGCACAAAGAAGACTAGAGTTTTTCAAATAAATTTGTTTGGAAATTCACTTCATCTATTTAGAAATGTAAGAGGCATGGCATTTTCACTTTTGATCGAAATTATAGTATCGCGATTTTTGTTACAAAACTGTGATTGAAGGAAGAATTTGACAAATTCTATGATCAAATGAAAGAAAGTAAAAAAGATGGGCGGCGAATTACCTTTATTACTTTTTGACTAATTACAATTACCTTTTTTTATTCCTTTTACACGTATGCTTTAATTTCAATTTATCTTTATCTTTAGTGGTAATAAAATTCATCAACATTATTAATTAACAAGATAAACTTAAAATAATAACTTGTAGGTTTTTTCACTACCATTCGAAAATATAAATATAAAATAAAATATTTTTAGCTTTTGTCTCGTCCACACCAACTTTATGGAACTTTGAATATAAAATTCGGGTATCAACTAATCAATATGGTTAGAGGAATATAGTAGATTAAGATTGATGTAAATGTAATAAACTCTATAAAATAACAACATTTACAATGGAATACGTATCCGAACTCAATATGAAAGTGCGACAGGACTACACGCCAATAGATCATAGATTAATAAAATTCCCCTTTTTCAATAATGTAAAGATAAAATGTTATATTAAAATTTGAGTAAATTAGAAAAAAAAAATTATGTGATATAATTACTTAGTTATTTAAAAAAGGCTAATAAAAAGTTAAAGAAGCTGTAATGCACCAATAATATTTGATTTGAAATTGTTTTAAAAAAATTATGCAGGTTGCGTATATAATAACATTATGCAACATTTTATCTTTATATTATTGATATAATTACTTAGTTATTTAAATTGTTTAAAAAAATTAATAACATTATGTGATATAATTACTTAGTTATTTAAATTGTTTTAAAAAAATTATGCAGGTTGCGTATTTGATTTCATATTGAGTATATAATAACATTTAATTAGACAAAAAAAATGTAAATAGGCATGTAGTGTGAGATATTCGAAAAAAAAAGGAGTCATATTAAAATGTGACGGATGGAATATTTGTATTTAGAAAAAATAAGAAAGGAAATGGGAGATAAATTTGTATCATTTGGACAGGAAGATACTTCTTAATATCCCTATCTTGTGTTGTTTTTACCGTACATATTGATATACCAATGTATACCGTTCTCGGTATACATCGCATGCTGAAGTTTATACTACATATATATTGTTAAAAAAGAGTGCAAAAATGTTGGTTACAGGATTCGAACACGAGTTGTTACAAATTATTGCAAACATGTTACCTATTCGATATACCAAAATTTCTTTTCAGTATACCATTATACATCGGTATTCCGAAGTACAATACGGCATACCGAAGCAACGGTATAGAGATTTGTTCATAC
This sequence comes from Lavandula angustifolia, assembly GCA_028984105.1. Taxonomy (NCBI): domain Eukaryota; kingdom Viridiplantae; phylum Streptophyta; class Magnoliopsida; order Lamiales; family Lamiaceae; genus Lavandula; species Lavandula angustifolia. The sequence continues at coordinate 15,253,343 of CM054825.1, read as the reverse complement.
CGAAAATTCGGCATTCCGCACCATCCGATACTACAACAGTACATTTTTTCTCATATCAAATTATTTTGACAGAGTATACAGTATAAGAAAAATAGTTTGGTATACCGTACATAACACCCCTTGACCTATTACATTGTGGTACTACTTCAGACATCCTTTTCCTAGTTACCGAAAATCCAATAGGCATGAATGGATCTGTTTCTGCTTGCTTTTCCCGATTTCAACTCTTTAATACTTCTGCGAATTGTTCTCCTTAGAAAAAAAATTTGAAGAGATAATGATACTGCATTATCAAACCAGTAACAGCAAATTTTAATTTTTTTAGTCCACTAATCTTACAAAAACGACAACAATATATTTTTTATCATATCAAATTATTTTGATACAGTATATGATATAAGAAAAATGGTTATCGTTATTTTCACCAAATAAATCCTGCAAAATACTAGAACTTAGATTAGTATAAAAAACAGGTATCGAACATAGGGAACGGAGATTTTAACATTAAATTTCTATTAATCTTTGGGGTTGGTTAGCGACCACGCAAATTTTTGAGTTTTCTAAATCCTAAAACAAAGAAATTAAAAAGAAGGAATAAATATGCGAATAAACATACACAAAGAAATGAGTTCAGCAATATGATTCACACGCACACAATCGATCATCGGCACTAAAGATAAATTAATTCCTATAAATCAATCAGTTGTAGGACGCCGTAATTAAACTGACACATCTCTTATTCCCCCTTAATTATTCGATAGTCGCCATGGTGGGCATTGAAACGACTACTTCTCTAAATTAGATGCAACCTACGTTAGTGGACAATCAATAGATTTAACACTTAATCAGCTTTAAGAACTAAGGGAACCCGATTTAGGAGCCTACTAGTATGGTAGACATCTAATAGTCTCCTACCAAATTAATCATATTGTTATTAGAACAATTGTGATACTTATTTAGCCTAATCCCACAAGAAACGATGGAAGTACTAAATTAGCTATGGATTAAACCTAGGGTGATCAAGCCTAAATTAACTAATCCAATTAATTAATCAAGATTAATTTGGAACCTAAGTGATTAATTATTAAAGCCTAAGTCTCAGGAATTCATTAAAGTGTGTGTTTCACATCCCGCGGGCCCCTTAAAATTTAGCTACTCATACGGGTCTGACTGGACAGGCGGACCACAAAACGGGACAGAATGCAACACATGCTGAAATTCGGAAATTAAATACACGAAAATTATAACAATTCTACAAACTAAATTAAAACACGAATGGAACTAAAATTAAAAATAAACAATCAGAAAATACCAGCACGAAGAATACAAATCATCCAATGGTAAAGCAAAGTCGAAATCTCCAAATTAATAAGCAACAGAATTAAAATCAAGTTTGTTTCTTCAAATATGAACTAAGAAGAATGGTATTAATTTCCAACTTAGCTATCTCTCTCTCGGTCTTGGAATGGCGGCGTGCTTCTCGAAAAAGGGTGTAAAGATGTTGTGATTTTCGTCCGTATTTTTCTCCTTATATATGGCTCCTTCTTTTCCTTGTAGAAGTAGGATTTTCTATCCGATATGGAAAGATATTAATTAGATATATCATATCCAATTCTTTCCATATCATCTCTTTCCTTATCCTCCACCTCCCTTCTCTACAATTTTGTCCAAAAAATAATCTTTTAACCCCCAAATCACGTCTGCCACCCCAGAAAATAGAAAAGACACAGGATGAAAATAAGACTCAAGACTCTAAAGTAAAAAGACACAGGATGAAAATAAGATAAGGAAAAGGCAAAGACAAAGACTCGAAACAAGACAAGAACAAAGACAAGAACAAAGACAAGAACAAGACAAGAAGCAGCACCAATCATATCCATAATCTCTGCACTCAAAGAACTAGTCAAACATGTCAAACCATGCAAATATGAGTCTCATCAAACAAGTAGAATTGCAAATTTTTAGACAAGGCACACAAATATCAACTTGGTTAAAAACCTAAGCAAAAGTGGATCATCATCACGGTTCACTCAACACTCTCTATTCTAGGTCCGGTCAAGCCACTCAAAGAACATAATCCACTCTATCACGATAAAAGATTGTCACAACTGCAACATCAAGGATGTCTTTCTCTTTCGGTTGTAATGGGGCTTATGACTTAGACAAATACAAATTTTCGTTGGTAAGGGTCCTAAGGGTCCTAAGCTCCATCAAATGTGAATTAATGTCATGTATGTCATACTTTCTTATAATGAGATAATCAAGAATAAATAAACTACACCCACCACTAAAAATTACACATCAAATGCTACCAATATAATCACAAATACCCTTATTGCAGTCTGAATTTTCCACGGTTTTTTTTTTTCGTGGTTCAACACTGTTCACTTGTTCACAAAATCTAGGTACATATTTGAATTGACCATAAATGTTGCGATTCATACACAATTCTGACCAACACTTATTTTTCGTAGCATGCAACAATTAGGTAGGCAAAGGATACATAGTAAGATTAATCTCAATAAAGCATGTAAAACATGCAATGACACGCGAAAAGAGAAAGTTAAAAATGTCTCGGCTAATATTTTTTGACTAAATCAAAGAATCGGACAAGGCTCAAATGTGTTCACTAGGGGATAATGTAAGGTAGGAAAGTATTGTCGCGGCTAAATGTTTAATCCCTAGTGTCTCCTATCACATATACAAGTGACTCTCCTTTATTGCAACTTCGTGGACAAACACTCTCAAAGAAATTAGTAGGAAGTGTCCTACTTTAAAGGCTCTAGTCTAATATACGGAGTGTGTGTAAAATTTCGATCTACAATTTACTTATTATTCGTCATCCCAAATTACATACAAATGTGCATCAAGTCCTACTCTTCACAACAACTAACATGCTTGCATATTGAAACATAAAGCACAAATCAAACATGCTTAAACAAAAAACAAGAGTGTATCAAAAACTTCAGATTTTGTCATGCTCCGACTACACAAAAAAGGACGACACAAAGTGAAACGACGTAAAGACCTCCCTCCTTACACTTAGAACCTTGTGTGCCCTCACGCAAGAAAAGACAAAAACAAAGAAGGATAAACATGACAAAATTACGACACAAAAATAACAAAAGACCCTCCTTACACTTGATCTCTACCAAAGATCAAGGGTAGACATAGCAAACAAGACAAAAACACATAAAACACAAAAAATAAAACACAGACTCAAAGACACAAAAAATAAAAACAATGGGGAAACAACATCACCTATCGTCCCGCCTAGGCAGACAGGGCAGGACAGTGTTCTCAAAAGCATCAAACTGCTGACAAAGCGTCCTCCTTACACTTAAGTCCACAACATCCTTCTTAGCCAAGATCTGGGAAAAACAACACAAAAACAAGGACCAAACAATGATAAAATCAAAGGAAATTAACGAAAGTAAACTTGGGTTGCCTCCCAGTAGCGCCTCTCTTTATTGTCTTCGGCTAGACTATCTTCCAATATCGACTTTGTGATGGTGTGAATAGTGGAATCACATCCACACCCGATGCAATCTCTTCCCACAGTCTTTATACCACATGGAATCATCATAGGCCTCTCTCCAAAACTCTTTCTCACACTTGGTTGATGGCCTATCCACTTGCCAAATGATGGAAGTCTGCTCCATTGCTGCCCTTTGCTTGTCGCTTTCAGGTTGGGGCTTCAGCTTTGAAATGCATGGTTGATCATCAGAAGATAACAGTCTATTGTAAACGCTCTGTCTGGGCAAGTGAAGCACATTCTATACAGAGGCAGAATAACAAGCTTTATCTGGTGGTTTCCCTTTAAATGGTAAAAGTCTATCAGAATCCGCCTGCTTGGGCAACTAAGCGATACTGCTGACAGTAGCAGTTTTGGGTGAGTCATAGAGTGTCATGATGCTCTCCTTAATCTCTTCATCCCTCTTGTCTTTGGCATCCAAATCAGCAAATCCATTCGTGAGAGTGAGTTCCATCTTATCCTGCATCAAATGCGTCTCAAGATATTCTTGGACAAAGCTCTCAATTGCGTCAGTAGAAAGTGCAACTTCATTCTCATGATCATTAGGTTTCTTAAGTGCATCCGCAATGTAATGAACATAAATCTCATTATGGTACTTAACACTTATGGAAACTTCATCAACATCAATCACTGTCCTAATAGTCTTCAAAAATGGCCTACCTAACAGAACACCCACAGTACCCTCAACTTGCCTATCATTGGTATCTATAACATAGAAATCGGTAGGATAGACAAAATTGTTGATTCTTATTAGGATGTTCTCTAGTAAACCTATTGGAGCAATGCATGACATATCTGCAAGTTGTATAATCACCCTAGTACAGTTAAACCTCGATAAAGTAATAGTCGATAAAATAATAATCTCGCTAAGATAATATTTTCTTCAGGTCCCGATATGGGTCAATGCACTAAAATAATGTTCGATAAAGTAATTATCTCGTTAAATGAATACTTTTTCTTGGTCCCAAGGTTATTACTTTATCGAGGTTTAACTGTAGCCACTAACTCCACTCCAGTTAATTGATTATACACAGAAAGTGATATAACATTGATAGATGCACTCAAATCACACATAGCTTGCTTAACCATCACATTACCCATAAGACAAGGTAAAGTAAACATACTTGGGTCCACGCACTTGGCGGGCAAGATCTTTTGGATGATAGCCGATATCGAAATATCCATCAACACCTTCCCGAACTGTTGGATTTTACCCGCTATGAAGTCTTTGACAAATTTCCCGAATTGGGGAATCTTCATGGCTTCTAAGAAAGGTATGTTGATTTCCAACTTCTCGAAAAGCTTCAAGTAATCGATATACTCCTTGTTCGGTGTCCGTTTCCTCTCCAATGCCTCAGGAAATGGTGGCAGAAGCACAGTTTCAGGCTCTGTCTGGGCAGTTCGACCCTCTCTGTCAGTCTGCTCTTCTTCTTAAGCATTCTGCCTTGCTACAGATTCTGTCAGCGTGCTTGGCTTGGCCAGTTCGTCGGTCTGTACTGCTTCAGATTGATTCTTTTGAGGGCTCGCCTTCGTTATTGGTTCGGACAACTCATTTCCACTCCTCAACATGATGTGGCTGCAATTATGAGAGTTCGGATTAGGTTGGGTTTGTGAATGTGATTGCCCTTGGCTATTCTTCATATCAAGAAGTGTGGCATTTAACTTGGACAATTGCTTGGAAAGGTTTTCCCATATATTTTGTTGCTCCCACTTCGATTGTTGCATTTCTCTCTTCATGGATTAGATCTCATCATGATTTGAAGTTATTTCCTTCTGCATCTGCTTCTGATATGCAATGGCATCATTTTGAGAAGCAATCATCTCGCCCATCAATTCTTCAAGCAAAGGGGATCCCTGATCGGTTTGGCCAAGCGGAGGGTGAGACTGGAATATTCTGCTGAAAGGTCATCTGATGTGAAGCTTTGTAGGGTTGGTCTTGCTCTCCATCAGTTTCTTACTCGAACCCACTTTCCTTTTGTCCAGATTATGATGGAAGGGTCTGCTTGGCCAGGCGACGTACACTTCAGATAGGGATATAGAAGTTGTATTCGGTGTCTCTTCTGTGTTTCTCTTTTTACCGTACATACTAATTTGACTTACATTAGCCATAGCATTCGGATTGGGTTGGACTTGTAACGGTAATTGCCCTTGACTTGCCTTCAGTTCGTGGATCGAAGAATTCAATTTGGAGATTTACTTTGACAAGTTCTCGAAAGTTCTTTGCTCATCCCTCTTGGACTGATTTATCTCCTTTTGCATCTATTGTTGAAAAGAAATGGCATCCTTCTGAGAAGAAATCATATCCGCCATCATTTTCTCCAACGAACTGCTCTGGTCGGCCTGGCTAAACGACTGACTCTGCTGCTGAAATTGTCTTTGATGCGGAGGCTTGTAGGGTTGTTGATACCCTTGCTGCGATGGTGGCTAAAATTGTTGGTGCTGATATGTCGGCTACTGGTATGATTGTGGTGGATGTCGGTTGCGGCACTTGATCCTCTTGTCTCCACCTTAGGTTCGGATGAACCTTGTGTTGTCCGTTCCAATTACCAGTTGCATTAGCATCCTCTCCATGACATTGCAATGAAGTGTGTCTCTTTTGTCCGCATGCTCCACATGAGTGGTTTGCCATCAGCTGTGATGACAAAGAAGAAGGATTCTTCTCTTTGAACAACCGATTTAATTTATGTTCAAGCTGGTTGAACTTGTCCTCCATTTTGAGTCCAACTTTCATGTCGAGATTGTCTAGAAAGTCTCCACTTGAAAGGTTGATAGATCTTCTTTGCATTCTTGGACCTTTATATTGTGATGTCGACTCAGCAAGGCCTTCAATAATAGCCTTGACATCATTATAGTAACTATTACCAAAGTTACCCTTCAAACTGACGTTCACCATGGTTTTTGACTCGTCTGTCATCCCATGATAGAAGCACTGCAACAAATCCACATCAGAATAGTCATGGTTTGGGCATCTATCAACTAGCTTCCCAAAGCGCTTCCAATAAGCTCCGAAGGATTCATCAAGTTCTTGAGCAATTCCCGAAATCACCTTTTTGAGAGCATTGGTCTTTGATTGAGGGAAATACTTATCTAAGAAAGTATGACGCATCTAAGCCCATGCAGTAATCGACCTAGGTTGAAGGCTGGAAAACCATGCACGAGCTCCATCTTGAAGAGTGAAGGGAAATGCTTTAAGTTTGAAAGCATCCAAATGGCCCTGCCTATGCAAGTCGCAAACCTGATTGAATCCCTCCAAGAAAGAAAAAGGATTCTCGTTTAGTTTTCCATAGAATTTTGGACATGCCACGACCAATTTCAATTTCACGTCGATCTGCTCAGTAGTGGTTATGTGAATTGGTCCGGGCAAGTCCTCTCCCAAGTTTCTCGAACCTGAGTTTATCTTGTTGGCTCCCTCTTCGTCGGCCATTATTTTTTCTTCAGATTCTGAACTGCTTTCGTTAGAAAGTGGTCCGCTTGCCAGTCAGAGCAGTTTCGACATTTGTTTCGCTGGTTCTGTCACCAGCTTCTGTTTTGTCCTCTATCTGGGCAGTTGAAGCAGTTTCTGCCTACGACACAACTTGTTGCCTTAGCAGCTTTGTCGTCTTCCTATTCATTTTTGCAGTCTTTTCAATTTTCGGATCAAAGTGTAGAAAAGGGCGGGAAGACCTATTCATGCAACACATAAAAAACACAAAAGATCAATAGAAAAATAAGCTAAAATTAACACCGTTCCCCGGCAAAGGCACCAATTTGGTGATCGCTGTTTCACCAAATGAATCCTGCAAAATGCTAGAACTTAGATTAGTATAGCAAACAGGTATCGAACATAGGGAATGGAGATTTTAACATTAAATTCCTATTAATCTATGGGGTTGGTTAACGACCACGCAATTTTTGAGGTTTTCTAAATCCTAAAACAAGAAATTAAAAAACAGGAATAAATATGCGAATAAACGTATCCAAAGAAATTAGTCTAGCAAGATGATTCACACACACACACAATCGATCATCGACACTAAAGATAAATTAATCCCTATAAATCAATCAGTTGTAGGACGTCATAATTAAACTGATACATCCCTTATTCCCCCTTAATTATTCGATAGTCGCCATGGTGGGCATTGAAACGACTACTTCTCTAAATTAGATGCAACCTACGTTAGTGGGCAATCAATAGATTTAACACCTAATCAACTTTAAGAACTAAGGGAACCCGATTTAGGAGCCTACTAGTATGGTAGACATCTAATAGTCTCCTACCAAATTAATCCTATTGTTCTTAGAACAATTGTGATACTTATTTAGCATAATCCCATAAGAAACGATGGAAATACTAAATTAGCTATGGATTAAACTAACCTAGGATGATCAAGCCTAAATTAACTAATCCAATTAATTAATCAAGATTAATTTGGAACCTAAGTGATTAATTATTAAAGCCTAAGTCTCAGGAATTCATTAAAGTGTGTGTTTCACATCCCGCGGGCCCCTTAAAATTTAGCTACTCATACGGGTCCGACTGGGCAGGCGGACCACAAAACGGGACAGAATGCAAAACATGCTGAAATTCGCAAATTAAATGCACGAAAATTATGACAATTCTACGAACTAAACTAAAACACGAATGGAACTGAAATTAAAACTAAACAATCAGAAAATACCAAAACGAAGAATCTAAATCATCCAACGGTAAAGCAAAGTCGAAATCTCCAAACTAACTAATCAACGGAATTAAAATCAAGTTTGTTTCTTCAAATCTGAACTAAGATGAAATGGTATTAATCTCCAACTTGGATTTCCGATTCCAACTCTTTAATAATTCTACTAATTGTTCTCCTTAGATAGAAAAAATAAATTAAAGAGATAATTTTTTTAGTTCACTAATCTTACAAAAAAAAAGTCTTGTGGCTGCTGGGATTCAAGCCCAGGTCTCCACGACCACAACGTGGAATTCTTACCACTAAACTACAGCCACATTTGTTAACAATTAAACACATAATTGGATTATTAAAGTATAAGAATAAGATTTATTTAGTTGAGTTTTAGTATACAAATACAACCTGACACCGGTAAAATATTTTAAACTCATAACTGGAAAGAGAAAAGTGGCCATGTCGCTTTGTAATACTACATCAAATCAATCAAATCTTGTGACTATTCTCTTATCTAACCAATCCTACCAAAAAGATGTGAAATTCATAAAATTATTATTGTGGTGTTTTTATGGTTTTGATTGGTTTAATAATTTTCAATTATTAAAAATGTACTTTTTTGTGCAAAGTGAAACGTATTATATTCTATTTTATGTTGTCTCATGCAAATATCTTGTTTCTAAAGGAAAAATAAAATTAACACACAAAAGTCATTTTTTTATGGGTTTCATTCACACTACTATCTATCTTAACACATAAAAGTTGTTGGGTGATGATTCTATCCTCAGCACAGTCATACTTAGTGGGAAATGATTCTATCTTAACTGTAACGCCCTAATTTTCGTAACATTTTCAAGGGGACGCCACCTCGTGTTTAACATGCATATTTCAACTCTTTCAAAACATTTTCATTCAATAGAATTATTGAAAAACTCAATTTATTTTCATACTCAGCGGAAGCCTTAAAATAAAAGCAAGTGCAACAATTAGTTTTAGAAAATTATATGCACAGTTCATGATAAAACTAGTTTAATGCAATAATAAGTTTCATAAATTTTTCCTCGTGTGACCATCACCACCAACACCTCTACGCACCGGCCGAGCCATTTCCTGAAAAATGTTAAAATGATGGGAATGAGTACGACTACTCAGTGGGAAAATGCATTTAGACATACAAACATATTTGAAATTAATTATAATATGATCACTTATAATAGTTCGTTTTTTAAATTCTAAGGCGCGACTTATAAAACTAAAACACTTGATAACATGCATGAATAGATTTGCAATGCATTTTATATTAAAAAATTTCGGGGCGTTAGAATCTACCCCACTTAAAGAATTTTCATCCTCGAAAATTTGTTTAGCTTAAAAACATGAATGCATGTACTTTCATGAAAAACCGTGCCTTTTTCAAAATCGTGCAATATATGAATTTTAAAAACTTTGCATGACTTTAAAACTTTACTTACCTCGCCGGCTCGATTCAGTGGTAGTGATGATTGTCAATTTCCTGCATAACATGAAACAATTCTACAGGAAAGTAGACCTGCTCTGATACCACTCTGTAACGCCCCAATTTTCGTAACATTTTCAAGGGGACGCCACCTCGTGCTTAACATGCATATTTCAACTCTTTCAAAACATTTTCATTCAATAGAATCATTGAAAAACTCAATTTATTTTCATACTCAGCGGAAGCCATAAAATAAAAGCAAGTGCAACAATTAGTTTTAGAAAATTATATGCACAGTTCATGATAAAACTAGTTTAATGCAATAATAAGTTTCATAAATCTTTCCTCGTGTGACCATCACCATCAATACCTCTACGCACCGGCCGAGCCATTTCCTGAAAAATGTTAAAATGATGGGAATGAGTACGACTACTCAGTGGGAAAATGCATTTAGACATACAAACATATTTGGAATTAATTATAATATGATCACTTATAATAGTTCGTTTTTTAAATTCTAAGGCGCGACTTATAAAACTAAAACACTTGATAACATTCATGAATAGATTTGCAAAGCATTTTATATTAAAAAATTTCGGGGCGTTACATTAACTGACCAAAGCTCAGTAGCCTCGTGCTCTGAATTTGTTTGAAGATTTGAAGATCCCAAAACCCTATGTGATTGGTGAACCATTCCGTTGTAATTGTTTTTGTCTCTGAGGGTTCAGACTCAGAAGACACTCTGCTCTGGTTTAGGCGTTCAGTAGATTATCAGCCTTAGCACCAGATGTAGAAGACTCAGTGGATATTGGACTCAACAGGAGCAGTATACTGAAGGAGTCAGTGGAACTGAACTCAGCAGGAGTAGTTCACTGAACTAAGAGCTGACCCTCAGTAGAGTAAATTCAGTACTCTCTACAGGATCAGACTCGTGAACGGCAGCATGCCTTCTTGAACCGTCGATCTTTTGAACGACAATCAGCATAGTCAAATACGAGGAAGAGAGAAGTCAGCTTCATTATGCCTCGAAGTCTGTTCTGTCTCAACTACTCTGCAAAACCTCGACGAATGACAAGCAGACACCTATCCTATACCTACTAAAGCTGCAAGTCAACATATTTCCAGAAAATGAGGGAAAGGACACTGTCACCTTTTTCAGAAGAGCCGTTAGCTACCAAAAGAGTGAGAAAGGGATCATCGTCTCCAACGGATCTTTCCCAATCTCTTCTCTATAAATAGAGGGATGATTCAAGTTTTTGAAGGGACTACTACGACTGCTACTTCACGAGAAAACAAGGAAAGAGAACTAAAACAAGAAGAGAGCAGTCAAACGAGCAATCCAAAAAGCTTAAGTCTTCCGCAAGAACTCGAAGATCTATCTCCGGCGAAAGACTACATCCTAGCTCATAAGGGAACCAAGCTTAACCGATATACAAGCCTCTAGTATCCAAACGACGTTACACGAACTCGAAGCTAAACTCAGCTGTTCGTCGTTCTAGAAGCTACATTCTCATTCCCTATCCCTCTAACCCTAAGCTCAACCGATCATATCCATAGCTTAGACGAAGGAGTTCATATTTGAACATAATCCTTATTGTAAAAGGACTCCTTCACTATTGGAGAGTTTGTCAAACACTTTAGTTTGATAACCGTTGTAAACTAAGACTTGCTCAGTATAAATTCCAAGACGCGGCTTTGTCCTGTGTACAAGCTGACTGAGACTAACTCAGTATAATAAATAGCCTCCTGACCTTTCGGGGCAGTGGACGTAGGATCCTGTGTATCCGAACCACTTTAAAAATCTGTATCTCTCGCTTGCTTTCTTATTTACTGTTGCATTGATTTTAACTGTTCATACTGAAAATCATCCTTTAAAATCATACAACTAAGTCTCAACATACTGAACTGTTTTTTCTGCTGAATTGAGACTGTCTTGATAAAACGTTTTCCACTCATCTGATTTGGGCCTACACATTTCCGCACCACTGAACTCTATCTGCTGATACTGAATTCTGACTCAATCAGCTAGCAGACCTCAGTAGAGTCAGACTCTTTGCCAAACACGATTCAGAACAACTATTTGGTCTGCTGAATTCTTTCAGTACGGCACTTTCCTGAACAGGACTGTTCGTGTTCAAAGTTGAGAAAATATGATTCAGGTGTATTCACCCCCCCCCCTCCCTCTACACCTGAACGTGCTCTCGGGACCAACAATTGGTATCAGAGCAGGAGTTCTATAAGACTCTTGTTATCTTGAAACTGGTCTACTTGAACGGATCCGGAAAAACGTTTTCACTGCATATCATTCTACACTCATATCATTATTCATCATGACTTATATGTCAGGTATAAGGATGGTACCCATGTTCTCAGTAGAGAACTATGGTGTATGGCGGGTCAGAATGGAGGCTCATCTGACTTCCCTTCACGACAGCATGACCGAAGTACTTGAGGAAGGACCTATCGTTCCTATGATAGATAGTGTCGTAACTCAGGATCAAACAGCTGGAGGAGGAATGGTGACCGGAAAGAAGATTCCCAAGGACAGAAGTCTCTTCACCCCTGAGGAGAAGAAACTTCATAACTTAGATCGAGTCGCCAGGAATGCCATACTAACCACCTTAAGTGATTCTTATCTCGGCAGGGTTCAGGAATGCAAGACAGCTAAGGAACTCTGGGATGCTCTAGCGCTACTGAGTCGGGGGACTCAGAAGATCAAAGCCAACAAACTTGCGCTGGAACTCCAAAAGCTGGAGAGCTTGTCTCTCATGCCTGGTGACAAAATAGAATATCTAAATGTCAGATTTACGAATCTGATGAACTCCATCAACGGGCTGGGAAAGACATTCTCCAACCGAGAGATGAATCTCAAGATACTGAGGGCACTGCCAGACGGTCATTGGACTCCTTTTGCTACATTATTACGCCATTCTGACTTAGATATTGTTACTCCTGACCATATCTTTTCAGAACTTCAAGCAGAGGAATTCGAGTTTGACAGACCTCAACGGAAGCATAAAGCTGAAGCTGACACCAAAATTGACCATGCTTTCAAAGCATCAGTCAACACAGCATCTCCCGCATCAAGCAAAACTAAACCTTCACTAACTGACATACAAGAAGGAAGTTTATCTCAGAAGTACGTGTTGCTCGCTGTAAAATATCAGAAGGAGAAGGAGAGGCGCAGAAAAGTGACTAAAGCCTATCGAGAAACAAAAGGTAAGTCTGAATACACGCAAAAGCGCACTCCTGACTCACAGTCTTCTGAATGCAGAAAGAGGGATGACTCAGCTCCATCTAAAGACAGCGAAAGGAAAGAAGAAAGAGTCATCGCTTGCTACAACTGCAAAAAGTCAGGACACTATCAGTATGACTCTCTTGAACTCAGTAGTGCTGAACGCGTAGCACGTAAAGCAAGGAGAGAGAAATTCGCCAAGAAAAGACAAGCATACATAGCTGGCGAAATCTCAGACGACTCAGAAGAAGTCGACTCCTTATGAATTCATCTGATGATGAAGCAGCTTTCATGGCCCTAGAGCATGAAGCTGAAGAAGCTACTGAAAAGTGCCTAATGGCAGGAGAAGAGGATGAGGTAAATTCTCATGAACCATTTAACTCCTCTTCACACTGCACACACGACATTGTTTCATGTGCAGATGAGAATTTGGACGTCACGATCGCATACGAAGAACTGCTTGACGAACAGATTCAGATGAGTCTGCAGCTCAGTAAGACTCTTCAGGAATTGGATACCCTGAAAGTGGAGAATCAGAGACTTTCTCAGGAGAGTCAGGTCTCTACTGAGTCTGAAGGACATGTGTTGAGACTCAGGGAGGAGATAAACTCTCTGTTGGCCAAGTCTCAGCATCAAGAAGATCAGATCTCAGTTCTGACCAAAGACTTAACTCAGAAAGATACCGAACTAAGTCTACTGAAGCAACAACTATCAGGACTTCAGACCGAGCACGACACACTGAAGAAAAGTGATGATGTCTGGAGGAACCTGATGACTGAGCGGTACATGGGCGCTGAAAAGAAGCTGGAGGCTATGCTAGCAAGCAACAAGCCTAAGCACTGCAAGGAAGGACTTGGTTTCAGCCAGGGAGCTTCCTCATCTACCCCAGTATACTCATAAGTGCGACTTGCTGATAGATTTGTTAAAGGGGAGATAATCAATGCAAATATTATGAACCCCTTAGCAAGGAATAAACAAAAGATGACAGCACCTCATCCTACACGTCAGCAATCTAACCAAAAGATCAGTACCAAAACACCCCAGTTTAGTCAAGGGGGAACCAGCAAGTCAAAGTGGGTTGATCAGTATGGACCACCTCAGCTGACACATCCAGCTCAGTATGGGTCATATTATTATGATCCTATAGTCAGAAGAGGATCCAAGAGTCAGAAGAAGAAGAAGATCGCATAAAAGGCAAAGGTCAGCAGTCCACCAGTTCAGAAGATCCGGACTCCTGAACCAGAAAAGCCTAAGAAGTCAGCAACAACCAGTCCAGTGGTCAAATATGTTGACTTAAGTGGAAAGAAACTGTCTGAGACCACCAGGGTCGTTAGACAAATTTGGGTTACTAAAACTAACATCTAAGGACCCAAAATCAAGAATAAAGGGTACCTAAATATAATTTTGTTTTGCAGGTGCACAAAGATCCTTGGTATGTGGACAGTGGATGCTCAAGACACATGACATACCAAAAGAACCTACTGAAGAATTATAAAGCTGAAGAAGGACCCAGAATCGAGTTTGGAGACAACGCTAAAGGCTACACAAGAGGATTCGGAACACTCAGCGTTGGAACTGCCACAGTTCCTAGAGTATCATATGTTGAAGGATTTCAGCATAACCTTCTCTCTGTTAGTCAATTTTGTGATAACTCGAATAGAGTGATATTTGACGCTGGTTTCTGTGATGTCATTGATAAATCCACAGGGAAAACAGTGTTATCAGGTTCGCACAAGAAGAATATCTATGTGGCTGACTGGAACTCAGCTGAACCTGAAGCTTGTTTGTTAGCGAAGAACGACAACCGAACGGGGTGACTGTGGCACAGGAGACTCAGCCATCTCAACTTCAAGACGCTTAACAAACTAGCAAGAGGAATGCCGAATGAAGTATTCAGCAAAGACACTCAGTGTGAAGCATGTCTGAAGGGAAAGTAAATAAGGAATCAAAATCCACCTGTTCTATCTCCTTCCACTGATGGAATCCTTCAGCTGCTACATATGGATTTGTTCGGTCCAGTCTCTCCAGTGACGATCAGAGGCAAGAAATGTGCTTTAGTGGTCATCGATGACTACTCGCGCTACACTTGGGTCATATTCATTGCCAACAAGTCTGACGTCAAAACAGAGTTACCAAGGCTTCTGAAAAAGCTCAGTGTCGAGAAGAACACCAAAATTATCAAAATCCGTTCTGACAGAGGAACTGAGTTCCTTAATTCTATGATGGAGGAGTTCTGCAAAGCAGAGGGAATAAAGCATGAGACATCAGCTGCACGCACACCCCAGCAAAATGGAGTTGCTGAACGGAAGAACAGAACTCTCAAAGAAGCAGCTAGAACTCTACTCGCAGACTCAGGACTCCCAGCCAAATTCTGGGCAGAAGCCACTGATACTGCTTGTTACACTCAGAACCGTTCTCTACTGACAAAGCAACATAAGAGAACACCATATGAACTATGTAACAACAGGAAACCTTCTCTATCCTATTTCCATATTTTTGGGTGCTCGTGCTTTATCCACAATAATGGGAAAGATCAGCTGAAAACTTTTGATAGCAAGTCAGATCAGGGAGTATTCTTAGGATACTCTCGGGTCAGCAAAGCTTTCAGAGTATTCAACTATCGAACCCTTTGCATGGGGGAAAGCCCTCATGTTGTTTTTAATGAGTTTGCTATTGAAGACATGAGCAATAACTCTAATTCTAAATCTGAGGACATCAGTAAACAGCTACAGGATCTAAGCCTAAAAGACAAAGTCGAAAAGATCCAGCTTTGTTGGGATGATGATTCAGATGAGGAAAATGAAGACAAATCTACTGAATCTCAACTAGCAGTAAATGTAGCTGAGCCGATTGATTCTCCTGAACAGAATCAATCCCAGGTAACTCAGGTCGATGAAGAAACCCCGTAGGTAATCGAGACCACTACCGAGAATAACAACTCGGGGGGGAACATCTATTAGTGTTCCCGAGCCGAATGCCCCCGAACCCGGTGACTCGAGTAGATCACACTCTCATTACTTGAAATGCTTCAATCTCGTGAATAGTACAACCGAAATGCCTAACTCGCCTACTATCTCGTGTTGAACAAATTTCAGATGAAGAACTGAAACATCGTAGATCGTGGCTGGACGCTCACACTGCTGATCTGATTATTGGAGATCCCTCAGCAAGAGTAAAGACAAGATCCAGATTCTGTCAAGGAGAAAGCGCTTTATATTCCTGCTTCTTGTCTACTGACGAACCTCAAACAATTGAGGATGTATTAAAAGATGCTGACTGGATCATAGCTATGCAGGAGGAGCTGAATCAGTTCACGAGAAACGACGTTTGGGAGCTTGTTGATAGACCCCGACATTAACATGTTATTGGAACAAAATGGGTCTTCAAGAACAAGCGGGATGAAAACAACGTCATAGTAAGGAACAAAGCAAGACTCGTGGCAAAAAGGCTACTGTCAAGCTGAGGGAATAGATTTCGATGAGACTTTCGCTCCAGTTGCAAGATTGGAGGCAATTAGACTATTCCTGGCCTACGCAACACATCAAAGATTCAGAGTCTATCAAATGGATGTGAAGTTTGCGTTCCTGAACGGCGTACTGAAAGAAGAAGTCTACGTGGAACAACCGCCCGGCTTTCAGTAGGGACATCAGGTGTATAGACTCAGAAAGGCTCTGTATGGGTTAGAACAAGCACCCAGGGCTTGGTACGATACCCTATCTGAGTTTCTTCTTCAGAAAGGTTTTCAGAAAGGCACAGTAGACCGCACTCTATTCAGCATTCGACTGGAAGACGATCTACTACTTGTGCAGATCTATGTAGATGACATCATATTTGGATCTAAGAATGTCATCATGTGCCAGCAATTTGAAAAGATGATGAAGGATAAATTCGAGATGTCAATGATGGGAGAAATGAACTACTTCCTCGGTTTCCAAGTCAAACAATCTGAAAAAGGGACGTTCATTAATCAAGGCAAATACACTCGAGACCTCAACAAAAGATTTGGTTGCACATCCGTCAAACCTATCAAGATCCCGATGAACACAAACATGAAAATTGATCTTAATAAGGAGGGAGTATCAGTAGACCAAACTGAATTTCGTGCTATAATTGGTTCTTTATTATATTCAACAGCTACTCGTCCTGACATAACTTATGCTGTAGGTGTCTGTGCTCGATTTCAGGCGAATCCAAAGCAGAGTCACATGGACTCAGCAAAGAAGAGTCTCTGCTATCTCAGAGGAACACCTGACATGGGTTTATGGTATCCAACTGATGATAATATAGAACTAACTGGTTACTCTGATGCTGACTATGCAGGGTGTAGAATTGACCGAAAGTCAACTTCAGAACGTGTCAGTTCCTTGGCAGTAAGCCGATCTCATGGTTTTCAAAGAAACAACACTCAGTAGCCACGTCAACTACTGAAGCTGAATACATGGCTGCCGGAAGTTGCTGCGCCCAAATCCTTTGGCTGAGACAGCAGCTACGAGACTATGACGTCATTCAGAATGAAGTGCCAATCTTCTGCGACAGTACCAGTGCCATTGCAATCACTCAGAACCCTGTACTTCACACAAGATGCAAGCACGTGGACATCAGACATCACTTCATTTGTGACCATGTCGAAAAGAAGGACATCAGAATGGAGAAGATCCACACTGATCGACAAAGGGCTGATATACTGACCAAGCCTCTAGCTGAATCCAGATTCAGAGGACTTTTAGTAGAGCTAGGTCTGCTGGATCCTACTGACTCCAGTCAGTAAAAGGTTTCAGGAGAGGAGCATTCAGTAAGGGGGAATGTTCACTCTCAGTACTGAGTAAACTCGGTACGTAGAGACAATAACCATCTATACGAGGTATCAGCTGACTACGATGTTCAACTGACAGGTTTACGTATCTCTACTCAGTAGTATCTAATAGAACTGTAATATGCATTTATTGCTCAGAATCAGCATCGTATTTAATATCTCAAGGATTATCATTTATATTAACGACTTACATTTAATGCACGACATTCCATGCATAAGTATGTTGAACTCTGCCACGCATTTAATGCATGTCGTATCATAGTTACTACTTAGGAAAGTTACAACTGGCTTTTGACTTAGGCGGCAAATTTGATCATTACCTATAATAGACCTTTTTAATCTTGACCATCCATCTCATAAAAGCTATTTTAAACTAGGCCATTGATCGATAACGGTTCATCTTCACCTTGATATATATTTTTCGATCATATCTTAGAAACCGCCATTAGCATAACTCAAATCCTTAACTCCGAAAAATCTGAATTTTTTTTTTGCAAACCCCTCTTGCATATTTCTTAAACGATCAGATTTCTCATCGGTATGATATTAGATCTATTACAATAATTTATTCTCTCTTTTCAGAATCGCTATACAGACTGTTTTATTAAAATCGATACTGATAGACTTCTCTTGTAACAGATATAATGGCAAGTACAAACATTTCAGTCATCGTTCCAGCGAAAATGCAGGAAATCTGGATAAAGACCGTGTCTGGTGCGAACCAGTCATGGAATTCAACGCCTGCGATCTCGAGTTCATGGACGAAATCTTCGCTGCCCTTAGAGTATCGGGTCTGGAAGGATTTCTCTCAAGGAAGCCGACGTTCTTCCTTCTGAGACAAGTGTCTGAGATCTATCTCAACTCAGACTCGGTGTCTAGCAACATCATTGGAAGATTTGCAGTTCACTCTATCGGCGATGCTTCTATGCAACTAAAGCGGATGTCTATCAAGGAGGCACTGAAGAGGAGCTTCGATCTACCTGCTGAAGGAGTCAGCACCGTCGGATATAACGACGATATGATAGACGACTACCTATCAATCTTCTGCGGAAAGCCCACAGCGTTTAGAGCCGCTTTCCCGAAGAATAGTATGCTGCCTCAGTACCGAGCCTTGGCGTACATTGTGACGCAGCTACTGACAAGCCAAGCGGGTTCATTCGATCAAGTATCGAGACCCAAGATACAACTTGTGATGGCGATCTATGACAGAGCAAAGATTAACTAGACGGAATTCTTTCTCCGAGAGTTCATGATTCAAGCTGCCAAATTCGACAAAGCAACATGCAAGCTGAGCGCAAAAGGCAAGCTTCTATATGGACTGAAGCTATCGGTCATGATTCAAGACCTCTGCGGAGATGACCAAATCACATTCGATGACAAGCTATATTTTAATGTGAAGAAGGTCAGATTCCACAACAGAACTGCTGCACTTCAGCAGATAGGGACAGGACCCTCAGCTCAGCAGGTGACGCCTCAGAAGACCACGCCAACAAAGAAACGGTCTCCTCAAGCAACAACTCCTAAGGCACCCGCAAAGTGCCTGAAGAAAAGCATTCTCGCTCGTGCCTACCGAATCCGAGGCAAGCACTGCAGGCTACTGCTAAACCGCCGAATGCCTAGACGGCCGATGCACTGATTGATGAGTCGAGTCCTCGAGAAGACTCGGTCCGGTGGAGAAGGCCATCTCCACTGAACAAGCTGTAGAAGTGGACCAAGGGGTTCAGACTGAAGAGGCCCAGAGCGGCGATTTAGAAACCTTGGACAGTCCACTCAACGCTCAACCACTCAGTAGCATGCCATCTGCTGAGAAACAGCCATCTCCAATAGATGTTGAAGACTCGGAGACAGCATCTGAAGAGGAATCTGTCGGAATAGAAGCTTCAGTCATTCTATCTCAAGCATTCCGAGAGATTGTTGAGCATATACCGGAGATTTCTGGCCACTCTGATCCGGTGACTATTGCCAAACAGGCCAGACTCCATATGCTTTTAAGATTCCAGGAGTGGCCCAATCAGCTACGCCTCATTCTTCACTACACCTGCGAGCAACTGCAGGAAGAGGAGCTGGTTATAAGGCAGCAGATAGGCTACTCACAGCCTGCTGACCTCGGCACTCTGGAGGACCTAAGAGCCGCAATGCTGGCCTTGCTACATGAAAGGCAGCAGGCTCAGCCCCTTCAGACGGGTCGGACCACGACGGTCAGAACCCACCCCATGATTCAGGCCCCGGAAAGCCTGATGAGGAACAACCCCAGGACAAGGATACACCCACTCCTACTGAACTACCACTCAGTATCCTTGGACCTGTAAAGTCGGCGGCTGGTACTTCAACTTCCGCAGAGCCTGCTCAGTTCTTGCTGAAATCAACGTTTGAAGTAGCACCCAGCCCCAAAGGCCGACGCTCAAAGTCCATGGCTAAGGCACTAAAAAGCCAAGGAACTCAGAACAGGGCTCTCGCCAAAGCCGTCCACAAAACATGGAAGCAAACTGCTCAAGCCACCAACGCTGAGCTTCAGGGGCTGAGATCTTCCATTTCACAATCAGCTGCCCCTGATGTCTCCTCCATTGTCTCTAACGCGCCGGGCACGCAGTAAAAGGACTTTGATAATCAGCTCAGAATAATTCAGGAAGGACAGGTCAAACTGCTTGAAGAATTCAAGGCCGCTCAGTCCTCCCATACTGAATCAATCTCAAACCAATCCCAAGCCACTGAGCTCAGACTCGACAATTTTCAACAGGCCCTTGAAGGAAAGGTTTCTGAGAAGCTGAATGACTTTAAGGCTGCAGCTGACCTCTCTCACAAATTCTACAAAGAAGAACTTGCTTCTAAGAGGAATGAGCTGCATGAGGCCCTGACAAAGATCAACGACAAACTCAAAGAGTTGTCAGCCTCCTACAAAAGCCTCAATCTCCAAGTATCCACTCCTACCCCGGCTGTAATTGATGATGCCAAAAAGGGGGAAAAGAGGGATAAATGTGAAAAAGGGGATAAGTTAGCCCCTAAGCTGACCCTGACTAAAACCACTGCAACATCAACTAAGGGGGAAGCCCTACTGAAGTCAGGAAAGAAAACACGGTCGAGGCCGAAGCAAGCGAGCTCGACACAACAGCTGCTACTAGACCAACTGGTGAGGCCCAGGGTGTCTCAGCTGCGAGCACAGTAGAGACCGGCCCAAGTGGCTCTGGAACCAAGGACCAAGCTAGTCATGCAACCCAGACTCCTACTGACATAATTAAGGAGGTTGCTGAGTATGCTGAGCAGGATGACTCAGAGGAGGAAGAGGCACCTCTCCCATCTCCTGTTCAAGGCAAAGGTAAGAAAGTATTGGAACTCCCGACCCCTCCAGCAAAGAAATCAAAGAGATATGTTACTGCTGCAGAGGAGGCTCAGATAGCAGCTGACGAGAAGCTAGCTAGGGAATTAGCCGAAGCTGAAGCAGCCAACAAGCCTAAAGCAAAGACTTCCAAAGGAAAGACAAAGACCCGGCTCATGGCGTAAAAGAAGTCAACAACGACTAGGTTGCCTCCCGTAAAGCCGATAATTCAAGATGATGATGATAGGGAGCAAAGAACAACAAAGGAGACACCGAGAAGCAGGGTACGTCCAAAGAAAAATCAAGTACCCCTGCTGACTCAAAAGATCAGTCGTCTCGCAAACCCTCCTACACGAGAACTAAGGAACAAGATGCCGAGATTGAAGCTATATTTGCTCAGATGGATAGGTATCTATACCGAGGAGAAGAGGTAAGACAGATTCAGGCTGCCAGGCAGAGAATCCATATGGCAGACCTTGAAGCACTGAGAATTCGTACTGAACAAGAGGCCAGGCTGAGAGTACCTTCAAAAGCTGACATTCTATATAAATACAGAAGGTTCAGGAAGCCAACAGATCTGAAAATGCAAAGATGGCCTAGGACGGATGAATGGATTCCTACTCAGTTTACACAGAGATGGGAATCACAGAAGATAGAATTCATCAAGAGGAACTATTTCTGGAGATTCTGGCCAAACATGACAAAGGCAGATGCCTACGTTGAATGGATGAGGATTACTGAACCGGACTTATATGCCTACCTGGTACAAGCTGTGAAAGAGAATATCATTGTCCAAGTCCCCGAGCCTGCACTCGCCTCCACCCAGAAGACTTGATGATTCTATTCATTATGGAGTAATAGAGAAAGAAGTGAAGGATGCTGCCGCCCACAGAGATCTTGAAGAAGATGAGCCAGCTGAGTTTGCTGAATATCTGAAGCTGAGGAAGTATACTTACAGGATGTATGGACTGCTCCTTCTCGAGACACAATCGCAGAACTTTATGGACAGGATCAAACAGTACAAGCGTTCTTAGTCTTAGTTTCTTTATCTTCCTAGCTTAGCAAGAGATGTATTGTACTGAACTTTCATATTCATATATACATATTTTGGCTCTGACAATATCTTATTGTCTAAATAGCCATGTTTGTCTTTTGCTTAACACTCAGAATCACTGAAGTGATTACTGACTCACACGCTCACGTTTATTTACTTGTCAGTCGATTGCTTTGATAGATTCTGTTAGACTAGCTGTTCCGGGGAAATTGTTGTTTAGGGAGAAATTGTTTCTGCCCTGATCCCCTCAGTAGATTAGAACTTAAAGAACAACTCCACTGATCTTACTTGTAATATTGTAAGGAGCTCTGTTTCTGAGAAGTTTAGTGTTAGCATAGATGTTGTTAGGTTTTGGCATCATCAAATAGGGGGAAATTGTTGGGTGATGATTCTATCCTCAGCACAGTCATACTTAGTGGGAAATGATTCTATCTTAACTGACCAAAGCTCAGTAGCCTCGTGCTCTGAATTTGTTTGAAGATTTGAAGATCCCAAAACCCTATCTGATTGGTGAACCATTCCGTTGTAATTGTTTTTGTCTCTGAGGGTTCAGACTCAGAAGACACTCTGCTCTGGTTTAGGCGTTCAGTAGATTATCAGCCTCAACACCAGATGTAGAAGACTCAGTGGATACTGGACTCAGCAGGAGCAAGATATCGAAGGAGTCGGTGGAACCGAACTCGGCGGAGTAGTTCACTGAACTAAGAGCTGACCCTCAGTAGAGTAAATTCAGTACTCTCTACAGGATCAGACTCAGTAACGGCAGACATTCTTCTAAACTGTCAGATCTTTTGAACGACAATCAGCATAGTCAAATACGAGGAAGAGAGAAGTCAGCTTCATTATGCCTCGAAGTCTGTTCTGTCTCAACTACTCTGCAAAACCTCGACGAATGACAAGCAGACACCTGTCCTATACCTACTAAAGCTGCAAGTCAACATATTTCCAGAAAAGGAGGGAAAGGACACTGTCACCTTTTTCAAAAGAGCCGTTAGCTACCAAAAGAGTGAGAAAGGGATCATCGTCTCCAACGGATCTTTCCCAATCTCTTCTCTATAAATAGAGGGATGATTCAAGTTTTTGAAGGGACTACTACGACTGCTACTTCACGAGAAAACAAGGAAAGAGAACTAAAACAAGAAGAGAGCAGCCAAACGAGCAATCCAAAAAGCTTAAGTCTTCCGCAAGAACTCGAAGATCTATCTCCGGCGAAAGACTACATCCAAGCTCATAAGGGAACCAAGCTTAACCGATATACAAGCCTCTAGTATCCAAACGACGTTACACGAACTTAAAGCTAAACTCAGCTGTTCGTCGTTCTAGAAGCTACATTCTCATTCCCTATCCCTCTAACCCTAAGCTCAACCGATCATATCCATAGCTTAGACGAACGAGTTCATATTTGAACCTAATCCTTATTGTAAAAGGACTCCTTCATTGTTGGAGAGTTTGTCAAACACTTTAGTTTGATAACCGTTGTAAACTGAGACTTGCTCAGTAAAAATTCCAAGACGCGGCTTTGTCCTGTGTACAAGCTGACTGAGACTAACTCAGTATAATAAATAGTCTCTTGACCTTTTGGGACAGTGGACGTAGGATCCTGTGTATCTGAACCACTTTAAAAATCTGTGTCTCTCGCTTGCTCTCTTATTTACTGTTGCATTGATTTTAACTGTTCATACTGAAAATCATCCTTTAAAATCATACAACTAAGTCTCAGCATACTGAACTGTTTTTTCTGCTGAATTGAGACTGTCTTGATAAAACGTTTTCCACTCATCTGATTTGGGCCTACACATTTCCGCACCACTGAACTCTATGTGCTGATACTAAATTCTGACTCAGTCAGCTAGCAGACCTCAGTAGAGTCAGACTCTTTGCCAAACACGATTCAGAACAGCTATTTGGTTTGATGAATTCTTTCAGTACGGCACTTTCCTGAACAGGACTGTTCGTGTTCAAAGTTGAGAAAATAGGATTCAGGTGTATTCACCCCCCCCCCTCTCTACACCGGAACGTGCTCTCGGGACCAACAAAAGTCATGAGCATAAATTACCCGTAGAAAAGAAATCAGACGTTTCACTTGAAATGGAGGGAATTCGTACTTAATTTTATTGAAATGGAGGGAATTCGTACTTAATTTTATGGGGAGAACCATTGAATTGTCTACGAATATCACTCAGTGAGTATTGTTTCATATTTGGAGACCATTAACAATTTATTTTATTAAACTTTGAAACTCTCTTTGAAATCATTTTTGTACTCCACTAATCTTACAAAAAAAAAGTCTACTTTGAAACTCTCTTTGAAATCATTTTAACAAAATGTCTTGTGGCTGCTGGGATTCGAGCCCAGGTCTCCACGGCCACAACGTGGAATTCTTACCACTAAACTACAGCCACATTTGTTAACAATTAAACACATAACCGGACTATTAAAGTATAAGAATAAGATTTATTTAGTTGAGTTTTAGTATACAAATACAACCTGACACCGGTAAAACATTTTAAACTCGTAACTAGAAAGAGAAAATTGACCATGTCGCTTTGTAATATTACATCAAATCAATTAAATCTTGTGACTATTCTCTTATCTAAGAGTATCTACATTGGTGATTTAAACTCGTCCATATTTATGGATAGATGGGATGTAGTCAATGCAGTCACTTTATTGATGGAGAGAGAAAGTCTAATGTTTAATGGTTTAGATGGTGGGAGAAAAAATTATGTGGGTCCTCATAAAGAAAAAAATATTGAAAAAGTGAGTAGAAGACACAGAGAAAGTTCCACCCGTTGCAAATAATTCTCAAATCTTCACCTTTTTCATATTCAACGAGTAGCCTTTGGAAATAAAGAAAGAGTCGTTACAAAAGGAACCCCCAGAAACACCTTTCCATAATTTGAACGTTACAAAAAAATTATATATATAGTAAGTAATTAAAACAAAAATCACACAATCTTACATTCTCATACCTTACTAAAATATTATTCTCTCTTTATATTATTTCAATTTCACTTCATTTTACAATCCTCATTTTGGTTAATTTTTATCCGAAATGGATAAAAAAAGCAATTTCAATTGGCCCAATTATTATAATTTGGACGAAGATGAATCTACTCC
Organism: Lavandula angustifolia; assembly: GCA_028984105.1. Taxonomy (NCBI): domain Eukaryota; kingdom Viridiplantae; phylum Streptophyta; class Magnoliopsida; order Lamiales; family Lamiaceae; genus Lavandula; species Lavandula angustifolia. Next base: position 15,228,168 of record CM054825.1, on the reverse strand, counting down.
TAATTCTCAAATTCCTCCAAATTCTCAAGTTTCTCCAAGTTTCTCGCACCCTCAATTCAACCATCCACCAAAATTTTTCCACCAAATTATCCATATACCCTCAAACATGTTGAACGAGCGTTCGATGAATTTATTTAAATTAATTAGTAAATTTTTTATTTTATAATTATTAATTTATTTGTTGAGTAATAATAATATTATTATATACTTGTTGTTATTAAAATATAATGTTTGAAAAAATTAAAGTTGTGGGACCCAATAAAGTAAAAATTGTTTATATGGATTGATGAATGAATGTAGTGAGTGTTTAAAAGTTGAGTATTTAAAAAAAAGCTGATATGACAGAGAGAGAATGTGATGGATAGATGTTTAAATGGTAGAGCAATGTGGGTGCTCTAACCAATCCTACCAAAAAGATGTGAAATTCATAAAATCGTTATTGTGGTGTTTTTATGGTTTTGATTGGTTTAATAATTTTCAATTATTAAAAATGTACTTTTTTGTGCAAAGTGAAACGTATTATATTCTATTTTATGTTGTCTCATGCAAATATCTTGTTTCTAAAGGGAAAATAAAATTAACACACAAAAGTCACTTTTTTTTTTTGGTTTCATTCACAATACTATCTATCTTAACACATAAAAGTCATGAGCATAAATTACCCGCAGAAAACAAATCAGACGTTTCACTTGAAATGGAGGGAATTCGTACTTAATTTTATTGAAATGGAGGGAATTCGTACTTAATTTTATGGGGAGAACCATTGAATTGTCTGCTAATATCACCCAGTAAGTATCGTTTCATATTTGAAGACCATTAACAATTTGTTTTATTAAACTTTGAAACTCTATTTGAAATCATTTTTGTACTCCACTAATCTTACAAAAAAAAAAGTCTACTTTGAAACTCTCTTTGAAATCATTTTAACAAAATGTCATGTGGCTGTTGGGATTCGAGCCCAAGTCTCCACGGCCACAACGTGGAATTCTTACCACTAAACTATAGCCACATTTGTTAACAATTAAACACATAACTGGACTATTAAAGTATAAGAATAAGATTTATTTAGTTGAGTTTTAGTATACAAATACAACCTGACACCAGTAAAACATTTTAAACTCATAACTAGAAAGAGAAAATTGACCATGTCGCTTTGTAATACTACATCAAATCAATTAAATTTTGTGACTATTCTCTTATCAAAGAGTATCTACATTGGTGATTTAAACTCATCCATATTTATGGATAGATGGGATGTAGTCAATGCAGTCACTTTATTGATGGAGAGAGAAAGTCTAATGTTTAATGGTTTAGATGGTGGGAAAAAAAATTTATGTGGGTCCTCATAGAGAAAAAAATATTGAAAAAGTGAGTAGAAGACACAGAGAAAGTTCCACCCATTGCAAATAATTCTCAAATCTTCACCTTTTTCATATTCAACGAGTAGCCTTTGGAAATAAAGAAAGAGTCGTTACAAAAGGAACCCCCAGAAACACCTTTCCATAATTTGAACGTTACAAAAAAAAATTCTATATATAGTAAGTAATTAAAACAAAAATCACACAATCTTACATTATCATATCTTACTAAAATATTATTCTCTCTTTATATTATTTCAATTTCACTTCATTTTACAATCCTCATTTTGGTTAATTTTTATCCGAAATGGATAAAAATAGCAATTTCAATTGGCCCAATTATTATAATTTGGACGAAGATGAATCTACTCCTAATTCTCAAATTCCTCCAAATTCTCAAGTTTCCCCAAGTTTCTCGTACCCTCAATTCAACCATCCACCATAATTTTTTCCACCCAATTATCCATATACCCTCAAACATGTTAAACAAGCGTTCGATGAATTTATCTAAATTATTAGTAAATTTTTTATTTTATAATTATTAATTTATTTGTTGAGTAATAATAATATTATTATATACTTGTTGTTATTAAAATATAATATTTAAAAAAATTAAAGTAGTGGGACCCAATAAAGTAAAAATTGTTTATATGGATGGATGGATGAATGTAGTGAGTGTTTAAAAGTTGAGTATTTAAAAAAAAAAGCTGATGTGGCAGAAAGAGAATGTGATGGATAGATGTTTAAATGGTAGAGCAATGTGGGTGCTCTAACCAATCCTACCAAAAAGATGTGAAATTCATAAAATCATTATTGTGGTGTTTTTATGGTTTTGACTGGTTTAATAATTTTCAATTATTAAAAATGTACTTTTTTGAGCAAAGTGAAACGTATTATATTCTATTTTATGTTGTCTCATGCAAATATCTTGTTTCTAAAGGGAAAATAAAATTTACACACAAAAGTCACTTTTTTTTATGGGTTTCATTCACACTACTATCTATCTTAACACATAAAATGAAGGATAATTGAGGGTTAGACACGCTACCTTCCTCCTTCCTATGTTGTCGCGGCTTTGATTATTGCTCATGTGTTAGATCTTCTGATCTGTGTCCCGGCCTTTTTCTTCCTCTAGGTGGTCAGAGAACTGAGGAAAATAAATAGCTGTCTCTCTCTCTTACTCGCGTGCGTGCATGAGTTTTAAGAAATAGGTGTTATCTATTTCTAAACAGAATACTAATATATATAGGCTTCAAAAGCCAATATAATATTAATATATTTGTAACCTATTAATTTAATTATATTTCTAATGGGCTTCCACATAATCAGCCCATAATATAATTAATTAATTTACTAGGCTACTAATATTTATCAATTAATTGGCCCAGCCAATTAATTCCAGATAAATAACATTATTAAATAATGTAAAAATACATTAATCCATTAATAATGATTTCTGAGAGACAATAAATAACTAGACAACTAATTGGGCCAGATCATGGATCCAATACAAGAAATAAAGCTGGGCCTCAAATTAATTAATTATCCATGCTCAGCCTAGAGCAAAATTAATTAATAAACACAGATTCATTCCACTAGAGAATCCGTGCTGACTTACCCCTTTATCCCAAATTGAGCAAGGGCTTGTATTTTAGACTTAATCGATCTCCTTATTTAAGATAGAAATATCCGTTAATTAATTAAGCTCACTGGCAGCTTAAATTAATTAACATCTTATATTACTGAGTAGTACCAATCGACCTAATTAACACACCTGAACTTAATCAACCGGCCGGGTTTAGTGTGTTAATCCTTTCGAGTTCCTCAGGGGATATTATCAACCCATTTTACTAGGATACGGCTGCAAGATACAGACAACTAGCCTGATCCACAAATAACTACTAACACCCAAGATACGTAGATCCGATCGCGATGACGTTCACCATAGTAGGTCAAAGTGATAGATAGTCAAATGCACTCAGCTGAAGTCTTACCAAGCTTAAAACCAGCTAAGTCACCGAGATCTTGGTTCTCCACTAAGGTCAGTTAGGAGAACACATCTCACTGTGATCCCTCAATACACCACCTTAAGTGTACCAGTAAAGACAAACAACTAAGACAAGTCACTTCTTATCTAAACTGCAGCTTAAACCGACAACTTATCCTTAAGTTGTCTCAGCTGTGATAACTGTTTATATCTTGTCAATTCAACCAATTTGTGTTGTCTTCTGTGATACCCGACACACCACACAAATTTAACTTTTATACAAGATAAAGGATAACATGTGCAAATATACATATTTATCAGATAGGAGAATAAAATAGTGGTAAAGACAAAAACACATTGTATACAAGCATAAAAAGTGCTTCCAGTATACAAAATCCCAACATAAAAGTCATGAGCATAAATTACCCGCAGAAAAGAAATCAGACGTTTCACTTGAAATGGAGGGAATTCATACTTAATTTTATGGGGTGAACCATTGAATTGTCTGCGAATATCACTCAGTGAGTATCGTTTCATATTTGGAGACCATTAACAATTTGTTTTATTAAACTTTGAAACTCTCTTTGAAATCATTTTTGTACTCCACTAATATTACAAGAAAAAGTCTTCTAAACTCTCTTTGAAATCATTTTTGTACTCCACTAATCTTACAACAAAATGTCTTGTGGCTGCTGGGATTCGAGCCCAGGTCTCCACGGCCACAACGTGGAATTCTTACCACTAAACTACAGCCACATTTGTTATAATTAACAATTAAACACATAATTAGATTATTAAAGTATAAAATAAGATTTATTTAGTTGAGTTTTGGTATACAAATACAACCTGACACCGATAAAACAGTTTAAACTCGTAACTAGAAAGAGGAAATTGGCCATGTCGCTTTGTAATACTACATCAAATCAATCAAATATTGTGACTATTCTCTTATCTAACCAATCCTACCAAAAAGATGAGAAATTCATAAAATCATTATTGTGGTGTTTTTATTGTTTTGATTAGTTTAACATTTTTCAATTATTAATAATGTACTTTTTTTGTGCAAAGTGAAAGTATTTTATATTCTATTTCATGTTGTCTCATGCAAATATCTTATTTCCATAGGGAAAATAAAATTAACACAAAAAAATTATTGTTTTTTTGGTTTCATTCATACTACTATCTATCTTAACATATAAAAGTCAAGAGCATAAATTACCCGCAGAAAAGAAATCAGACGTTTCACTTGAATGGAGGGAATTCATACTTAATTTTATCGAGAGAACCATTGAATTATCTACGAATATCACTCAGTGAGTATCGTTTCATATTTGGAGACAATTAACAATTTGTTTTCTTAAACTTTGAAACTCTCTTTGAAATCATTTTTGTACTCTTTTCCAAAATATTACTCCGTATTCCATAGATTTAATCCACTCTAGATTTTCGGGCTATCATTTTAAAAAAATCGATTTTTTTAACAAATTATTATAAACACTTTTTTTAAGAGATCCACGATTTTACACACATTAACAACTCTCATTAAAAATTCGCTCTGGAAAAAAAAAGTTAACTAAACCTACAGGACGGAAGGAGTACTATAAAACTAGCATTGATTTTCCTCCTGCTCAAGTCCATGGTTTTGTTGTATATCTCGCACGTGATAATTGTATGAAAGCAATTGCACCTATAAATATCCATGTCTTTTTATGGTGTCCAGAATTTTGAATTGAATGTTAAATTTGTGGTAACCAAGTTGGTTAGAAATTGTAAGAAGAGTAGAAGGGGGACACTCCATTTGCTTAGAGAAAATAGGATTCTCTTTCTCTATCGACTTTGTGGGAATTGCGGATCTATCAATAGAGTGTCCCAAAATATAAGGTCAGAATATTTTCTATCGAGTCTCAACCAATGAAAAATAATGATACTCAAATAGGCAAAATTGGTTATTGTAATGGTGTGTGCACTTGTGCAAAAAATAAGGCATAATAGCCAAGAAAAAAAAAAGTTGTCCTATTTTGGCATTTTACACGTAACTTTCTAAGATAGTGTTTGGAAGAGCTTTTACAAGTAGTTTTTAGGGGGTGTTTGGAGTAGCTGAAACTTATTGATAAGTGTTGAAAGCTGCTTAAAACTGCTCAAAGCAGCTTATTTGAAAATCAGTTAGTGTTTGGAAATAAGTGTTGAAAGCTGCTGAAAGTGGGGAAAATAGTGTTTGGGAATACTGCTGATAGAAGTAGCTTATTATAATTTTTTAAAAGAAATGTCTGTTTTGCCCTTAGTATTACTAATTATTATTTATAATAAATAATAAAATTAAGAAATAATTGTTATTCAATATTTATTTTTTGCTTACAATTTCAATTTAATACTATAAAATACTAAATTAACCTAAATATTATATATATTATAAAATTGTTTCATAATAAATATAGTATATAATTATATGTTAAATATTATTTATTTGTATAAATTAATCATACAAACAAAATACATAAAAATTCATCCATAAATTTTATGAAGAATTGAGAGAGAGAAGAGAAGAGATGCGGCGGATGTGATAAAAATATATCCTCACAAAGTATTAGGGTTAGGGATAATTCTGGAATTAGATAAAATTATTAGGGGTAGTTTGGTCCGAAAAACGCATAAGCTAGAAGCTGGGGTGGAGCAGCTTCAGCAGATTCTCTATTTTCAACCCAATTTTAGAGAATCTCAGCTTTAAGCTGGGAGTTCCAAACACCTCCACACTAGCTTAAAGCTGAAGCAGCTTACAAAAAGCTGTTCCAAACACCCACTTAGTAGCTTATGTTTAAAGTTGCTTAAAGTTGTTAGTGTTTGCAATATTAGAAAAAAAACAGCTTAATTTTTAAAAAAAAAGTTTTGCAAACATTCTTATAATTTTTTTTTTCTGCTTTTAAAAAACACCCTAGATCAGCTTATGAACGTATGCTCATTCTGACTTATTTTAAGCTCCAAAAAAACAGAAACTTTCATTTCTGCGGTTAAAAATTTCAGAAGCAGCTTATTTAAATTGTTTCAAACACTACTAAATATTGCCAATTTTAAGCATTTGGGAAATTGGTCACAATTAAGTGGGCAAGTTTAATAAAAAGCCCAACTACACAATTATTTCAGGACAAAAAGTAAAGGGATTTTAAAACTTTTTTATTTTGGTTAGTAGTTGTGAGTTTTTTCTATTTACGAACATTTCATGAGTTTCAAAACTAGATTGAGATCCCAAATATTTATGGGAGAAAGTAAGGTAGGCTTAAAGAGAATGCACGTGGAAGTTAAAAAAAACACGCTCTAATAAAATTATAGACTTTTGTACATGAATATACATGGGAGTGGATAGTATGATACATGATTAAAATGTGGGGTGAAATTTGCAACTTGAAAAGAAGGGACAAAATCTAGTACTGTATTATAAAATTAGAGATATTTTTTTAAGAAAAAATTATTTTTTTTGCACAATCTTGGCAATCGGAATCGAAATTGACTAACCCGTCGTACCCTTTCCCGCATTGGTGGTTTGGGTAATATCTAGTCACACAGAAGCACAGGATATATCCGGACCCAACCTGCGCAGGTCCGTCCAAGTCTAGATTCAATTTCTCTACTCGCATCAGACTCGTATTATTAATTTATTTTTATTATTTAATTCTATTTTATGTAATTTGAATTTTTTTTATTCATACTCTTCAGTAATAATGGATGACTGCTTAAAAGAAAAATTAAAATAAAAAACTATCACAAACAAAATTAATAATAAAATATAAGACACTTAAAATTAAATCAATTCAAATTTCACCAAGAGATCTGGAGCCGGACATACCCGCCCCATACGTTCCGGAGCTGGTCGGGATTTCTAGACGTGTGCAACGGGTCTAAATTTGAGAGATTCAAGATACGAGAATTTGAATTCTATACTATCCGATCCCAACTCACAAAACTGTAATTTCTACCGTTTGCCCTATAGTTACTACCCGTCCTCTCGATATTATATACTCTCTCCGTCCCGGATGAAACGTCCCCTATTCTATTTCGGGGTGTCCCGGATGAAATATCTCCTATTCATTTTTTGGAAATAATTAGTCATCTAATTACTTTATGTGGGACCCATAACATTAAATCTAACATACCCACTACCACACACCTACCCATAAATTACCATTCTTTACTTCTAAAGTACAAGTGGGTCACCATTCTTTACTTCTAAAGTACATCGCATAAATTACCGCGCCGAAAAAAAAGAGGACGTTTCATCGGGGACGGAAGGAGTACAATATTGAGATGAAATTGAGGAATATTATATCATATCATATTTTATATACATATAGGAGTAGGATAGAATCTAGAGCATATACCCATACTGCCACTCGTGAAATACAAATACCAACGACATCAACATCCTATCATTGCACCCACCTGCTTTCATTTTTATATACTTTTATAGAAAATAGCAATTTTATTTTTATATTTGAATTTTAACGATCGATATTTGTCGATTACAAATGCAGAAATGCTCCAGTTGTAATTAATATTTACCGTCGGTAATTGACATTTTAGTATGTGGAAATATCCACTATTAGCCAAAACGAAAAAAAAAATATAAATGTAACTTGAAATTTAAACAAAACACAAAAGTAACCATTTTATTTTTATCCGGCGGAGGGCCGATGGGGGGAGTCCATAGGCCCTCCATCGGCGGAGGACCAATGGGAGGGCGATGGAGTCCATAGGCCCTCCATCAGCCCTAAAAAAAAAAAAAAAAAACTAACTATCGGCCCTCAAGTGTTAAGCAAAATTAAAGGGCCACCGGCCCTGAAACAAAAAAAAATGTTAAGCAGGAAGGCCATCTGCCCTCAAAAAAAAAATTCAAATTTTGGCCGATCGCCATCGGCCATCAGTCAGTAAATTTTTTTTTTTTTTTTTTTTTTAGGCCATTGATCATAAAAAAAAATTATAATTTTGGTCGATGGCCTCAATTAGTAAACATTTTTTTTTCAGTTTAGGCCACTAAAACTGAAAAAAAAAATTATAATTTTTGCTGATGGCCGATGGCCTCAATCAGTACACATTTTTTTTCAGTTTAGGCTTTCCATCGGCCCTCCAAGGGGGGAGTTCATCGGCCCCCCATCGGCCCTCCGCCGATGGAGGGCCTATGGACTCCCCCCATCGGCCCTCCGCCGATGGAGGGCCTATGGACTCCCCCCATCGGCCCCCCCATCGGCCCTGCGCCGTATAAGAATAAAATGGCTATATTTGTGTTTTATTTTAGTGGTGGACTATAAATGTATATCTATTTCTACTGTTTGGCTACTGTTAGAAATGACTCTTTTAGTATTATACTATATGCTAGTGTTACAGTGTTATTCCGTAGTCCGTACTCATTGCAGTGGCAATTCTGATCCCTTTCTACTGTGCAATTTATTGTTCATTAAATGTTTTTATATTTAAGAAATTAATGGGCCCATAACAAAATGCATGCAATGCAAATTATTAGTACACATAAAAGTCATTGAGACAAAGAATGATTTATTTTCTTAAAATACCTAATAGGTATTAATTCTTTTTGTATAACATTTAAATCAGCTCCACTAAGCTATAAATTCTTTAGAATAATTAAAAAGTATATTCAGACAAGTTTTTTACTTGCTAGAGATATTACTAACAAAGTTATACTTGAAACTCCATTTTTAACAAAGATCTATCCATTAAAAACGGCAGATGAAGAAGGAATTATAGGAATTTGTGAAGGAAATGATATTTTTCTTAAATTCATTTATGAACCTTTTACTAAGGTATTACATGAGATTTATGATAATATTTCTCTTAAAGAAAATCAATTATATTATTTAAAGCAAAGATTAAATTTTATTACAATTGAATAAAGACTTCAAAATTCTAAATTAAAGGATAAAATTGAGTTAATTAAAAATCAATTTTCGTTTGAAATCTGTAATGATCATCCTAATGCTTTTTGGGAAATAAAGAAACATATTGTTTCCCTTCCTTATGAGGAAGATTTTGATGAAAAAATAATTCCAACAAAGGCTAGACCTTGTCAGATGAATTCTGAATATTTAGAATTATGTAAAAAAAATTGAATCTTTATTACAAAAAGGATTAATAAATCCTTCAAAATCTCATTGGTCTTGTACGGATTTCCATGTTAATAAACATAGTAAACAAGAAAGAGGAGAGCCTAGATTAATAATTAATTATAAATCCCTTAATAAAGTTTTAAAATGGATTAGATATCCTATCCTATACCTAATAAAAAAGACTTATTAGATAGATTCTGGTGAGTTTAGGAAAATTAGCTAAAGTGATATGAATTATTTAATTATTGTTCATTTCAATTTAATAAATTTGAGTGTAGCACTACTCGTAGGTTACTTTATACTAGGGTAGCACCCGTGCTACGCACGGGAAAAAAATGCGACTGTAAAAAATAAAATTACTAATTGACAAATTGAAAATTCTTCCAACTACAAAAAATTTCACAAACTTTCAAATATTTTCCTTTAAAAACAAAACAATAATGAAAAATAAAAAAATAAATTGAACAATCTCGTAAGTATACAAAATAAGTGTTTGGGAGGCTAAAATCGAAAGCCCTAAAAAGGGAATAAAAAATAAGAGAATTTACCACCGACGCAACAAAGGTGGCTAATGAAAGATCTTGTGCACTAATCTGAAGAACAAATTTATGTCGAGTTGACATTGCATATTAAAAACTTTACAGCCTCATTGGGATTTATAGTCAAGTTTGGAACAAAAATAAGAGTTGTTGTGGAGAACTTACTTGTTCACCATTTTGTCTTTGAATGAATTTATTAAGTTTTCTATACATATAGTAGTTTAATTAGTTTTTCAGTAAATTTGTATATTTTACTTCTTTATTATTTGTTCTAATTTTAAAAAAATGATGGAAATGACTTGATTCATGGTAACTCTTATTTTACATTTCAAAAATGTTTTATTAAAGATTATCAAATAAAATATTGTCAAAAATAAATAAACTGAATCTAAGAACCACATGTAAAACTTCTTTAACCTTAAAATTAAGATAGATGAAGGTCATCAAAGTCAATACACTTAGGAGGTGTTTGAAATAGCTTTTGTTTCACAGCTTATAGCTTAAAGTTGTAGTTTTGGTGTTTGGAAACTCATCTTTAAGCTGCAACTTCTCTATTTTGTACCAATTTCAGAGCTTTTTGATAAGTTGTTAATTGACAGCTTCAGTAGCTTCTGCTTACAACTTATGACATACTAATTTTTTTGGAAAATTTTATCCTTAATAAATTTATTTAATTCTAAAAATAACTTTTAGCCCTAAAGTATATTTAATTCAAAATTTCTTCTTTCCGTAAAATTTTTATTTTCTTCAACAACCAAAAATATCATATCAGTAAATTTATACTAATATATATAATATAAATATACATATAATATAGATTAATTTAATATTTTATACTATTGAGATCAAAATTATAGAGTAAAAAATAAATATAAATAAGATTAATTTGTCAATGTTATTTATTTATTATAAATCACAATTGTTTTATAGTTTTAGGGGCAAGACAGACATTTTATTTAAAAAGTATAAATAAGCTACTCCTATCAGCAACATTTTAGAACATTATTTTTTCCAATTGTAACAGCTTTCGGCACTTATTTCCAAACACCTACAGATTATCAAATCAGTAGCATAAAGCAGCTTTAAGCACTTATCAATAAGCTTCAGCTATTCCAAACAGAACCATAATAAATTTCCTTATCTTCTTTTTCTTCTCACATTTCTCCTCTTTATTACACTTCTTTTACCTTGCCATCCAATACTGTTTTGGAAGCTTGCTCTTCTTGGCCAAGCTTTCAAAATGGATCTTTTTCATAGCTTGAAAACGACATCCAAAGTCAAATAGAAAACAATCCAATCAGCCCGGAACATCATAAGTGTATTAACATACTTCGAAAACTCATTCACGTAACACATTATAACTTTTGCTTGCTGGATGTTTTTACTCTAGATAATACATGCACCAGGATAACTAAGTCAAATATCTAACAACTTAATAATAGCATAATTGATAGTTATAATTTTTTTCTTTACAAACATTTACATACTATATATATTGTGTTGTCAATTTTTTGTGATTAAATAGTGTAAAATGCTTCATTCTCTTTTTATCTTTATTATTGATTGCATAGAGGAGTTTCTATATTGTTGTCTAACATTAATATTGACTGCATGTATGTTGTTCGTCTTGCAGATCAATTAGTGTTTACTAATATATTTATGAAAAACTTAATGTATTTCTCAAAAACTTTTATGTTCAATGTTGAGAGGAAAAATAGACGAAACTTTCTAAAATGTTGGCTAGTTTGTGAGAAAAAATAGACGAAATTTTCTAAAACGTTGGTTAATTTGTGTTGACGTTTCTTATGTTGCTGGGATGATTTCAATACCGTGCATTTTACACTTCATGCTCTCTAATTTCGTTTTTACTCTATATATATAATACATTTTAGAATTTGACCAAAATATATTTTCAATAATTTATTGCAAGCAATGTTGCTATGAATCGTTTCAATTGAATCTAGAGTGATGAAACCGAATATTTTATTCGTGCACTATTCTAGTGTAATCAACGATAAATTGTTGATCCTTCCTCGTACAAAACACCAACAAATTTGATTTAAGAGTAGTAGATATAAGTTCAAAACTGTAAAAATTATGCATCATTCACTTTCACAAGATAAGATGAAGAAGCACAACATGAAAGAAAAAAAACAAAATTAAATTACATTAGATACGTTGTTAATCTGCAAAGGTAAACCGACAGAAAACAAAAATAAGACAACAAAGAAATCTGATAAAAGTAATATAACATAATAAATCAAGAAAATTAATGCATAATGGGCAGACAACAACAAAAAGGGAAGAAAATGATTCGAGGAAAATAGACCAGCCTGCGTAGCTGAGTTCGAAGAAAAAGAGTCGGGCGGTAAGACGAAGAAGAAGACGAATGATCTGATGGAGGAATCTGAGAGAGAGAAATGGAAGGCGGTTAGGAAAGGTCGGGGTAATTGCTATGAAAAGATAGTGGCAGATTCGTAAATATGAGTTGATGGCAAATGCATAAATATTGATCGAATTCTTCGAAATTACCTCTTCAATCGGCAAGAAAAAAAGCAATGGCATATCTGTAAATAGGATATTAATTTCAATTGAATCGAATGGCGAATGAGAATATGTGTTGAGTTCAGTTTATTATATTAATAAGGAAGGCGGTGGAAATTGCGGCTGATTCAATTGGATTCGGTGGCAAATTGGCAAATAAAACTCAAATTACAATTGAAATGCAATGGCAAATTGATAAATAGATGGAAAATGCAAATTGATTGAAAAGGCACTCGCCTTTCAACCTTCTACCTACAGATATCCTGACCAATAAAATAAGCTCGTGTTATATTTATGAGCAATTTTAGACAATTAGCTTTTGCAATGTTATTCCAATAGTTGTAGATGATGTTGTTAATGTATATGCAATAAAAAGATTTTGTTATATTAATCTCAACAAAAAGTCGCAATAGTAATGAAACTCAGCCACATATTAATTTGTTGAAATTATTGATGTACTTGACAATGCAACATGAATTGTCGTAGTAGTGTGTGTAATCGACCATAGTTCTCAAATATAACATAAAACTATAGATTTTAAGAATATCAACTTGCATTTATCATGTTCACAAACATAAACATCATTATGGCACTCAACAAAAGAGTAATATCATACTTTTTAATGTGCTTGATCACATAAATGTCCAAATTCCCAGCACCTGAAAATTAAATGAGAATAAGATATCAACATCGTCGCATTCCTAAGCCAATCAAAGGTATATCAATCTAAATGTACATTTTAGAAGAATGTTAACTAAAGGATTATTATATGATATATTATTCTTATTTATATTATATAATGTGATTTATAATAGTATATGATATTATTAATATGATATATTATTCTTATTTATAATATTATTATATTATTAAATATAGTTATGATAATATTAATATATGATATTATAAGAAATATCTTATATGTTAATTATAAATAGTATGTTATATGTAATTATAATATTATTAAATATAGTTATGATAATATTAATATGTATTATGTATTAATATTATGTATATTAACAATCAAATAACTCACCTACAATCAATATTTAATAAATCACTTAAGAGAGAAAAAATAAGGTGTAAATAAACAAAAATTAAAATATGCAGAAATGACAAATTCTTAAATAATCAAGATATGTTTAATTAATTGAAAATTGGAAAGTTCGTGTTAAAAAGTGGACAGAAGGTTGGATTGCAAAAATTGCAGTGCGTAATTCTAAATTTACTCTTCAATTTGAGAGAAATTATAATATTAGGAAACTGAATTGAAATTGACTGGAGATGCAAATCAGTTGAAAATAAATTGAAATGGCAACCTCGTAAATAAGAAATTAATTTTAATAAAACTTGAATGGCAAAGTCGTAAAATATGGAAAGTTGAAATTGAATTAAGTGGCAAATTCGTAAATAGTGAAAAATTGAATTATTGATTTTTTAGAAAATGTTAATTTGAGTGGTCGTAAATAGTAGAAAATTGAAATTTGTGGCAAATTCGTAAATAATGGAAAATTGAAATTGGTGGTAAATTCGTAAATAATGGTAAAATTGAAATTGATGGTAAATTTGTAAATAGTGGAAAATTGAAATTGGTGGCAAATTCGTAAATAAATGAAAAATGCAATTGAAGGAAAAATTGCAACGGGGGCTTTTATTATTTTTTTGGAAAAAGGCTAATTTAAGTGGCAAATTCGTAAATAGTAGAAAATTGAAATTTGTGGTAAATTCATAAATAGTGGAAAAATTGAAATTGGTGCTAAATTCATAAATAATGGTAAAATTGAAATTGATGGCAACTTTGAAAAAAGTGGAAAAATTGAAATTGATGACAAATTCGTAAATAAATGGAAAATGCAAATTGGAGGGAAAATTGCAACGGGGCTTTTATTATTTTTTTTGGTAAAGGCTAATTTGAGTGGCAAATTCGTAAATAGTAAAAAATTAAAATTTGTGGTAAATTCGTGAATAGTGAAAAAAATGAAATTGGTGGTAAATTCGTAAATAATGGTAAAATTGAAATTGGTGGCAAAATCGTAAATAGTGGAAAAATTGATAAATAATAGATAATTGGAAAATGCAAATAATTGGAAAATGCAAATTGAAGGAAAATTGCAACTGGGGCTTTATATATATAATTGATAATAGATAATAGATAATAGATTTACCAAATTTCACTATTCAATTTGCAATCAATTGGAAAATTGGCAACTCGGCTTTTATATATAAAAGAATTTGCAAGCTGCAGGAAGTGAACCCTTTGCAGAAGTGTGGAAGTAAAAGTATGTAACCATTTGACAACGTGATTTCATTCAAAAGGTATCAAAGGTGAAAGTTTTACCAATGAAATTAGTGATTGAATTTTTTTTGGGGGCAAATGCAAATTTGAGTAGCAAATTCGTAAATAGTGGAAATTTGAAATTTATGGCAAATTTATAAATAGTGGAAAATTTGAAATTGATGACAAATTCGCAAATAGTGGAAAATTGAATTTAGCAGTGAATTTGTAAGTAGTGGGTAAATTGAAATCGGGGCAAAATAGTAAATAATGAAAAGTTGAGATTGGGAAAAAGGGTAATTTGAGTGGCAAATTCATAAATAGTGGAAAATTAAAATTGGCGGTGAATTTATAAGTAGTGGGTAAATTGAAATCGGTGACAATTTTGTACATAGTGAAAAATTGAGATTGATGGCAAAATCGTAAATAGTGGAAAATTGAAATTGATGGCAAAATTATAAATAATGGGAAAAGACAAATTGATGAAAAAGGCAACTGCAATCAATTGGAAAATTGGCAACTCGGCTTTTATATATAAAAGAATTTGCAAGCTGCAGGAAGTGAACCCTTTGCAGAAGTGTGGAAGTAAAAATATGTAAGCATTTGACAACGTGATTTCATTTAAAAGGTACCAAATGTGAAAGTATTACCAATGAAATTAGTGATGAAATTTTTTTTGGGGGGAAATGCAAATTTGAGTAGCAAATTCGTAAATAGTGGAAATTTGAAATTTATGGCAAATTTATAAATAGTGAAAATTTGAAATTGATGGCAAATTCGCAAATAGTGGAAAATTGAATTTAGCAGTGAATTTGTAAGTAGTGGGTAAATTGAAATCGGTGGCAAAATAGTAAATAATGAAAAGTTGAGATTGGGGAAAAGGGTAATTTGAGTGGCAAATTCATAAATAGTGGAAAATTGAAATTGGCGGTGAATTTGTAAGTAGTGGGTAAATTGAAATCGGTGGCAAAATAGTAAATAGTGAAAAATTGAGATTGATGGCAAAATCGTAAATATTGAAAAATTGAAATTGATGGCAAAATCGTAAATAATGAAAAAAGACAAATCGATGAAAAAGTCAACTGAGACTTTATATATATAATAGATTGGTGAAAAGCATTGCTTATTTCTAGGGGTGGCAAAATGAGCCCGGCCCGATGGGCCGGCCCGGGGTACCCGGGCCCGGGGTTGGGTTGGGCTTCGAAAATAGAAGCCCGAAATGAACCGGGCCTAAAAAGCCCGCCCGATGAAAAGCTCGGGCTTACCGGGCTCGGGCCTAAAAAAGCCCGGGGTTTCGGGCCTAAAAAAGCCCGTCCGAAATTAATTGTTAATTATATATTTTTTATTTGTTTTGTTTGTTTTTATTTGTTTTGATTTTTGAATGATTAATTTCTACCCAACTTATTTATTCTATCTTGTTGTAGGTCAAAAATCAAGACTAAAAAGAAAGAATTTTGGTAGAAAAGAGGAATTCGAACGTCTCAAGTCTTTCATAGTTTGAGTTTTCGATCATAGACCAATCTATTAACTTGTTTTGTTAATTGTTATCAAATATCAACTCATCAAAAGACTCATATTGCACTTAAAGTTGTTTTTAATTTATTTTTGTTGGTTTTAACTTTCAACTTTCAAATTTCAATTATATTTAAAAAAAACTCGGGTTAAGCCCGCCCGCCCGCTCGAAAGCCCGGGGCTGGGCTGGGCTTAAAATTTCTGGGCCCGACTGATTTTTGGGCGGGCCCGGCCCGACCCGACCTGATAAATAGCTAAAAGCCCGATGGGCGGGCCTGGGCCGGCCCGGCCCGCTACTTTGCCACCCCTACTTATTTCTATGTAATATATACTTTTTTATGCCTTTCGAACTTAAAAAGAAAATTGTTGTATAAATTTTGCCTCCAAGAAAAAGCAACTAAATTTAATTTGGTTCTTCTCTTTCTCGCTATTCTCTTTTTCGGGACATTACGCCAAAAGGCAATTAATCAATCAGAAATCGTACATAAATATATTATATTAGACTAATCCAATTATATATTTGCATACATAAATATAAAATTAAAAAATAATATAGTCTATATGTTTTGTAGGTTATTGTTGTCTATTGTAGTCGTAATTAGTTAGTATACATTTTGAATAACGATTATGAATTTCTTTTCGTCGCACAAAAAATTATTCAAGAGACTTTGATTAAGTTTTGTTAAAAATCTTATATGTTTTGCTGGATGTCAAGTAAGTTTCCTACTAAACTTTAAGGATGATATTAAAATTTCATCATACAATTATACAATTCTTACGTCTAAGACCATTCAGTATATATTATTAGGGGTTCAATATTTATGACTCTTAGAAGTTTTAGGGTGTCAAATGTCAATATTCAATTTTTAAGGGCGAAACAAAAAAAAAATCTCAAAATAGATAAAAGTTTACAAAAATAAAATAAATGTGGCGGGTCCCACGTACAACCCGCCAAGTCTAATTCACAAAATATTTCAACTTACAATTCGTAACTGCATATTTATAATTATTTTGGAATGAATATAAATAGTAATCTCTTCGTTCCGTTATTGCTATCATTCTTTCTTAATCGGTTTGTTTTGTTATTATTGTCTTTAAAAAAACAATAAAAATAATAATTAATTCTTAATCATAAAATAAAATGGTCCATTTCTTACTTCCTACCAACCCATGGAATTGATTAAAAAATCACATTACCTAGAGGATGAAGGGTTTTTTATTCCGCCTTAGTCTTAGTATTGTAGTGCACTAGCAACCCTAAGGCCTAAGGCTTAGTTAAGAGTTCTTGCTTCCAAATCACTCTTAACTAATAAATGACTGGTTATTGGGTAAGAGTAAGATAAGACCTAGTTCAGAGAAAAGTGTCGGTCCAAAAAGTTACCTCATCGGCCGGTTCTATACTTTCTTTTCTTTCCAACCAGGACATATGCGGCTTGTTTTTTTGACTTCATTTGGGGACTAAGCCACGAAACTACGAGTTCTGAGGCCAGCTCCTCGACTATAAGCCAAAGCTGGGGGACATATTGAATGAACTCCGATTATAGTGCGTTTGTGTCCCGGACCACTTCATTGCCAAATGGCTATTAGAGTAGTTTCAAAAGAAACCACATTCTTATACTATTTTTCTCCAAAACTCTCTCTCAAACATGATTTTGTTAAGCTCCGAGCTCACAAATTTATGATTTTAATTTTTTGTAAACTTTACATTATTATTTCTTTGACTACAAAGTTTAAAAAAATGAAAAAATTAATTATTTTAATTATATCTTAATAGAATTTGGATGAATTTTCATTCTATCCTTATTAACTGTATTATTTTTTTAGTATAATTAAAATTTATCAAATAAATACCTAAATAAAAAAAAATTAACCTCCGTACCATAAGAAAGTCGAACACTAATAGGAGTACCCAATTGTGGGGCTATATAGTTTTTCAAATCCATAAGTTTGAAATTGTCATATATTGTGGGGGCACAACATGAAAGTGGTACAATAGGTAGCATGTGGAATAAGATCCAAATTAAGCTTTTGACAAGTGCACACCAAAAGCTCCCCTCATTTTATTGGACCAGATGCCCATTCGGTTTGTCTTACTTTAGATCATTGGTTGATCCGTTCCAGCTGACACCCTAATATTATTAATCTTCTCTCACTACATTTTATATTTTGGAGAGAGAGGGAGTGGGTGGGACCCTAAACCTAAGAGTAAATTAGCATTATCTTTATTGAATAATATCCAAAATGGATCTCCAAATTATCCTTTTTCAAACCAATAAGTTGTTCTTACAGTTGTCATTTACCCCTCTTGGGAAATATTAAAGGTGAGATCTGTTGGTTATAATAATAACCGATAACCTTGGAAATCCGTACAAAATAATAATAAGTAATTGAAATACAGTAGAAATTGAGATACTAGATTACAACCGATTTCGTATCCAATAAGCAGAAAACTTTCTGGTCTTCTGGGCAGAACGTCCGGGTTGATGATTCTCCTAGGTATGAAATGACAAACTGAACAAACAAAGTCGAGTCGAGTTTCCTCTTTCCGCAAGACAGTATTGCCCCGGCTAGTGCTCACGGATTGACAATCTGTCCCTAAAGATAAAACAACTTTCCTCCTTCCCGGTAGCAGCACCGCAAACTGAAAGGCTCCGGCGAACTGAACCAAGGCACGAACTGGGCAGACACCGAACTATACTATAGATGCTCGTATGTATGTTATGTTGTGTATGTGTGTTGTTGTGATCTATATATGAAATGCTTGTAAGATGCATCTATATTTATATAGCAAAATCCACCATGTCAAGGGATTAAAGGCATTAAAGATCCACTCCACTACTTGCTCATTAAGAGCCATCACTTGAGACCTTTCAAGTTCTCCATTGGATGCTTCTAGGTCATCAAGACCTTTGAACTGCCGACAACTTGCAGGCAGCTCAACAGTCACACGAGTCTACTTGCCCAGACACGATCCAAGTACTGGGTCAGGTAATCTGGCAGTAATTGCATCCAGTTACGAAAATGCCCCCAAACGTGACCAACTTAAAACACACATTCCTCACTCACCAAAATTCGGTTTTGAGAATACGAACGTGGTCACAATAATTTAATCATGGTTAGACTAAAATATTAATTAGTCAAAACCAAATTTCCAACAATCCCCTACATGAGTGGAAGTTGTGCATGCATGTATGCAAACTAAATGCCCAATTCGAAAGAAATAGCATTGCAGCAGGATAGGTAGCTTTTGGCGAACCTTCCCTTGTCAAAACTATCGGGTACACCGGCGGACTAGTGGACATGATGCCTTGAACTATTCCTCCTTAGTGTGCACCAAGACAATAATATCAACACAATACTATCTCAACCTTGTTCGTTCTCACGTTTGTATCCATTTCGGCCTTGGACACATCTTTGGATTCATAAGTGCCCTCTGTGAAGCGGCCACACTTCTCACTTATATAGGTGATTCCTTTCCAAGTATCCTGCCATACTTATCTGCCCAGGAATCATTAAAAGTCATAAGACTTAACCACACCACATTGACAGGTTTCAACACTTAATTTGCCTTCCAAAGGAATGGGTGAAGATATAATCTTCCAAGTGTTGCTCTGCGAACTCTTATAGCTTAGTTGTCCCATTGAACCAAGTTTCTGGGATCTCCAGTCATCATGGTTGGGTTACCACTATAATTGTTCTAGTTGTGGATTTTTAATCCCATTCCCTCTAGCAACTTATTCATTCGATCTCTATTTAACCCTTTGGTTAGCGGATCCGCTAGATTATCCTCTGACTTGACATAACAAACAAAGATAATCCCACTTGAGATCAAATGTCTTATGGTATTATGTCGACGACGTATGTGTCTCGACTTACCATTGTACATGTCACTCAGTGCCCTGCCAATAGCAGCTTGACTGTCGCAGTTAATCATGACAGTAGACACTGGCTTCTACCAACATGGAATATCCTCAAGAAAGTGACGAAGCCACTCTGCTTCTTCACCAGCTTTGTCCAGAGCTATAAGCTCCGATTCCATGGTGGACCGGACTATACACATTTGCTTCGTGGACTTCCACGACACTGCTCCAACCCCCAATAGTGAAAACATAACCACTAGTTGAGAATGAGTCTTTCGTATCCGATATCCAATTTGCATCACTGTACCCTTCCAGCACAGGTGAATATCTAGTGTATCTCAGCCCCAAGTTGAGAGTATACTTTAAATATCTCAACACTCATACTAGAGCAGTCCAATGTTCTCTGCTTGGGTTGCTCGTGTACCTGCTCAACTTGTTAACTGGGCAGGCAAGATCAGGACGCGTACAGTTACTGATGTACATCAAGCATCCAATGATCTTTGCATACTCCTCTTGTGCAACAGGTTCACCTCTGTGCCTGCACAGATGCACACTGAGCTCTAATGGCGTTTTAGCTGGCATCTTATCATAGGCATTGAACTTCTTGAGCACCTTCTCAATGTAATGAGATTGTGTCAAGACAATTCCATCAGCCTTCTGCACAACTTTGATTCCAAGAATCACATCAGCTAAACCCATATCTTTCATATCGAAGTTTCTCTTCAACATATGTTTCGTATCAACAATGAGTTGACGACTACTGCCCATTATCAGCATATCGTCTACATAAAGGCAGACTATGACAAATGCATCAGCAGTGCCTTTAACGTACACACACTTGTCACGCTCATTAATTTTGAAACCATTTGATAACATCGTGTTATCAAACTT
This sequence comes from Lavandula angustifolia, assembly GCA_028984105.1. Classification (NCBI taxonomy): domain Eukaryota; kingdom Viridiplantae; phylum Streptophyta; class Magnoliopsida; order Lamiales; family Lamiaceae; genus Lavandula; species Lavandula angustifolia. Next base: position 15,207,092 of record CM054825.1, on the reverse strand, counting down.
CACATGCCATTGCTTTGGCGCTTGTTTTAGACCATACAACGACCGAACCAGTCTGCACACCTTGCTCTCCTGTCCAGGTGCCACAAACCCTTCGGTTGGTCCATATAAATCTCTTCCTCTAGCTCACCATTTAGGAAGGCAGTCTTCACATCCATTTGATGGATCTCAAGATTGTGCAACGCAGCAATCGAGAGAAGCACTCGAATAGACGTGATCCTAGTCACAGGTGAGTAGGTATCGAAGAAGTCATCTTCCTCTCTTTGCCTAAAGCCCTTGGCTACTAGACGAGCTTTGTACTTATCAATAGTACCATCAGCTTTGAACTTTCTTTTAAGGATCCACTTGCATCCTAAGGGCTTACAACCTCTTGGGAGATCAGTTAACTCCCATGTATGATTCTGCATGATGGAGTCAATCTCACTATTGATAGCTTCCTTCCAGAACGCAGCGTCTGGGCTGGACAGAGCTTCTGCTATAGACTTTGGTTCATCATCTAACATATAGGTGATGAAATCTGGCCCAAACGTCTTAGCCGTTCTATCTCTCTTGCTATATCTCAGTTCAATATCATCTGCCCGATGAGAACTAGTAGCATCATCATGAGTTCTCTTCACATAACTTCCTTCTGCCCTATCCAGGCTCTTGCATGGATAAACATTTTCAAAGAATATTGCATTCCTTGACTCTATCGTCATTCCTACATTCACATCGGGTATCTTCGACTTATGAATTAGAAAGCGATAAGCACTACTATTAAGAGCATATCCTATAAGGATACAGTCAATCGTTCTGGGATCGATCTTAACTTGTCTTGGACAAGGCACTTCAACCTTGGCCAAACACCCCCCACACTTTGAGGTATTTATATGACGGTTTACGTCCTTTCCACAATTCATAAGGGGTCACATCCTTACCCTTAAGTGGAATTTTGTTCAGAATATAGTTAGCTGTCAAGACGCCTTCCCCCACATGTTCCAAGGGCGGACTCGAACTTATCAACATAGCGTTCATCATCTCTTTCGTAGTACGGTTCTTGCGTTCAGCAATACCGTTTGATTGAGGCGAGTATGGAGCCGTCGTTTGATGTATTATGCCTGCCTGGGCACATAGCTCCTCAAACGGTGCTACATATTCACCACCTCGATCACTTCGAATTGCTTTAATTCGGGTACTTAGCTGATTTTCAGCCTCAGCTTTGAAGTTCTTAAACGCTTCAATAGCTTCGTCTTTACTCCTTAAGAGGTAAAGAAAACTGTACTTTGTGCAGTCATCGATAAAAGTAATGAAATACTTTTCCCCACTTCTAGTTTGCACAAATTTCAAATCACACGCATCTGTGTGGATCAACTCTAGAGGTTCTGTACTTCTTTCAACAGAGTGAAATGGCAACTTGGCCAGTTTGGCCTCAACACAGATTTCACACTTCTTACATGTGTCTATCTCTTTCAACTTTAGTAAATCTAAGTTTACTAATCGTTTTATAGCATTTAGATTAACGTGTCCCAATCTAACATGCCATAGATCAGAGCACTCCACCAAATAAGAAGTAGAAACATTCTTATTCATATGTGCTCGGCGCACAGCCATTACATTCATTTTGAAAAGTCCATCAGCAACATAACCTCTGCCTAGGAACTTTCCAGACTTGGTAAGTATAAACTTATCAGACTCAAAGACAAGCTTAAAACCATTCTTTACAAGAAGATAGCCCGAGACTAAGTTCTTGCGGATGTCTGGGACATGCAGCACATCTTTCAGCGTTAGCTCCTTCCCAGAGGATAACTTCAGAACCACAGTTCCGATTCCAGCCACTTCAGATGAAGCCTTATTGCCCATATGCAACTTTCTGCCTTCAACAACATTGTAGACAGAGAACGCACCCTTGTCCAGGCAGACGTGACAGGTAGCACCTGTGTCCACAAACCACTCCTTAGGGGTTTCAACATGATTTATTTCTGACACAACACAAGCCAGATCATCATCATGTTCAGCAACATGAGCATGTTGGGGAGCTTTCTTCTTCTTGGGCTTTCTGCATTGGCTTGCCATGTGGCCATGCTTGCCACAATTATAGCATACCCCATTAAACTTCCCTTGCGCAGCCTTCTTGCCTTTGGCAGACTGGCCAGAGTGCTTTCTCTTGCTTGGACCACTACGTTCCAGCAAGTTAGCATTTTCATCGATCGAGACCCTCGGTCTTGGATCGGCTTTTCTGTTGTCTTCCTCAATCCTGAGTTTGACAATTAGATCCTCAAGAGTCATTTCCTTCTGCTTATGCTTCAGGTAACTCTTGAAGTCCTTCCACGAAGGAGGCAACTTCTCAATCACTGACGCAACAGTGAAGGCATCGGGAATATTCATCCCTTCTGCATGAACAGAGTGCACAACGAGTTGAAACTCTTGCACTTGTTCCATGACAGAACGACCATCTTGCATCTGGTAAGCCAGATACCTGGCCACAACAAATTTCTTTATTCCAGCGTCTTCCGTTTTGTACTTCTTTTCAAGAAGTTCCCACATATCCTTGGAGTTGTTTGTATCTGCGTAGACAGAATACATGGCATCTTCCAGATTGTTCAAGATATAATTCTTGCACAGGAAGTCTTCATGACGCCATTGTTCATATGCATTCTTCTTGTTCTCATCCTTCTCATCAGCAGCAATGACTGGAGCCTGCTCTTTGACATATTTCGTCAAGCCAAGAGTAGTCAGGTAGAACATCATCTTCAATTGCCAAGTCCTTAAGTCAAGACCAACGAACTTGAATGGTTTTTCAGCTTGGGCAGAACCCGGTAAGACCCTTGCCCCACCAGATTGGTTGTTGGAGGTTGAACCAGTGTTGGACGCCATTTCCAAAGCTTTAGTAGGTCAAATACTGTCTTGCGACTGTTGGTTATAATATAGCCGATAACCTTGGAAATGTGTACAAAAATAATAACAAGTAATTGAAATACAGTAGAAATTGAGATACTAGATTACAACCGATTTCGTATCTAATAGGGCAGACAATTTTCTGGTCTTTTAGGCAGAACGTCCGAGTTGATGATTCTCCTAGGTATGAAATGACAAACTGAACAAACAAAGTCGAATTGAGTTTCCTCTTTCCGCAAGACAGTATTGCCCCGGCTAGTGCTCACGGATTGGCAATCTGTCCCCAAAGATAAAACGACTTTCCTCCTTCCCGGTAGCAACACCGCAAACTGAAAAGGCTCCGGCGAACTGAACCAAGGCACGAACTGGGCAGACACTGAACTATACTATAGATGCTCGTATGTATGTTATGCTGTGTATGTGTGTTGTTGTGATCTATATATGAAATGCTTGTAAGATGCATCTATATTTATATAGCAAAATCCACCATGTCAAGGGATTAAAGGCATTAAAGATCCACTCCACTACTTGCTCATTAAGAGCCATCACTTGAGACCTTTCAAGTTCTCCATTGGATGCTTCTAGGTCATCAAGACCTTTGAACTGCCAACAACTTGCAGGCAGCTCAACAGTCACACGAGTCTACTTGCCCAAACACGATCCAAGTACTGGGTCAGGTAGTCTGGCAGTAATTGCATCCAGTTACGAAAATGCCCCCAAACGTGACCAACTTAAAACGCACATTTCTCACTCACCGAAATTCAGTTTTGAGAATACGAACGTGGTCACAATAATTTAATCATGGTTAGACTAAAATATTAATTAGTCAAAACTAAATTTCCAACAAGATCTTCTGATGATTTAAAAGGATTGGTAAACGTTAGGATATTCCATTTGATCCATCGTAACCAATGAGAAAGTCATAAATAGAATCATACATTTTGAGCTCAGTTCATCCCCGTAAAAACCTGAACAAGCTAAATAATTTGTCGGCTTGTGTTTCCTCCACATGAATGCAAGAGAAACGAACTCAAATATCGTGAAGATGAAGACGGATGCCCCATGTGCGCGATGTTGCGGCGCATGTCTGTCGATCTGTATCATCCTAATGAAAAAAGAGTGATGACTACAATAACGTCTATCTCAATCAAATATTACACTCATATAATAGTCTCTGTAAGGGATCGACACAAACTATACTATGCTATTCACGTACATGTACTCAACTTAAAAGGTACTACTTGATTGCTAGTAATGATTCATGAGATACTTTGATAAAATTTGAATTTATAATCTTAATTGTTTTATATTTGTAAATTGTACGTTCGCGTATAGATATTTGATTGTTATAGTAATGATTCATGAGAGAAAATACATAGTGATTGGAGGGTACAATTATGATGAAAAAGAAGAATGAAAGATTGTTGATGTGTTGGAAAATGTGAGTTTTTTTTTTTTTTTTTTTTTTTTTTTTTTTTTTTTTAAACAAGGAACCCGCAGCCGCTACTTTTGGTGCGCACATAAACCTCGCTCATATGCAAAACCACACAGGAGAGTTAAATCACCATAAGGTGACAGACACACATACCGTGTCCAATAGGAATTGAACTCATGACCTTTCGGTCCCGGACCACCCACTTTTACTGTTACGCCATCCCAAGAAAAATGTGAGGTTTTGTTTTGTTTGATACTATTCTGTGTGTAGACTGTAGTAATAATTTCCATATATTAGTGAAAACAAATTAAGTAGGTGAATTTGCTATTGCTTTTATAAAAATATTTCTTAATGGACTTAGCGATGTATTGCAAGTGTTTATTATATAAATTGTTTATATGTTTTTGTTTAAAATTAGAAAAAATCATTTTAAATAAAAGCAAGGAAATTAGATGTAACGAACAAAAAATAAATAATAACGATATGTTTAAAAATTACAATGTTGTGAGCACCAAAAACATATATCTCAATTCCTCCTTCTAACTTAAACAATTTAACTGTTTAATTCTAAAATACCTACCACTTTTTTAAATATCATGCATGATCTAAAAAAGATAAATGAATAATATTTCAACCTAAAATCATTTTTTCTTCTTATTATTATTACTTTTGTGGGGACCCGAAAATTAAATTATATTTTATGGGATGATCAATGAGTCGATATTAAATGTTGGTTAAAGAGTGTTTTCGTGAGAAAAGGGTCGTGGTTTATTTTACGAATAAGTATGAATATTAAGCTTATTCTTATTTTGGGCCATAATTTATATAAATGGATTAATTTATTTCTTTGTACACCCCCCAAATTTAATTTTCTTTGTACACTTCACCTCTGATATTAGTTGGGCCATAATTTATTTATAAATGGATTAATTTTTTCAAGGACTCAAGTCAGGACCAAAAATAATATTATTTTTAAAGATTATTATAAATAGTGAACTAATTACACAAAATTATTTTGAAGTGTACACGAAAACACTATGAAGAGTCAAATATGCAATGAATGACTCGTTACAAGTAACTATTTTAAAGGTGTTGCTTCCTAATAATATAAATAAATAAATAAAAATGAATATTATTTCATAACTATGGTACATAAATCCACTTATAACCTCTTTCAATTACTAATTAATTGTCAATTGATCAAGCTACAGTTAAACCTCGATAAAGTAATAACTTTGGGACAAAAAAAAATATTCATTTAATGAGGTTATTACTTTATCGAACATTATTTTAGTGTATTGACTCATATCGGAACTGGAAAAAATTATTATCTTAATAAGATTATTACTTTATCGATGTTTAACTATATTATATTTATTTAAAAATAAAAAAAAGTCCTATGGTCCAAACAATAATTTAATGTATGTGGAATTAGCGTACTCTTTCGATGTCTTTAGTAATATTCATTCTATATACTTTTCTTTCCTATAGTTCTTTTTCCTTTTTTTATAATTTAAGTGTTCCATAAATTTTGTTAAGTTTCATAAAATGGCAAGATTTTGTGGTCATGATTTATATACAATTTAAGGGAGACGGCACTTCACACACAATTAACAATTGTTCTCAATAACCGCGTTAAAAAAAATGAGACAAGATATATGAGGCAGAGGGAGTAATTAACATTGTAAATAGTGCATTTCTATACATATAATCATTCTTGCAGTTTTTCATATTCTCTTAATTTTGGAAAATGTCACTTATGATATAGAAACTCTAATAATCATATAATCCAAAAGTTAGTATAATTATTCCAAAAATGATACTCTCTACTCCATTAGTAGTATTCTAATTTTTTTAGGTATAATTATTAAGAAACTTAACTTTTATACATAAATGATAGTTGACTCACTTGACTTTTACTACTAATCTATTTTTATTTCATAAAACATAATATGTTTATTATTTAAAACAATCTAATTAGAAATACATGACATTAAAATGATTATTGTAATTAAAAAATCCGCCCCTGACTTTTAAAGTTCGAAATTAAAAAATTGGACGTCCTAGTCCACTTGCCGCAGCCGCTTTCAAAATCAACACAAGTAATAATTATCATAAGATTTTAATTAGTCGTGACTAATTTATATGTAAACAAGTCAAATAAACCGGATGCTCTCTCTTTATAAAAAGAAACCCTTATTATGTTCCTTTAAAATTGATATTTTTTTTGTGGAGGAATAAAAAAGTGGTGTATGTGATATAAATTATTTGACTTTTTAATAATTAAATAAGATCCACACAATTTTTATCATTTTAGAAAAAATATATTAATTGCAGTGGAACATCCCGAAGAAGAGAGTGTATACTTCTCAGCTTAAAACAACAAATTATTTTTAATACAAAATTAATAAACCCTGAAAAATATAAAGATATAGTATTACTATAAGTAAGCGCAAAAATTTGAAGGAGAAAGGAGAAGTCAATAGATTAAAATTTGTAGGATTATTTCTACACTAATTTGTAGGACTATTTCTACACCGAAATACTCATCGCTATTGATATGTGACATTTTTTTTATTAAAAAAAAGTCATATTTACTATATGTTATTATATCTTATTCTGGGATAGATACAAGGATATATAAATATTATACACCAAAACTTGACCTGCTATTTCAGTTCCACTTCTCACCTAAACTTTCCTTTAAATTACCTAAAAGTTACTTCAGCACGTGACCGTATCCGAAGCCCCTTTTGGTCTTTTTCCAACACCCAGATTAGATAAAATCACAACCAATAACAATCCAACTAACAGACATTCACAGCGTGTTTCTTACCCGATTACAACGGGTGTCGCACTTGACGCCGTTAGATTATTAACGGCAACCGGCCGTGCTCCTGCATATATCGACAGTCGACTGGACCACATGCACCGAAATACCCACCAATCTTTTGGTTTGGAAAATTGACCAAATCCATAAATTTTTCATTAAAATTTTCTTTTAATAAATGAAAGAGTAATTCAGTTACATGTTCATAAGGTGCAATATAACACGTTTGTACTCTTTATGACTAAATTAGTCAAATTTGATTTTATCTAACAATAAATACCAACCAATTGCTTAAAAAAATCAAACTTTGTTACTCTAATGCAACATATTATGATAATGATTTACGTAACACAAATATTAAATTGACATTGCCGATCCTAATTATAGAAAAATAATTACTCCATCATAATTAATGTAGAATGAAAAGAATTGATAACATCGTGAATTTGATCAATAACTCGAATTGCTAATTATGGATTTTGAGAAAGTATCAATTTTGGTCTTCTAATAAGGTATTTGTTTGATTTTGCTGTTTTAATGTAGCAGTGTTTGATTTTGGTTCTTATAACTTTATATAGTATTCGATTTTGATATTCTAATATAACAATATCTAATTATGGTCCTATAACTTTATAATGTAGTCGATTTGATATTATTAACTTTACAAAATGTATCATTTTTATCCTCCAACAGAAATTGTCGAACAAAAAAAGATGTGTGAACTACACTCTTCGCCGCATAACTAGAAATATGATATTTTGTAAAGTTTCGGGACAAAAAAATAAATATTATTAAAAGTTATAAGATAAAAAACAGATAGAGACTACATTGCAGAATCAAAATTAGATTTATTTTAATGATAAATATTTTTCTTTTTTTTGTCATGAAACTTTAAAAAATAGCTTTTTTTGTCATTCGCCGAAGTGTACAGATCACGCGCCTTCTTATGTTCGATAATCTCTGTCAGACGACCAAAATCGTATTATTTGTAAAATTATAAGACCAAAATCGAACACAATATAAAGTTAGAGAATCAAAATCAGATATTGCTACGTTAGAGGACCATAATCTAACACTACATAAAATTATAGAACCAAAATTAAACATTGTTATATTAAAAAATCAAAATCGAACAAAGACTATATTAAATGACCAAAATCGATATTTTACCGGTCTTGAATTTTATAAGGAGATTTTATATAAACAAACCAAGCTATTCAAATAAACGAGCAATGATTGGTAGACCTGGTGGATGTAAGTAGATTGGGTAACAGCGGATGAAAACTCAATTATTAGTAGTGTTATTTTATTATTCCATGTATTTGCTGGTTCGGACGGAAGGCATTTTTGGGGTGTTTTATTTGGGGAAGAAGAAAAAAAGATGGAGAAGGAAAAAATAAAATATAGAAAAGGGAAACGAATTTGGCTCAAAATCCTTCTTCTCCGCTAGAGTCTAATTTCCATCTCTCTTTGGATCCTCCATAAAAACCGATCTCGATTCACTCTCTCTAACCTTTTCCCCTTTTTTTCTCTGTTAAAATTTTGTGTCATAATTTTCTGTGCTCGAGAGGGGGCGGAGGAGTTCAGGTTCAGGATCTCCGCCGTGCCTCGCCGGAACGTGACGTCATATCCGGCTGGGGAACGCGGCAGCTGAGATACTAATCGAGCAGGAAAACGCCGTTCGGGACTGACTGACACAAACAGAGAGAATTCAAGTATATTTTATACAGAAAATTATTCAAACAAGAGAGAGAGAATAGATGATACATGTGGTTAACGTGCAATGCAGGGAAAACAGCAAGGAGGAAATGAAGAGAGAGAAAGGCATCGAAGAAGCTTTGGAGGAGGTTATTTGCACGGCACAGATACCTAGATCTCTTCTTCAATCTCCCTTACCCTTGCCTTTTGCCGCAATCTATTCCGTTTGTCATTCTTAAATTCTCAGATGATTCTCCCTGTCTTTTCTCTCCCTCAAATCTCTTCTCCCTTCTGCTCGTTTCTGTTTTTATCCTTTTTCTCTTCTTAGAGTATTATCTCCTTTTGGTTCTGAGTTTCGGTGCTGTAATTTCAGAGGTGAGTCCTGTTGATATTTCTTCTTGGCTTTTTGAATTTCAGTTGACCATCGTTTGATCTAAAGTAGGTTTTGCTGTTTTTGGACCAAAGATTGAAAATTTCTCTTGTCCGAGTCTCTGTACTTTGTGATCCGGTGTTGAATTTTGATTTAATCACCTGAATTTTGATGGGTGAGATGAGTTTGAATTTTTTGGCAAAATTTGCTTTCCTGTTGAAAAATTAAATGCCTTTAACAAGCGAGATCTTAATGAAACCGTTATGTGAATTTTGTTGAGATACAGGTGGCGGAACAATTTTTGGCAACTTACTTGTAAAACTGAAAATATCAGTTGAATCTGATAACTTAAATTTTGATTAGTTAGAAGCTTATATTTCTTGTTGACCTATAACTATGAGATTGTTTATCTTGACCTGTGGTTTCTCTCTTGGCTTGCTAGGCTGTTCGTGCTGGAGTTCTTCATTGTTTTTTGTTGTCCTGCTGATGTATCATTTTCCAAATTACTCGTGTAGGTTTTGTCTAAAGCGTCACTTTCTTAAATCTCGTCTAGAAGTGACGTTTTTGTGCTTTGGTTGGAGCTATATCTGAAATGATGAATTCTCGGGGTTTGTCTCCTTCATCCTTCTTTTCAGAGGAGGTGTGTTTGTCCGATGAGGTATTGATTATGCATAAAATTTTACATATGCCTTCTAAGAAATTTCGGAGTTATAGGTTTATAATCTGCGCAACTCTTAACTTGCATCTTCACGCTATATTCATGTTTTGGTTGCCATGTGAATAACGAAGTATTATCGCTTGCTCCTTTACTTTTCAGAGACAGGTTGGTGTAAAGAAGATGGAAAATGGTTATGCTGGTTAGTACACATGATATTTTACATCACTAGTTGCTTTGCTATTGTTCATGGCTCAATACAGCATGAAGTGATTATTATATTTTCGATTTCATGCCACATTGACAATCCAGTGTTACTGTTTATCTTATAATATAAAAAAATAATTCTCTTCCTTTCTTATGTGAAAAATGAAAAAGAGGTTTGCCAATATGAATGTTGATGTTAAAGTTTCTAAGATGTAGCATTTCTTTGTGTATCACTTTCATAATTAGCCAGCTTTGGGATCTTTACTACGATCTGCTCTTGTATTCAGCCTGAGACAGATAAGTTGGCATGTTAGTACCTCATGGTTTTGGATTACTACAGTTCATATTAATTCTGTTCTTTTTGTTTGGTTCGTTTAGTTAGTATATATTTTTTTTTTTTAACATTTGCTTTAAGTTAATGCACATGGCCTACATTTTGTTGTTGAGATAGGAAAGACACACATTCTTATAAGTACCTTTCACCCTTTATATTTCAGAAAGAGGTAGTTATCTAGAATTTGACCCTTGTCTTGATACTATTACTATGCAGCTACATGTTTGTGAGACCCTGAAATTTGTTATGCGTTTTACAGGTTCAATATTAGATGGGATAAGAACTGAAGGTGTTGCTTCTCCGCCTCATGAAAATAGAATCCCACTGGATTCACATATGCATAAAGGTCTTGCCCTTCCCGGGTATTTTCTCAATCATGGTCGAAATGCTAATTTTTCGTTGGGGAAGCATGTCGGAGCAGAAAGTGCAGTCAGTCATTCCTTGCCCAGCGCTGTTTATCATGATATGGCTTCTAGGACTAATTCAAACATCGAGCCTGTCCCATATTGTTTTGATGGAGATAAGATAAATCTCGTGGGCACTCAGTATGAAAATGGGCTTTTTTCAAGTTCAATGTCAGATTTATTCAGTAGAAACTGTATGTAGTCTCCTTTTCTTTTATTCAGTTTATCTTTTAGTGGATTTTCAATATCAAACTCCTACCACATTAATGATACAAACCATGAATTTATTCTCATCTTGCAGTAAAATTGTCATCTAACAATGGTCAGTATGGTCACTCCATTGCTGCTGCTGCCTCACATTATGAGGAAGAGGAGGCTTTTGAATCGCTGGAAGAAATTGAGGCTCAAACTATTGGTAATCTTTTACCTGATGATGATGACTTGCTGTCTGGCGTGACTGATGGATTTGGCAGCATTGTAAGATCTAATGATGGGGATGATGTGGAAGACCTGGACCTGTTTAGCAGTGTTGGAGGACTGGAACTTGGAGAGGATAGCTTGTCGCAAAGGAATCCTGAATTTTCTGATCTAAATTCTAATCAACTGGGGATATCTGCGGGTTACAATGGTGGGAAACACCCTTTTGGAGAGCTTCCTTCTAGAACACTTTTTGTTAGAAACATAAATAGCAATGTTGAAGACTCTGAATTGAAAACACTCTTTGAGGTAAGTAGTATCAGCTTTCGGTGTTTCAAATTGTATTTCAAAAAATGTTTTACTCATTTCTTACTGGTGAATTTATTTCGTCAAACAGCAATATGGAGACATCCGCACCCTGTATACAGCATGCAAGCATAGGGGGTTCGTTATGATCTCATATTATGATATAAGAGCAGCTTGCAATGCAATGAAAGCTCTCCAGAATAAACCAATGAGGCGTCGGCAACTTGATATACATTTCTCAATCCCTAAGGTGGTTTTCTGCAAACATGCGTATTTCCAACGCTACTTTGCTCTTGTTGCTTTCTCCATTGCTTATGTAGAATACATGCTATATTGGCTGAAGTGGTGTCTGCTAAATGTGTGTTCCAGGAGAATCCATCAGAAAAGGATATAAATCAGGGTACTGTGGTTCTCAACCTCGATTCTTCTGTTTCAAATGATGAACTCCGTCAAATTTTTAGTGCCTATGGTGAAATCAAGGAGGTAAGCTCGAATGCATCTAGTTGAATAAATATCTAGTTGCATTCATACCGACCACTAACCATTTTTTTGGGTGCAGATTCGTGAGTCTCCACGCATGTCTCATCAGAAATATGTAGAGTTTTATGATGTCAGAGCTGCAGAATCTGCACTTTGTGCGTTGAACCGGAGTGATATTGCTGGGAAGAAGATTAAGCTGGAAAGAGGTCAACCTGGTGGCAGCGAAAGGTGCATTACTTCATGTCTTTATTTTATGTTTCCACTGTCACTACTATAATTTTCACGTGTTCTTGATGAGCTTCATTCATGAAAGCCAACTAGCTGAACTTTACGGCAAATATTGCTTTCTGTTGAATCTAACGGCTTAATCTTTCCCATATCTAGATTCATGCTGCCTTTTCCTTCAGAACTGGAGCAGGAAGAATCTGGGTTTCTGTTGCAGAATAGCCCTTCTAATAATCTGTCTACTGGATTTTCTGGTAATTTTATTTTTGAATTTGTTGATTGCTACTGGACTTTGAATTAGCCAACAATTCATGAAATGGTATAATTATAATAGCAGGATCACTTTCACTTGGGGGAGCGACAGGTAATGGCAAATTTTCTGTTCCACTCACGACAAATGGAGGCCCTACTAGTTCGTTCCTGGATAATGTGCTTCAACATGCATCTAGTGTACCTAACAGTTTACCATCTCTAGTAAGAGTGGAATCTGGAAATCAATCCAGCATTTCTGAATCTAGCCACCTACGGAATCACCATAATTTTTTGATCCAGAGTCAGCCAAATCTTCATCCACATTCTCTTCCTGAATATCATGATGGTTTAGCAAATGGGCTTCCCTTTGGTTCTTCTCCAAGTAATATAGCTGCAAATATCAGTTCTCGACAGCCGGAAATAATTGATGGCCAGCAGTTCCGGAGAATCAACTCTAATGGACACTCAATTGAGTCAAATGAAGGTAATAATTACCAAGTTTTTTTTTTTTTTAATTATTTAAATGCATCTTTTCTTGTCTCTTGCTGATTCCCAACTGGTCCAAAATCCATATCTTTTATCTAGGCTGACTAGCTTTAGAAGAAAAAAATTGTTGAATGAGGCAGAAAATAGAGAAATACATTTCACTGTACCTGGTCTTCTTACTCATGCAACTGGTTATTATTTCTGCTCAGAATATGCATCCTTGTAAAACTCTTTGTGTGTCCTGCTGAACAACACCAGCATATTTGTGCATTTCCCCTTCCCTTTACAAAAGTCCACCACTTAGATATTTGTTTATTAAATGTGACGGCCCGCCCTGTTTTCTAAGCTGATAAATCACCGTCACTTTCTATCTTTTACACTATTTGATCTGCTGTGCGCTCGTTCTCTTCAGTTTTTGGTTCGTCTGGAAATGGGAGCTGCCCTCCTCCTGGGCGTCACTATATGTGGAGTAACTTGCATCATCCACAACAACCCGAGGCTGTTTTATGGCCGAACTCCCCAACATTCGCCAACGGTATTGGAGCTGCTCATTCCCCGCGATTGCATGCAGTACCTAGAGCGCCTTCTCATATGCTGAATCAACTTCTACCTCTAAACAATCACCATGTGGGATCAGCACCTACTGTCAACCATTCTCTCTGGGACAGGCGTCCTGCCTATGCAGGGGAGTCACCTGATGCCGCCTCTGTATTTCACCCGGGCTTGCTTGGGAATATGAGAATTTCTGGTAATTCCCCACATCAGTTGGATTTTGTCCCTCATAACATCTTCCCCCGCCCCGGTGGAAATTTAGACATGCAAATCCCTTCCAATGGACTGCATCCGCATCATCAGAGATCCATGATGTTTCCTGCAAGAGGCCAAATGCTTCCTATGATGAGTGCATTTGATTCTCCTAATGAGCGGACTCGAAACCGTAGAAATGACAGCAATACAAGCCAGCCTGACAACAAAAAACAGTTCGAGCTTGATCTAGAGCGAATTTTACGTGGAGATGATAAGCGGACTACACTCATGATAAAGAACATTCCTAATAAGTAAGTTATATAGGTTGCACCTTTGCATAAGTTGTTTGCATTGTGAAAAAACCCGCTCGTGTGAAGCATGTATTTGGATTTCTTCATGATCTTCACGGTGGGGATTTCTATCTACATTTGAAGTCACTCAACTTTATATCTTTTTTCTTAAACATGATTTTGAATTCATTTATAACTGCATTACTAGGTACACATCAAAGATGCTTTTGGCTGCAATCGATGAACGCCATAGAGGAACTTATGATTTCATTTACCTACCAATTGATTTTAAGGCAAGTTCGATTTTAGTTTGGAGTATACTTTCCTGTTTCTGGATTACATTGTGTTGATCTTTTAATATTATTTTTGTTGCAGAACAAATGCAACGTAGGATATGCATTTATAAACATGACCGAGCCTTCCCTTATAGTTCCATTTTACCAGGTATACCAGCTCATATACTAAATTAGCTGGTGTTAAATTGATTGCATAGTTTTACCTACTTCCTTCTGCTCTTTTTTCAGACTTTCAATGGAAAGAAATGGGAGAAGTTTAATAGTGAAAAAGTGGCATCTCTGGCATATGCTCGGATTCAGGGGAAGACCGCCCTTGTTTCACACTTCCAGAACTCAAGCTTGATGAACGAGGACAAAAGATGCCGTCCTATACTTTTCCATACCGAGGGCCCTAATGCAGGCGATCAGGTACATATTGCTTATGATTTTACTTTCCAGTCCATGCTCTCATAGTCATTCCTTGCATGTAATGCATTTAGTTAGTTTGGTCTTTACATCTGAGTATAAAATATCATGCTAAAGGGTGTAAAAGATCAAAATGTCATCATCTTTGCCTATTACGAATGCAGGTTCCTTTCCCAATGGGTCCAAATATCCGAGCAAGACCTAGCAAAACTCGAACAAGCACCTCTGATGAGAACTATCAAGACATCCCATCAAATGCTCTGAATGGGGACGATTATTGCAACGGAGATTCATCTTCTGGTTCGGGCAAAGACTCGGACTGATGCCTACTTTTGTGACAACTAACCTCGTAGAAACTGAATGCACGCGGGGTAGTACATTGTACCTCAAATTTTGTTATTGTATGTGGTAAGCAGAAGAGCAGAGGGTAAGTAACTGGGATTGAGAAAAAAGCATTGTTGTTGTGACAGATGCTGTGGAGTATTCCTTGGAGCAACAATGGTGGAGCTTCGAAATTTTCGACGATATTTTGAGGAGTTTCGTTCTGTATATATAGAGCCGTTGTATGGAGGCAGATCTGCCATCCCTCTTTCCCTCGTCACTTTATCTTCTCTTGTTTTTTGGGCAATTTGCTAAGAGAAGTCACTAACAAATGCTACAGAATTTTTGTTGTGATTGATGAATTGACTGAAGTATGTTGTATCATTTCTTTTTGAGGATCTGTTTTCTACGAAATCTTTTGTTCCAATTCATTTGCAGTTTTACTTCTTTCCAAAATGTAAAATTTCATTGGAATAGTTAGTCAATGGAGCAATGTAAGCACTCAATAACTTGTAAGAAGAATAGGCAAAGAAATATAGCTGAGTTTTGCCACATTGATTAACAAGCAAATCTGAAAGAAAGTTGGATCTTTTGGGGCCCCTAGTGTTCAAAGAGTCGTATAACTTCCAGTACTACCAGCCACCAACTTACCGGTGCTTGGTAATATGGAGTTATTTTGGGTACAGAATGTCGTAATGACCCGGTCGGTATAGCAAGGTAATGAACGGTTTAGGTTGCACGGTACCACCGGTATTAGCATCGGGTTCATGGGCGACGGGACTGAAATCGTGATGGTTTACGCTTACACTTCCTTTATCATCGTGACTCCGATCCAGATAGACTATACGGATAGGTACACCCAGTGTGTCCGACAGAGAAGTTATGTGCACGTGATCACTCTCTT
The DNA here is from genome assembly GCA_028984105.1 of Lavandula angustifolia. Taxonomy (NCBI): domain Eukaryota; kingdom Viridiplantae; phylum Streptophyta; class Magnoliopsida; order Lamiales; family Lamiaceae; genus Lavandula; species Lavandula angustifolia. The sequence continues at coordinate 15,191,159 of CM054825.1, read as the reverse complement.
CGCCCATAGGCTCCACCGATGATTTGCAGAACTGCATAAAAAAAAACGAAGAATATAAGCATCAGAATTGTGCTTCTAACATATGCATGTCGATAGTCGTATCCAAATCTGGTTAGAAGATAAGAAACTGCATAGTTTAGAGTAATGCAATTTACTTTATACAGCTCTACACATGCGAATCTAATATAATGGTCAGGTTTCCTCCAATCTTTGAGAGCTTGAAATTACTTCATGTTACAGAGATGCCATAACGAAGCTTGCATAAAAAGAAAGATGAAATTTGATGAAAGTTATAGAAAACCAACCTGCTCCACTGAGGTATTAGTTAGTCCTTGAACAAATGGCTCATAGAACTCTCTACGCTTCCTTATTTCGCCAGATGTAATAAATCTGAAGAACATCACGACTAGCAAAGACAAATAATCAGTTGATAAAGAAAAGGAAATCATAAGCAGCGAAATGCTGTAAATTAGAAGCAATGTCCCATCTGCATTACCCACCATAGTCGGATACTGACGGATCTCTACTTCTCTGTAGAAGTTCCTCATGGCTGTGATCAAGATAACAAATATTAGGATTGAAGAAAAGCTGAAAGTGGGTAGTTACCAAGAAGAAGCTACAAAATAAGAAAATAAATCCTTTGAACCTTATGGCAGTTTCTTTCCCTGAAAGAACACTTTCAAGTTGCTCGAGGAACAGCTGAAAATAAGTAGACAGATTTAGGAAGTTAAGCTTCAGGATGTTAATTAATTAGGTAAAACAAAATTTTCGCCACAAAAGCCAAGCTCTTCATTACATGTAAGTTTTGAATTTGAGGACAACTAACTGATACCAATATTTTTTGCATAATTGGACAAAACTTTAAGAATTGCTAACAGGAAAAGTGAAGGAGGAAATGGTTTGAGCTAACAATTTTAGGATTAACATGTGATCACTTTTAAATATTTTTGTCCATATAAAAGAGTGCAAAACAAAGACATATCCCGGGAACGTCATCATTTAAACAACTACAAAGGTGAGGTAGAAAAATAATGGAGATCACTTAAGAAGTACCCCAAAGAAATCTTCAAAAGTAAATTCTGCATAGCCCAAGCTGAGAAGTGTCTTTCTGCATTGCTCCACATTGACTCTGATGCGATCAACTTCTGCAGAGTCTTGTGATTCCAAAATATGCTCCTAAATTTTATGACTAAATCTTTCAGTAGATATAATACGGATAGGAAAAAACCACCAATATTCATATGCATTGGGATAAAGACTATGCGAGTGTAGAGTGCATACAACTAAACATACCAGATAAGCAAACATGAAGCTACGGAAGAAGCAGTTACCATCTCCTCGTGTTCTCCTGATGGCGGCATATTGTTCAGTCAGAACCTGCAGTTATAACCAGTACCGTGGATAAGATGCATGTCACATTAAAGTGGATAACAATTAAAAACAGACCTTAATTTTCTCCAACAAAATTGGGTTTCCTGACTTGTATTCATCTGCCAAAGATGATAGAGGCTCCTGCAGTGCACTTCTAAAATCATTCACTCTGAAGCAACAAAGAAGCTACAAACACTAAAGTAACATAACTCCTAAAAGAAGAGTCTATAGCAGCTAAGACAATATAAGATATATAAAATAGCAGCACTGAAGTAAGATAAGGAGATGTTGACACTCGAACTTAACAAGAGGGACAAACCCAGAAACTAAATTAAAGTGACAAATGGAAATGACTTCAAATATCCAACTCCACTTACAGTCCCTTAGGAATTAAATAATAAATAAGTTACATACACATTTATATTGTTCGAACCAAAGAAACTGAGTTCTAGGATTCCAAAACAAAAACCTGTGGTGAGCAATAAAGGCATTCAAAATATTCTTCACATAAAATGAAACAACAAGAAGCTTCATTCAGCCAGCGTAAGATACATATTCTGATGCAGCAAACATACTACACTATAAGAACCGAAATGTGCCAAGTGCAAGATTGACAGATGGATAACATAAACAAAGGTTTAAAATAAAACCAAGAAACATATAAATATAACCTTATAACTTCCAATTGATTGCAACGATAATATATAGATCTATATCTACTATATAAAGCATATCTAACATAAATTGCTTCAAAGAATTAGGGGTTTCCTTGCCTTGTCACCAACAAATGGGATTTTCCCAGCTTCCTCAGCTTGGATGGCAGAATGCTGCTGCATAACTTCATCATCCCTATAATTCGCCCAGTTAGAGTTCGGCAATGATGTTATGGCCTCCGTTTCAGGCTCAACCCCTTCCCCATCTTGATTCTGCATTTTTCACCTCACTTGTTGAGAAATTGACTATCCTTCAATAAATCTCGGGTAGAAATATGGATTCAGGCTGGTCTTGTGGCTTTATGTCCAGAAATCAACCTGTAACCCTGAAGTGTAGACACAAGACAGCATTGAAATATCTTCAGAACAAATAATCACAAGTTATGGCAATCTCAAATATGAGAAACAGAGATTTAAAATCTCCAGTATCAGTGAATCTATGAAATAAATTGACAAGCAGGACTAGGCATCTTGATTCAAATTTGAATTGTCACTTGTCTAACAACTTCGACTAACGATTTCTCTCAACTACACTAAAATCGACTACAGACATTAAAATAAATTCAAAGCGAAACAACTGACAAGAAATTTACTGTAATTCTGAAAAAACCCATACCTAAATTCTGATATATTCAAACGCATAAAAGAAACTGCCAGTGTCGCGGCCAAAATTTCCAAAACCAACACGAGGCTAACAATGAATTCATCATATACAAGAAAACGCATACAAACAAAGCAAGTATGAAATGGAGGAAGGGGAGAGAGACGGTACCGAATAGAAAGAAGCCAGTAAATAGAAGAAATGGATCTGTGAAGAGAGAGAAAGTGATCCGCGTTAACACACAGAGGGTGGGCCGAATTTTATTATTATGTTATTAATTATGGAGATATCCCCTGATATTCTACGTAGTCATACGAATACCCTAATGTATTAGAAAGTAGAAACTGCATTACAATTAACACGGTTTTATAAACCATGAAGTTAAGCGATATAGCTAGCAACAATAAAAATATCAGAGCGGCTTGTGAGTATGATAATTGCATGCTTTGTGGTGTTAATATACGACAATACCCTATTTCACTATTACTACAAAACTATCCATTCATTTAAAAACTATCTAGCAAATACCCAATTTTACTAAAATACCTTCACTTTTTCAAATTTTTTACCTAAACTTATGCACTATGTGTTGATCGGCACGATCCTATTGATCGGCACTACCCTATTGATCGGCACAAAAAATTGTGATCGGGCACTACCTATTATGGGCACGACCCTATCGGTCGGCACGACCCTATAGATAGGCACAAAAAATGGTGATGGTCGGCACGGCCCTAACGGTCGGCACGGCCCGATCAATAGGGTCGTGCCGATCACAATTTTTTTGTGCCGACCGTGATCGGACCATCCCATCGTTTGACTTTATTGAACAAGCAGGGGTATTTTAGTCTTTTTGGGTATATAGTGTAGTTAAATATAACAATTGAGTATAAATGTGTTTGAGTTTACCATTTTGGGTATATAGCCGCCAGGCTCTGCTCTGTGTGTACTACATTACAAGAGTGTCAATATATGACTTTTTTCATTCAAAATAGTAGGCCACATACACCACATGTCGACACCCTTATGGTGTGGTATACACAATTGTGATACACCTAAACCTTTGTGCAAAAAATATGAGTTTTTCAAGTCATACAATCGTCGAGCATGTCGTAAATTGTTAATCTAATGTAGTTTATATCTTATACTTTCTCCATCTCACTCATCTTGCAATTTTTTTGATTGAGTGCGGAGTGTAAGACGGGAGGGGGGGTAAAGGTGCAAAGTAGTGATATAAAGTAAAAGATTGAGATGATTATAGTCCACTCATTTGTTTCTATTTTAGAAAACGTTGCAAGATGAGTGAGACAACTCGAAGAGGAAAATATTTCAAAATGAGTGGGACGTTTGTGTATTACTGTACGGTCCTGCCAAAGTAAAAAATCGGGAAACTAAAATTTTATTAACGTGAAATACAATAATGTATATAGAACTTATGGCCCAAAAAATGGTCAAGACCTGAGAGCAAGGTAATGCGTAATTTCGTTGTTGGATGGTGAGTTTAGGTGGAACAGATTCAGCCAATTAGTAAGAAGCAACTTGGGCTTACCTATTTTATTCTGAATCAATTTTTTTTTGTTTAGATCATTGTGTGGAGAACAAAAAATTTGGGCTTTTGAAAAAAGATTACTAGAGAATCATTAGTCATTATACAAAATAATATGAGTTTTTATCTAAAAAATAATACAATAAGTAGTGTAAATGCATAATTCAATATTATTAATTTGTACATTCATTTAAAAAATAAGGAATATCAATGACTATGATAAGTATTAAGTACAAATGAGACCTACCTCTAGCAGACTAGCATGAACAATTTCATAACTTATTAAGGTAAGATGTAGTATAATTTGCTCTAGCAGACTAACATTTCCGAAAATAAATTTCAATTAAGATAACACTTGTTGTTTATTCTGCCAAAGCCCCATTTGTACTATAATCATTTAGATGCAATTGCGTGCATTATTTTGACTATATGAGAAAGCTAGTATAGATGATTTGGTGAATTTCGACTTTATGGATCCGTATAACTCTAAATCCTAAAAGTAATACTAAATTATTTCTATTAACAACAGGTTAAAATTGGATATTCTAACGATGAGTTTGGATAGATGGGTGGAATCGTAAAAAACTAGCGTTACTTATTTTTAGAACGGGATTGTTCATAATTGAACCGAAAGACGTGTATTTATTTATAAGTAGTGTTAAAAAAAAAACGAAATTATTTAGAATCTCTCTCATCACCCACTAAATACAACAGAGAAATCATGCATATCATAAATAATCTAGAACCACATAGTATAAAAATCCTAACTACAAACTACCTAGAATTTCTCTCCCGTGCATCGCTGCATGGGACTTACTTGTGATCAATTATCGAAATTTAGAGAAGGAAATTAAATTAGAGACCACAAAACCGATTGCTTTTCTCACTAGAATAAAAAAGCTATAAGCGAGAAAGAAAAATTGAGAGAAAACCCAAAAAATTAAATAGAGAAAATGTGGAAAAGTTAGAGGACTTAAACATAAAAACTATATGAAAATGTCGTAGCTATCTGATATTTAATTTATTCATTGCATGAGAACAGTTTCATGATTTTCTGAAATTGAATTTCTTTCTATTTATTTTAATTTTATAAAAAAGATATCAATTTAAATCATTAACGTCGGTGATCTGTCTAAGCTAAGTCTACCAACGTCATCGGTCCGAGCACAATCTTGGCTATTTTACTGGATTTCAAAATTATTATCACTTTTGTAAATGTTATTATAATCATACTACCAGATATTGAATTTAAAGATTTTGTATAAGTTTGCTTCCGGAATTTAATAATTTGGAATCAAGAAACTAAGAAGGGGCATATATAATCTTGATACAGTACAAAAAAGAATTCATAGGAAACTCAACCTTTTAGTATCATACACACGTATACTTAAGGTTCAATGAAACTACACTTATACTCGAGAAATATGGACTTGCTGCTGCATGCAGGGAGCCGGAGACGTGTGACAAATTCTCGAGCATGATAATCATATAAAACCAATTCACTATTCGAAAAACCAACCAAATTATTCCTCCACATAGCCTTGGGCGCCGTCGGTGTAACTCCTCCATTAACCGATTCGATTTGCGACGAAAATTCCCAAATCAGATTACTCCCCTCAAACCTCGCCTCAAATATCTTCAAACAGTTTGTATCACCAATGATGAATAGAACAAACGAGTCATCACCCTTTGCGAAAATCTTAACTTGTCCCAATTGCCTCAAACTTTCGTATTCCAGCATGTGAAAGACCCGAAACTCCTCATTCTTCATGTCGAACGATAATATAACGTCCCTATCAACTCCTCCCGGCTGGCCTTGAATCGCTCTCCAATGGGCGAACGAGCCCTTTTTGCACGACGATTTTACGGGCTCTACGACGTAAAGATCTTGAGCAAGAACGCCCAACTCCCTCCAAGAATCCGTCCGTCTCGAGTATACCGAGGCATGCAGACGGCGGCGTTGGTAGCAAGATAGCAACTGCACGATTTTGTACTCTCCGTCGGAACCAATTCCGATTCCAACGTCGCGATCGGTGGTCATCCCGCAGAAAGACGATGCCGGTAGCGTCTTTAGTTTACCTAAACTCGGATTGCATACGGCTATCGGTCTCTCCGACCACCGGTTGTATATGCAGATCAAACCGTTAACGGGTCCGACGACACGTAAGCAAAAACTATCCCAATGATACTCCGGTTGGAAACAATCGCGATCGTCCATAGATGTAATGAATTCTTCTCTGTTTGGGGGAAGCATCGACACTTGTGCTCGAATAGGGTTGAATTGTAAAAGTAGTGTATCTTCTTCTTCGTTGGTATTTTGAACAAAGTGCAATTTCTGGAAGTATGGCGAATCGATGACTTCACAATGGAATTTGCTAGTAGTTCTGAATTTGAGGAGGGATTGCACGGGTAGATGCAAGAGTATTTCTCTCACAGCATCGTTATTCAGATCCATCGATACAATTTGGTCGATCGTTAATGGAAGAAAGAAGAGAAGGAAACGGCAGAAATTGTATTACAAGTATTGGCGAAATTGTTGAGTAGCGCTATGATTGTCCTCGATATATATAAAGGCATCGATATATTGTTGGTTAAGATAACGTTTTCTAATTATACTAATCCTGCTTATTAATAAAATATTAGATTGCTTGTATCCTCTCGCATCCCAGAAATCTCATCTATAACGGCTAGTTAGTTAACAATAATCCAAATTTATTAATAAGATATTAGGTTCTTTCAAAGGAAATCGAATCAGATTACTATTCTAACTAATGTACTTATCATGAATTATCAATAAAATAGTATTAGATTAATGTACTTGTTTTGTATTTTTTTTCGGGATGTTCCACCCAACTTGTTTTATTTATTAATAAGAAAATAGGTCCAACAACTTTATCAACGCAAAAATATTTATTAATTGTATGTGTTTCACATCTCTACCACACAAACTAATTCTAGATTATTAATTAATTGCATGAGTTCCACGTCTTTATAAGTTCAAACCAACTATCCTAAAATATCCGCGTCGAAAATAAATAAGACAAGTTCAACGGAAGGGAGGAAGTATATGTCAGACTTCTAGCAAGGTGAAAGGAGGGAGAGAATATGGTGTTTACACCGTTATTTGCAGCCCCGTTCCCTTGACTCTATAATATGATTGCAAAATTTGTAAATTTTGTGTCTAAACTTAACGCCTCGAGTATTTGACAATTAAATCCTACAAATTTTGTTAAATAAGAAAGGGTAAGATGGTAAATATGTGTACTGTTTTCTTAAAAATATTTTTATAGTTATTATTTAATATAACAATATAATTCACAAGTTGATTATATATGTATTAAATTTTGATGGTTTTCATTAGTTTATTATATTTTATGTATTAAATGCGTTAACGATTTAGTCGAATATAATATCAAATATCATGATTTTCATTATGCATATTCCTTTCATATTTTATGCATAGGAGCAAAAGTGTAAAAGTTATCATATTTATGCTTAAAAAAGAAAAGGAATATGCATGAAAAATATAAGAATTACGCATACTTTCTACTTCTTGTATAACTCTGTCTTCCTACCTGATCCGTACCATAATCAATCAATTAATTAATGTAATGCTGTATTTAAATGACAGTGTGATAGGAGCCGTGGTGATAATATGTGGACTATATTTGGTTTTATGGGGTAAAAGTAAAACAGTGAAAAATATGAATCCTACAACTGTCGAGGAAACAACGGTAGAAAGCGTCAAACATCCCAGCATTGTCGTTGCTTCAAATGTTGTGGTGCCTGAATGCGAGGTTGTTGATATTCCGGATGAAGAAGATTTAGACCCCGAGATTAAAATTTAATACCTAGTTTCAGTTTTGTAGTTGTTTTTAGAGGGCATTCATCTTCATGTATACATGGAATTTATAAGCATTAGGTCTATGTCTCGTAATTAGTATAAGTTAGCATCAAATTTTGCAGTTTTTTTTTTTTAATTCTAAATAATTTAGAACCAAAATTGTACCTAATTTCATGTTAATTCCTATCTACTGTGTGGCTTTTGTTTCCCTCCATGAACCGACCCCACCCTCAAGCTAATTCAACGGTAATTTTTTATATTAGGAAATAAAATAAATTCAGAATCTAGTAAAACTTACAAATCTGAAATAATGTAATAGCCGTTCTGCAAGTTCCCTAAATTAACTTGGCAAATTGGGTTTTTAGTTTATGTTAGACTAATTTGGCCCCTTATTTATTTTTGATTAATTGATCCCCAACTATATAATTTTGGATGAATTGGTCATCGTTAAATTTTAGGTTAGTCAACCGTTAGTCAATGTTTTTTAAATGACGTTTTCGGTATATTTTATTGAGGACAAAAATTCACTGACTAAATGATTGATGACTAATTTAGCCATTTTTTATTTAAAAATTATTAATTTGATAAAAATCAAAAGATAATAAATTCATATTTGCTAGAAAGAAATGATTCTGTGTGCATAGAGGACACTAAAATCATAATTATAGTGATAAAACATCAAACTAAGTTTAGATTCCAAATCTAAAGTTACACAATCAAAATAGCACCTCAGTATTACACATAAATTTGCAAGTTGTAAGATTATAGTATTTGTTTTGAGAATTGCTACTATATTTATTTTCAATATAGTGGTGATTGATTTTTCAATATAGAGTAGTTGTGCTGATTGATTTGATGATTAGTGACTGACCTACTAAAATATATTATAATATTCATAATAAATAACGTTATTTGCACAATGGTGAAACATTTTAACTATGGACGGACTTCAAGTATGTTATAGTACTTATCAGAAATATTATTATTGTAAGACATCTTGGGATTGTCTATGTCATTGACCCTATCACTCTCTAGTTTGTTAAATAAAAATTTCCGTAGATATTAAGATCCAATCTTGCAAATGTCATTAACCTTATCACTATCTAGTTTTTTAAACTAAAATAACCGTAGATATTAAGATCAAACCTTGCAAATATAGATGATTTAGTCCATTTCAACTTTATGAATTTTTACTCGGGAAATTAACTCTAAATCCTAAATATAAATACCAAACTATTTCTATTAATAATAGGTTAGAATATGATTTTCTTAACGAAAAGTTTTGGGAGATGGGTTGAATCATGATATTTATATATCTATTTTACACTTTGGAGAATCTATGCATGATTAATTAAAGAAAATAACATTACTCATTTTTAAAACGGGATTACTCATAATTGAACGGAAGGATTGTATTTATAGGTAATGTGAAGTTTTTAAATGAAATTGTCTAGAATTTTATCTTATCCACTACATACAAGAGCATATAAATCATACATATCATAAATTATCTAGAAACACAGAGTATAAAAATCCTCCTAACAAACTACCTAGAATTTCTATCCCGTGCCTCAGTGCATAGGACAAACTTGTCAATTAACGAAATATATTTAGTTTAGCGAAATTAGAGACTAAAATCCAATTTGCTATTGATGGTACACTAGTGTGCACATGTTGCAAAAAAAATAAAAAAATAAAGCCCTACCCTCTCCTTTGCTTTCGCAGATCTCTCATTCTTTGCCCCCCTCTCTCTCTAGCCTCTCTCTACTTCAAATGACCTTTTTATGAAAAATAATTGATACTTGATAAATGATGCTTTCGTTCGAAACAAATGATACTTTTTCATAAATATATGAGACTTTTGTTAATTATAAATAACACTTTTCTTCGAAATAAATGACACTCTACAAATGACATTTTGTTCATAACAAATGACATTTATTTATTATAAATAACACGTCTTCCCTTATCAAAAAAAACTGGGAAAAAACACTACAAGAAATTAGATTATTAGTGACGGATTTTTCCGTCACTACCCACATACATTCCGTCACTATTTCTCTTCAGTGACGGAATATTGACGAATTGTGTCCGTCAAAATATTTTTGTCGCTAAATATATTGTGCCAGAATATATCTTCCGTCACCCTTCGGTGACGGACATAACGACGGAATGTCCGTCACCGAGATTATGTCGTCCGTCACGTCCTACATCTATGGGTGACGATATTCCGTGACTAATTAGTGACGGATTTGGTTCATCACCCTTTAGTGACGAAATATCCGTCACTAGCTGCTCCCTCATATCGGAGTCGCAATGATTGTGTTGTGACTGAATATCCATCACCATTTCGTCGTCAATTTACTATTTTTTGTTACTTTTTTCTGTCACTATTTTTTAGAATATTTAGTAGAATATATATATTTTTGCTAATTCTCCAATTCCCTAAAAGCACAGGACACGATATTCATCTAAACTAATAATAAAATACACACCTGAAAGCAATTTACATAATAATAACATCAATTTTCAGTAGAAGCGAAGATAATAGTAGAAATTATCTAAACAACAAAGCTAAAAATAATAATGCATGTTCTCATAATGCTAATGTATCGAGAAATACATAATAATCAACCATGGGAAGAGGAGGTGTCATCCTCTCGTCTATGCTGGTTCGCAATCAGCTGTTGGAGTGCCTCTAATTTCTTTTCAAACGCTTCATCCCTTGTACGTTGCTCAGTCTTATCATTCTCTATTTGTGCACTTAGCTCATCCACTCTAGTCATAAACTCTAACTCTCGGGTTGTCGGACCTATCATAATCCAATATAAGTATAGTGAGAAAATGTAAAAAAAGAAATCAATATTCATTAAGATCCAACTGACTTGTATTACTCCTCGTAGGTCCATTATCATGCAATACACTTTTTGCAAGGCCACCAAGGTCAAATAGTCATTGTTTCTTATCGAGCCCACCTCCACACACCTCTATATAAATTTGATAAGAATATTATTATCTACTTAGCAATTTGAAACAACCACAACATTAAATGAGATTTGAAAGCTTAAACCCAGAATAATATAAGAGAGAGCTCTAAAATTGTTACCTTTCCTCTCCTTCCAGAAAAATGTGATTAATGTTATAATCTGCTAGCTTAATAATACACTAGTTTTCTGGTTACTGTACAATATTTCCAATTTGACCGGTACTTGAAAAGGGTGAGTAGCTTCAAAACCAAGCATTATTTACAAGGATAGACATAATATTTAATATGTATTTTCTTCATCCAAGGATTCTTAATGGCCAACCAAAGCAAATGGGTTTGAAGGAATGCAAGTGCAGACTCCAAATGAACAAGATGATCTCTCAAGGTAGCATGAGAGATGTACGATGTTGGAACCTTGCAGCTGGAAATTGCTTTGTCTACTTAACCAATCTTGGTGAAATCATTCAAAGACTCCTCGGCAACATCTTCACAGCCGAACTGAACATTAATCATCTTAAAAACCTTTCCTCTCACATAAGCATTCCCATCACACATATTCACATAAAACAGTTGCACTACTCTACCGAATATGGAGCAGCATACGGACAAGTACCCAACAACTTCCTCTTCTCCATAAACTCAAACTATGTTATATTCACAGAAGATATCTAGATCTATGTACCTCTCACTCGGGCATAGGGAAACGAGTCGAATCTTCAATTCGTTATTCGAATATCAAACTTGATTGTTCATTGCGCAGTCTCTGGAGTGCTCAAACCCTTCCAATTACCACATCTCCATAACTTCAATTCCTTACAAAATTCAATCCCTCAAAATCATATGCAAACACCAAACGTTCTCTACCGCAATAATAAGTTGCAATACATGAGAAAAGAGAGAACTCACCCGATTCTTGAAGGAGAAAATTTTGGAGGAGAGAACTCGCGGTGCTCCAAAGGTTTTGCGGAGGAGTAATTTTTTTCACTACTGCAAAGATTTATTTGGGGTAGTTTTCAGTAGTATTTAGGTTTTATTTGCGGTAGTTTTATGTGGTATTTAGGTTTTATATCTTCCGGATAGTTACGGACTTATCCGTCGCCACAAATTAATTTGACTAACAAATTAAATTGACTAAATCCTTAATTTATAATCTTGGAAGTACGAAGTTGAATTTTTAAGTAATACTCTTACGTTATAATATTTTTTTAATACTTAGGCAAAGTAATAAAATAATAAAAATGCAAATATAATAAACATTTAATTGGATTATTTTTAATATGATTATTTATATACAAATAATTTTCTTCTTAATATGCGTATGATCGATGATGTATTTACATATCAACAACAATCAAAATCAATTACATGTATAGTGCTAGCCATTTTGACTACATGTTTTTCTATAGTGACGGATATTTTCCGTCACAGCAACTTCATTTAAAATAAAAATTAGTTGAAATTTTTTATAGTGACAGATATATCTGTCACAATGCAATCTTAATAAAAAGATATGTTTTATCTGGTTTGTTGATCCAATTTCTTTTAAGAAAATAAATTAATACTTTGGATAGTGACGGATATTTCCGTCACTGTGCAAAAATTTGAAAATTAAATATTCTAATTTACTTCAGTGACGGAATATGTCCGTCATCAATTTTCGTGACTAGCATATCCGTTACCAATCCGTCATTATCACTTTAAACCGTCATAAAGCCATCACAAATTGGTGACCCGTGTTAAAATCCGTCACTATGTCCGTCACTAAATTTAAGATTTGTTGTAGTGAAATTAAAAAAAAACTTTTTTTAACAACAAACGACATTTTTGTTCACAACGAATAACACGTCTATCCTTACAATAATTAATTTTTTCTAAAAGACACTTTTGTTCATAATAAATGACACTTTTGTTCCGAAACAAATAATACTCTATAAATAAAACTTTTCTTCAAAATAAATAACAATTTTGTTCATTTCAAATGACACACGCCGTTACTTAATTATAATTTAAAAAATATAAAAGATAAAAATGAAAATGAGAATAATTAAAAAATGTTAAATAATTAAAAAAATATTAAAAAATTAAAAAAGAAAATGAAAATAATTAAAAAATGTTAAATAATTAAAAAAAATATTAAAAAATTAAACAGTAAGATTGAAAATAATTAAAAAATCGAACAATATTTTCATTGAATAAAAAATAAAAACATTAATGAAACAAAAAATGCAAAAAATTTGGGGAAAAAATAAAAAATGAAAACTTTTGTAAAATGATGTTTTTGTTTACAACGAATGACACACCCGTCCCTTCAATAATTGGAAAATTAAAAAAAGAAAAACAACCTTTTTGTTCTGAAGCAAATGATACTATGCAAATGAAACTTTTCTTAAAAATTAATACTCCCTCCGTCCCATTATGAGAGATCAAGGAAGTGGTGTTGTGTGGTGTATATTGTTTGATTTTTGCTTAATTGATTTATATCCACATATTATTTGCTTGTTATAGAAAGTGGACACTTATAATAGAACAACCCAACTAGAAAAAAATGACACTTATAATTGGACGAAGGGAGTAACACTTTTGTTCATTTCAAATGACACATGGTAGTCCTTAATTAAAATTGGGAAAATATTAAATAAAATAAATTAAAAACATTAAAAGATAAAAAGTAAAATTAAATTAATTAAAAATGTTAATAAAAAAGTATTAAGAAAATAAAAAAGTAGGATTGAAAATAATTAAAATCAAATAGTATTTTCATTAAATAAAAAAAAAAATTAATGAAACAAAAAATGCAACCAAGAGGTCTCGAATTGAAAAGTAAAACACCTCAAGAACCATTAGTATAATAATGTTAATACATATTATATATATATATATATAATATATATAATATCTTGAGAAGCGGGCAGTCTTAAAGCGCGGATGACATATTTATTTATAATAAATAACACGTCTTCCTTTATCAAAAAAACTGGAAAAAAAATAAAATATAAAAACTTTTGTTTATAACAAACGACATTTTTGTTTACAACGAGTGACACGCCCGCCCTTACAATAACTGGAATTTTTTTTAAAAATAAACCAACACTTTTGTTCCGAAGCAAATGATACTCTACAAATGAAACTTTTCTTCAAAATAAATAATGATTTTGTTCATTTCAAATGACACGTCGGTCCTTAACTAAAATTGGGAAAAAATAAAATAAAAATAAATTAAAAAACATTAAAAGATAAAAAGTAAAATTAAAATAATTAAAATTATTAAATAAAAAAGTATTAAAAAAATATAAAAATAAGATTGAGAATAATTAAAAAATCAAACAGTATTTTCGTTAAATAAAAAAATAAAAAAATTTAATGAAACAAAAAATGCAACGGTCTGGAATTGAAAAGAAAACCACCTCACCGCTGGGCTAGGAGCCATTAGTGCAATAATATTAACACAAATTATATATATTATATCTAGAGAAGAGAACAATATTGGAGTGCGGACCAAGTAATTGAGTTGCGAATTGGGCCAAATGAATCCTGTTGTACACTAGTTTTTTGTATTGCTATAATCACTAGAAAAAGCTAAAAACTAAAAGAAAACCCACAAAATCCAATAGTCAAAATACAGAGCAGGCTCATAACGCTATAAGATTATATTCATTGCATGAGAACAATACAATTTCATGATTTTCTGAAATTGAATTTCTTTCCTTTTATTTTAATTTTATAAAAAATATCAATTTGAATTATTAATGTCGGTGAGCTGTCTAAACTAAGTCTACCAACGTCGTCGGTCCCAGCACAATCTTGGCTATTTCACTGGATTTCAAGATTATTATCACTTTTTCTAAATGTTATTATAATCATACTACCAGATATTGAATTTTAAAATTTTGTATAAGTTTGCTTACGGAATTTAATAATTTGGAATCAAGAAACTAAGAAGGGGAATTAATAGGAAACCCAACCTTTTATTATCATACATACATATACACTCGAGAAATATGGACTTGTAGCTGCATGCAGGAAGCCGGAGACGTGTGACAAATTCTCGAGCATGATAATCATATAAAACCAATTCACTATTCGAAAAACCAACCAAATTATTCCTCCACATAGCCTTGGGCGTCGACGGTATAACTCCTCCATTAACCGATTCGATTTGCGACGAAAATTCCCAAAACAGATTACTCCCCACAAACCTCACCTCATATATCTTCAAACAGTTTGTATCGATCGTTAATTAATGGAAGAAAGAAGAGAAGGAAACGGCGGGAATTGTATTACAAGTATTGGCGAAATTGTTGAGTGGCGCTATGATTGTCCTCTATATATAAAGGCATTGATATATTGTTGGTTAAGATAACGTTTTCTAATTATACTAATCCTGCTTATTATTAATTAATAAAATATTAGATTGCTTGTATCCTCTCGCATCCCAAAAATCTCATCTAACGACTAGTTAGTTAATACTAATTCAAATTTATTAATAAGATACAGTTAAATCTCGATAAAATAATATTCAATAAAGTAATAATCTCGTTAAGATAATAATTTCTTTCGGCCAATGTTCGATAAAGTAATAATCTCGTTAAATGAATATTTTTTCTCGGTTATAAAGTTATTACTTTATCAAGGTTTAACCGTATTAGGGTTCTTCCGATATTCTAACCATTTAATTTTTTTTAATTATATTTTACAATTACCATCACATCACTGTTAGACAAGGAATAGTTAATTATGCTTGTATTTTAGTCAAATGATTAACGTATATACGCTAGCAACAATAGAAATATGAGCTTTTCAAATCATACAATCAGTCGAGCATGTCTAATCTAATGTAGTTATTATACTCAGTGTATACTCTTAGATATCAGTTGTCAGGGCCAGTCCTGATATATTAAGGTTTCTGAGTTAAAGTAAAAAAAAGGGTCCTATAATAATAAAAAGAAAAATTAAAATTTTATTAACGCGAAATACAATAACGTATACAGAACGTATGCCCAAAAAAATAGTCGTGCGTGATTCCATTGTTTGATGCTGAGTTTAGATAGAATAGATTCAGGTAAATTAATAAGAAGCTACTTGGCCCAATCTATTTTATTCTTTCTAAATATAAGTTTTTTTAGAGCATTGTTGAATAATAAAGGTTTTAGTGAAATTGAGCCATAAATAGTGAAAATGACATCGAGCTTTTAAAAATAATATTTTCTAAAATGTTAAGATCTTGTGATTATGATTTATATACAATTTAAAGGACTTACCACTTTACACACAACTAACAAATATATTTAATTATTATATCCAAAAAAATTAGACAATATCTATGGGATGTGGCAATATTATATGGAGTAATTACTTAAGCAATTTGTGTTACACTAATATATTATTTGACTATTTGATAGACATAAATTACTTATAATGGAAGATTTTACCATAATTAATTGCACGTAATTATTTTTGGGGATAATAGCAGCTAACTCTCTTTTGGTTTCTCTTGATTTGTAATAATAACTGAAAAACAGATTTACTTACCGGGCATAACTTACTTAGCATAAGGATTAAAGTGAAGTAATCTCGAATTTGTTAAAAGACTCTCCATGTAATAATTTAGAATTGGGTTCAAGATATATGTACAATTTGCAATCGATTGTACAAAGAGTGCAGTCTATCAAAATAAACTGAAATTTTCATCGTAGCCCAGTTTGATATTTAAAGCCCAAATTCAAATTTATTATCTTTGGAAAGTTTTGCTGATTTAGGTAATTTATTCACAAGATCATACATGTACCTGTAGTAAAAACAACATAACTAACAATTTATATATGTATAATGTTGGAATATTTAAGTTGGACTAAGCTATGTTAAATTAAATGCATACGGTTGTCTTGTGGTTATTCGATTTAAATTTAATGTGATTTAATAAGATTTATTATGAATTATAAAGATTATTATAATTTGTCATGAATGTTTATCGTGTATAGATACCATAAAAATATTTCAAATTTAATGAGGCACAGAATTGGAGATAAAAGATATACTTATTATTATATAAGTATGGTTAGGATCTTCAAACGACAACACACAAAATTAAAATATGTATTCCTTCTACTTCTACATGCCCTAAGGCAGGTAGTTGTTCATTTGCAAACATTCCATTCAATTCCAAATTCATGAATACATCAAGTATGCTTCCGCTTTAGATGCGTACCTTCGCTTTATATTTCGTTCATAGTTTATCAATATAGAGATATTATATTTAGGGTAGTTTTATAATTTAATTATTAACTCTTTTTTTTTTGGGGATCACCAAGATGACATAGGTATTGATTTCTATCACCATATAAACTCTTTGTCTAATGTTTGGAATGTAGTCATCTGTTTTTTTTAACTTAAAATAAAGTCAGAATAAAAATAGAAGCCGTTAGGGGGTATTTTTTAAAAGCATAAGCTAAAAAAATAAAAAATTGCTTATGAGAGTGTTTGAAATGTTGTTTTTTCTAAAATTAAATTATTATTTTTAATATTACAAACACTCCCAACTTTTGCTAAAAACAAATTTAAGCATAAGTAACTAAAAGTTGCTTATAAAAACTATTCCAAATGTTGTCATATTACGATATCCTAATAACTTAGTAACAAAAGAAAATAATATTTTAATAATTATTCCTAAATAACTATGAAATCAGATCCTTCCTCAATTATTTCTTCCTTCGCTCATAATTAATCGATTCCTCTATTTGCGTAGTATTTTCTCCGTGCATATTTTCTCTTGCAACGAGTGTTAGTATTTAAATAAGTAGATATACGTACATTTATATAGCCCCACAATTGATTTGGATCCATTTGATCATTTAGTTTCACCATTATATACGTATATACACAAGGACTTACACATAATTTTTTTCAGGGGGGATATAATGTTCAAGAGAAAAAAGATAGATCTGAAAATTCAGATATGAAATTTTTGAATAATAGTTTAATTAGTTACAAAATTAAATATAAATTTTTCTATATAAAAACTATACAACAAGAATTTCGCGGATTAGTGACGGAAAATTTTGTCGGTATACCGTTATTTTCCCTCAGTAATAGATTTACAGACGGAATAACGGCGTTGGGTCAGACTTAGCCACTAAATTTCTCCGATGGAATGTGTCTGTCAGCAAATATCACCGACGGAATACCGACAAAATATTCCTCCGGGAGTATGTCGCCGGTTGTTTTATCGGTGACGATCACCGACGGTTTACCGACGAAATTGATCCGCTGGTGAAATCAATGACGGAAATTCCCATCGGCAATCAACTTGTACATATTGGCTTACCCACTAATTTTCGTCGGTATCCTTAATCATTTTCTTTTTTTTTTGTTTTTTTCGTACCAAATTCCGACAACCTGTATCAATATCAATAGTTTTACCAGCCAACCAAGCACATATATATCAAATCCAAACCCAAAATAGAGAATAATTATTCATTTAAAACCGAAATATATATAAATCTACAAATTCAAGTATTCAGTATCAATATGTAAATCATAATGAGGCGGGAGAGGGGGATTGGTTGTCGTCAGAAGCGTCTCGTCGGCTAGAGGAAGCCATCATCGCCATCATCTGCTCTATCTTCTCATGCATCTGAGCCATCTGCTGCTGGAGGTCCCTCCTAGCTGCCGACTCCTCATCCAACCGACGCAAAATCTCGAGATTATTCTGGGATGGCCCAGTTGAAAAAGTAGAAGAGCAGGTGGTGACGTTCATGAAGCTACTCCCTTCCTCCTCGAGACCGTACAACCGTTGCTTCTTGTCCCGAAATCCTTCCAACTGCAGATAAATTGTGTTTTTATCCGCGTTGGGGCCTTCTTCAGCAGCAGCCCGCTCAACCTCTGTTGGGTTATGAGTCTATAGATGGTACTCAGCTGTCTAGTGGTTAAAAGAATATTGGGGAAAATCATAGTAGTACTATGGAATTGAAGATCCCAAAACCCAGCTGATATCAGTAGTTCAGTGTGTCGATAAGATTAGATGATGTATAGGTTAGACTTGTTTTATTTTGTTTATTCTTTTTGTCTAAGTCCTGTACAGGGTAAACTGTTGGATTGATCTTCTGTCGAAGTTACTTTCCAGAACCCCACGTCATCAGTGTAAGAGCTTGCGTTCTTCAGCCAGCAGCTGATCTTCACCTCAGTAGGAGACAGCCCATCAGCTGATAAGATATCAGCAGAAGAACATAATGCAAAGCTCACTTCCTTCGCAGTCATCAGCTGACCCAACAAAGCCTTATCAGCTTATCAGCCGACTCAGCCGAAGAAGATAGAGACTGTCTTGAATCTACTGTATCCGACAGAAAGCGACCCAGTCGTAAACATCTTTTCGAAGTTCAGCAGAAGATCATACGAGGATGTGGAATAGTCAACTCTATCTCTGACACATTCCCACCTACCACAAACCTCGACCAATGAGACGCAGACAATGCTTTGACCTACTCTGACCAAGGACAGCTGAAGGGACTAAGTCTCCGGAGAGGAGATGCAAGGACAACGGCCCTCAGAGAGAAGAAGAGATTAGCTGACTTGGCTAAAATGATTAGCCTATCTCAGAAGCCAGCAGCTGATCCGAGGAAGCAGATCCCCAGAGGTTCCAAGTTCAGGAGGGCACCTTATATCAAGAAGGACCCTATCCCTCATGTGGACAGGTGGGTTCCAGCCGAGCTAAATGAGCAGTGGGAGGAACTTAAAGAAGATTTCATCAAGGGATACTATGTGTGGGGTATCTATCCAACTGACAGACCAGCTGACCAACTCTTTGATGAGCTTATTTGCCGATTTGATATGGAACTTAGAGATCAACTTCGTCAGATCATGGAAAGAGAGAAGATACCTTTCAAAGCTCCAGCCTTCAGGCGAATCCCTCCTCCCCGGACTACTCGCGGCGTGCTGTGCACGAAAGAGATCGAGAGAGAAGTCGAAGAAGCTGCTTATCACCTCTGCCTGAACTTTGACCAGCCTGCTGATCATGAGGAAATCCAGGTTCTGAGAGCCAGAATCTACAAGTATTATTACCTGGATCCTCCGGCTGATAAGTCTGAAGACTTCAAGAAGCGTACTCAGAGATTCAGACGTCAGCAGTGATCTTGCTTTCCTTGTCTTCCTTTTGTAATAGTGATAGAAACTTGTACTCTCTTGATCATATTTATAACAGTTTCTATTGCTTGCCAGACAATTACTCATTATCTCATGACTTTTGTTTGTGTTTTTCACAACTGATCACTAAGTGATCTGACACACACTCACATAACCGTTTCTCTGATTTTACCTATCTCTCGCCTACTGACTTGATGTTTAACTGATCACCTTGATTGTATTTTCAGATAAATTAGGGGGATATTGTTGTCAGTAGATTGACATCCCTTTCCTTATTGTTTTAGAATGGAGGTTTTGGCATCATCAATTAGGGGGAAATTATTGGGTTATGAGTCTATAGATGGTACTCAGCTGTCTAGTGATTAAAAGAATATTGGGGGAAATCATAGTAGTACTATGAAATTGAAGATCCCAAAACCCAGCTGATATCAGTAGTTCAGTGTGTCGATAGGATTAGATGATGTATAGGTTAGACTTGTTTTATTTTGTTTATTCTTTTTGTCTAAGTCCTGTACGGGGTAAACTGTTGGATTGATCTTCTGTCGAAGTTTCTTTCCAGAACCCCACGTCATCAGTGTAAGAGCTTGCGTTCTTCAGCCAGCAGCTGATCTTCACCTCAGTAGGAGACAGCCCATCAGCTGATAAGATATCAGCAGAAGAACATAATGTAAAGCTCACTTCCTTCGCAGTCATCAGCTGACCCAACAAAGCCTTATCAGCTTGTTAGCCGACTCAGCCGAAGAAGACAGAGACTGTCTTGAGTGTACTGTATCCGACAGAAAGCGACCCAGTCGTAAACATCTTTTCGAAGTTCAACAGAAGATCATACGAGGATGTGGAATAGTCAACTCTATCTCTGACACATTCCCACCTACCACAAACCTCGACCAATGAGACGCAGACAACGCTTTGACGTACTCTGACCAACTAAAGCTGCTCTCATGTACAATATTAACTGCCCTGCTGCAACAATTCGAATTTATGGCCGTTTTTTTTGGAAGCTTGTGACACGTGTCATCGTCTTCTCCAACGGACATATGCCATGCTCACAACTATAAATAGAGAAGATAACCGAGCTCCACACATGGGACTCACAAGGGAAAAAGCTCAAGCTCAAGAACACTCTAGCGAACTCAACAGATTATACAGCGAAGAACTTGCTTTCATAGAATATTTGTAGTTCTTCTCTCTAGAGTATTTAGATCACTTTTAGTGAATTGTTCTTATTGTAAGAACTCCTTCTTAGTTGGAGATCATCCCCTCCCTTTCGAACTTAGGTTTGAATTGTAAAGTCGCTAAGGACTATAACTTAGAAGGATCTGTCCAGTGCACAGATACCTTGCTGAGACTTGCTCAGAATAATCAACAAGTTCTCCTGCCAAGTCAGGACCGTGGATGTAGGATCTTGCGTATCCGAACCACGTTAAATCACTTGTGTTATTTACTGTTTTATTGCATATCATACAAACTGCTCAAAATCATATGTTTGCATAAAACGTATTTTAAAAGCGCACAGCCAAAAGAATTTATCTTGCGAAAACACGTTTTCAACTGAGACGAATCTCCGGGCCCCACACTTATCCGCACAACATCGCCGACTGAGTTTCAACGACTGACTTAAGTCAGTAGGAGAGCTCAGTAGCTGACACACTCTGACCCCGTGATCGAAGGTTACTATTTGACACTGTTCATCAGTTGCACCAAACAACTCAGTTGTCCTTCGGTTTGAGAAAAAGAAACTGTGATCAGGTGTATTCACCCCCCCCCTCTACACCTAACTATCGTATCCGGACCAACAACATCTGCCTGCAACATTTATGAGTAGGTCTCACAACCAGGCCACAGCTCGGTATCGGCTGCCTGCAATATTTCATAGATCTTGCTTGCTTCATTAGTTGGCGGCTCCACAATATCCTCATCATTATAATTTGGCACAACATGATTCGTTACCATCCTGTGGTAGGAGGTCGACGTGTCATTCTGCACATTTTTCGTAGTTTGTTCATCTAGGGTTAAATATTTTTTCCCATGAGAAAATCAAACTTTATAGTTTTTAACGAATCCCCTCATATATACGTGCTCTCTTACAACTTCTGTAGTAAAAAATAACTTATTCTTATAATTTTTATACGGACATCTAATTTTATCCTCATCCATAAAAGTTGTGTGGCTACTTGCCCAATCAATGAAATCCTCAATGCCATTCACAAATTGAGGATTCAATGAACCGTCTACTGTCCACCGTATATACATCCACAAACGACTCATTATTTGAAATCCCAATTGAACATTCAAAACTTGCAAGTCATAAAGTCAATGTCTTCGTCTGTTGAAAGGAGACAATGTATTAAAGTTGATATTTTAACTGAAGAATTTTGAGATTAGCAAAGTTAGAATATAAATTTAGGACATATAAGTTATAATGAACATCTAAGAAAATAGTATTATGTCCTCTCTAAAGGCCTTGAAAAGTTATAAAGAGTTTGAAGTTTCTGAAATTGTTTTGCAAATATGAGTTAAAATGATGTCGTTATTTTTATTGCCTTACAAATTTGAAGAGAATTGTTCCCTTACAAATTTGAAGAGAATTGTTCTTTTATTACCTTAAAAGATGTATGAGAGATAGAGGTCAATATTGTAGTTGTTGCAAAGAAGAAGGAAAGTCCAATTCAAGTTATGACCCGAACAAATATATAAGTAGGCCCAACAGTAAGAGCAAACATACTCATTGTGTCGAAATGAGCCTTTAACTTAAAATGAGACTAATTCATGAAACTTCTACTACGTATTCACTTACTAGTCGCACAAAATCACAGTTATTATCTTACTTTTATGATGTGTATATATCATATATTGACTACTAAAGTATCTTTCCTTCAATAGGTTTAACAATATCAGCAGGGTGTACAATTGTTCAACCTTCATTGAATAGTGTAACTAGCAAGTCTACGCTTAAAACTTACATAACTCTAGTTATACATGTATAGATTCTTAGTTCTTCAAAATTCAGACATAACAAGAAGCTATAGATTTGTGTAAATTATCCAAAAAAATAAGCCTAACATGCTGCATTCTTTCATCAAATCTTGGCCAACATATACAATCCAAAAAAATATGCCTTTGCAATTTACAAATAACATATAATAATGATTGTTGGATGATGATTCAGTCCCCAGCAACAGCACTAAATAGTGGGAAATGATTCAGTCTTCTCCGTTGATAATTAACTCAGTAGCCTTGTGCTCTGAATACTTACAGAAGATTTGAAGATCCCAAAACCCTATATTGATTGGTGAACCATTTTGTTGTAACATGTTCTGTCTCTGAGGTTTCAGACTCAGCAGACACTCTGCTTCGGTTCAGGCACTCAGTAGATTACCTGCCTCAGCACCATAAATAGAAGACTCAGTTATACTGGACTCAGCAGGAGCAGTATACTGAAAGGAGTCAGTGGAACTGAACTCAGCAGGAATAGTTCACTGAACTCAGAGCTGATCTTCAGTAGAGCCGGCTCAGCAGGAGCATGCTACTGAATCAGAGATCAGACTCAGCAACGGCCAGACAGTCTTCTGACTGTCAAGATCTTTAAGAGTCATATCAGCAGAGTCAATATAAGGAAGAGAGAAGTCAGCTTCAGATCTCCTTGAAGTTTGTTCTGTCTCAACCACTTTCTGAACCTCAACCAATGACAAGCAGCCACATATCCTATATCTATTAAAGTTGCAAGTCAACAACTTTCCAGAAATGGTGGGAAATGACACTGCTACCATACTTCAAAAGAGTCATTAGCTACCTAAAAGAGAGAGACAAATGATCGTCATCTCCAACGGATCTATCCTAATCTCTTCTCTATAAATAAAGGGATAAATCAAATTTGAAGCTCACCTTAACCTTCACCTTCACGAGACCAAGAACGCGAGAGAACATACATAGCATTCAAATGAGCAAAATCGAAAAAGCATAAGTCTTTCGCAAGAAGTTCGAAGAATCAATCTCCGGCGAAAGACTACACTTCTGCTCATAGGGAACCAAGCTGAATTGAATTATATAGCCTTTAGTATCCAAGCGACGTTACACGAACTCAAAGTTTACACTCAGCTATTCGTCGCTCTAGAAGCCACATCCTTGTTCCCTATCCCTCTAACCTAAGCTCAACCGTATAAATCCATAGCTTAGACGAAGGAGTTCACTTCTGAACTGATCCTTATTGTAAATGATTCCTTCACTGTTGGAGAGTTTTTCAAACACTTAGTTTGATAACTTTGTAAACTGAGACTTGCTCAGTATAAATCTCAAGACCAGTGTTTGTCCAGCGTACAAACCAATTGAGACTATCTCAGTATAATACATAGCTTCCTGATCTTTCGGGACAGTGGACGTAGGATTGTTGTATCTGAACCACTTTAAAATCTTTGTGTTATGTGTTCTTTATTTTAATGTTGCATTGATTTACTGTTCATACTGAAAATATCTTTCAAAATCATTCAACTGAGTTTCAACAAAACTTAACAAATTGCACTAATCTACTGAAAATGTTTTGATATAAACGTTTTCCTAACTCAACTGAATTTGGGTCTACACATTTTCGCACCACTGAACTCTAATCTGAATGGTACTGAATTCTGACTTCAAGTCATCTCGCAGGCCTCAGTAGAGTCAGTCACTCTACCACACGATTCAGAACAACTTATCTAGTCTGCTGAACTCGTTCAGTACGACACTCTCCTGAAAAGGACTGTTCGTGTTTAAGTTGAGAAAATCGATGTTCAGGTGTATTCACCTCCCCCCCCCTACACCTGAACGTACTCTCGGGACCAACAATGATAAATTTATTCGTTGAAGATTATTAAACAAATGACATTTATTCATTTTTATCATAAAGCAATAATCGATTATATGATAATGACTAGAAGTTGTAATTTTGTAATACAGAAAAGGGCGATAGGAACCTATCTTACTAGACAATCAAAACTTTGCAAGGAAGCAATCACTAAATCAAACTCAAGAATCTAACTACTAGTAATAACTATGGCAGAAGAAAACCAAAGAAGAGAGAGCAACTAACCTGACTCGATGAATATGGAGAGGCCGAAATCGGTAGCTTTCAAGGGCGAATCGTCATCTCTACTAACCTTGGTTTCGACAGGAAGGGACCAGATCGAAGGGAGAGGGGGAGGGCCGACGGAGCTTCAATTGTCGGCGCCAGGAAGGGAGAGGGGTAAGGCCGACGGGCTGTGCAGGCGGCGTAGCGGAGGGATCTCGAGAGGGTGGCCAATAGGCGGCGCCGACATACAGGGGAAGTTGGCGGAGGAGCGAAATCGCGTGCGCTGTACTGATTTTGTTCGAAATGGGTTTTGCTCAATGTAATAGGGCTTGCCGACAGAATTGCCACATAAATTTCCATTGGTAGCATATTAATAAAATGCCGACGGAACAAAAACCTTTTTTTTTTTTTTTAATTATTCGAAATTATTATTGATAGAATTTTCCGTCGGCAATAATTTTATAAAAAAATAAAATTAATTTCGGTAATTGCCGACGGAATATTCCGTCGGTAAAATACCGACTATGTATATTGTAAAGGTAAATTCCGTCGATAAATTCATTGATCCTATTCCGTCGGTAAGACGACCCGTGTTTTTTTTTTTTCGTCGGCAATTCCGTCGGTTAAAGCAAAATATTTTGTTGTGCTAGTAAATTATCATACATCCATCCATCCCTCGCCCATTTGATTCTGGAATCGAGTCTTCACAAATATATACCTCAAATTCAGGGAGGGACATTCTAGGTATTTCAAGTGAAAAATCAATGAATGACACAAGTCATCCGTAGCTCTACCTACATCTGTCCTTGTATATATACGTGCTTATTCATTCTACTAGACAAAAAAATTAATCTTTTAGATATATTTCTTCTTAAAATTACTCTAATTTTGTAATGCATCTTATTATATACATGCTATATGTGGGGATTTTTCCATCCTAACCCATGTCAGAACTTAAATTATGGACCTTGTGGTCTAAACAATGCCACATAAACAATTTAGAACTAAAAAGAAAATAAAATGCAATGAAACGAAATTATTTAAATTAAATTAAATCCTGAACCATATGGTATTGTAGAAAAATCCCTATATATCATGGTATATGTTTATTATGTACATGCGTGCCATAGAACATATATACCGATCTAAAATTGAGGTTTTACGCATGGAACAAGTTTTTTAGATAGATTGCCAGTATCTATTCTACTCGCAGGGAAACAAGTGGATTGCACTTATGTTTTCAACTAAAATCGACGGGAAATCTTCTGAAAAAAATCCCTTTTCGTCACGAAATGTGACTACTTTTTTTGTTTTTGTTTTTGTTTTTGTTTTTATTTTTGTTTTTTTTAATTTTTAAAAATCTCGTAACTTGACAAAATTGTCGTGTTTGGTATTACTGTAGGAGAGTGTATTACGCACTTATAAAATTTGAATAAAATCGATTTTAGTCATGTAATTATATTTGATACTATGTCCGATTTTGATCTTGTAATATGTTATGTTCCTTTTTTGTTTCATAATTTAACATTGTCCATTTTGTTCACCTATTGAAATAGATTTAATATTTTTTTTTTAATTTTACGTTTTGTCGCCGAAAACATAACAATCTTATTTAATATACGTTGTAGGGGAGTAGATCATGTGAGAATTCATATTTAACGTGAGAACTAATAATCATGCATAATTATTATATATTTTATGCAAAATTCTTATGATTTTTATGCAAAAGCTTGTAATTTTACGTTATGCATAATCTTTATATGTTTTATGCAGAAAACAAAAGTATAAAGTTACAGATTTTTTTATATAAAATATAAGTTCTCACATTATGCATGATTTTTAATTCTCATGTTAAATATAAGTTCTCACATGATCCACTTCCTACGTTGCATATTCAACATGTTCAGTCATTTCTTAGGTGGTGTTTGAAACAACTTTCAGCTGCAGCTAGAGTGTTTGGGACTAGAGATGACAATTGGAACTGGACCCATCGGACCCGCCCCGCCCCACCCAGCCCCGTTTCAGACCCGCATTACTATATTTTTTTATTAATTTTATTATGTAATCTTACTTTATGTTATTTGAATTTTCTTGTTCTTCAATTCATACTTTTAGATACTAATACCTGACAACTATAATAAGAAAATTCAAACTAAAAGGCTGTCACTAACAAAAATTGATAATTAAAAAATAAAATAATTCAAAAGTAGCAATTGAAACTGTCACAACCCGATTTTTCGGTAAAGGGGCGTGTGACCCAGTGTAGTACAATACGAGGAGATAAATCAAGAATTCATGATTTTAAATAATATTACAAGGTAGTACGATAAATATGAAATTATAATATTTAATAAATTCCAGGATAGTCAAAAATGTGATAGGTCTGCGATCACAAAGAAAGCAGTAACTGATAATAAAGATAGGTTCAGAGTCGTGATAACAAAAGGGTTACATTCCTCGAATTGGGCAAAAACCATTAAGCACTGCAGAATTTAATTTATTTGTCAGCAACCCTTTCCTCGGCTCCGTCCGTCAGTAGCAACCGCTCAACCTGAAAATGTTTTTGAAAATATTTTGGGCTGAGTACTAGTGTACTCAGTGGGCGAGCATTTGATAAAGCATTTCTAAAATCAGCAGTTATCCATGGCATAAAGGTATGACTTAGGAGGTTTTAAAACGAAAAAGAACTCCTAAGTATACGAAATTATTTTCTTTTCATTAGCGCGCGCGTGCAGCGTTCTTTTAGTTACTCTTGCGATCCCGGAACGTATCACCGTCGGATCCCGATCCCGGAACGTATCACCGTCGGATCCATTTTCATCTAGGGTCTCGAGCCATTTCTCAGAGTACCCTTTTCAACTTTGGATATCGGGCCTTTCCCCAGATGATCCCTTATAAAAGTTAGTGCACAGTGGAGATCAACCCACTGTACTACTAACGGGGGTGTACACAATTCCAGTCTGACGTGTTAGGTCAGAACAAGAATCTCGATCGACCAAAACAAGAGCATTAAACTTAATCGAACGCGCATAAAACATTTCACGGATAACAACATTTCATATCATTTACGAGCTTATTAACTCAAAGATAATTTTAGAGAAAGTATAACCCACCTCGTGGCGCGATATATTATCCGCAGCTCTTTCCAAGGTTACCGCCTTCCTTAGAGGGTCCTACAATAGAGACCTAATTCGGTTAGGTTCAGATTTCCAAGGTCCTAGAATTTTATCGAATTCTAGACCACACAGTTTGTCTCTAGCAACTAGGATTTGGTCACGAAGGGCGAATTTTATTTCGCTATTTCTTCGAAATAAAATTTATCTTTTAACAATCCTGTTTGGATACAACCCGTTCGCATTTCGTAGTATTCTCTTCTCATTCGGTAAATAATGAAATTTTGGTGTTGAAGGAATATTTGGGATTAAAATGTATCTTTGGAAGTGATATTTGCAACAATTTCCGGCTTTATTTTCGGACGATCCGGCCGTCGGTCTTTGACGAAAGTTCGCGTGTAGATTCTGCCTCAGGAGGGTTACAGGTTCGTAGAAGCAAGTTTTCCGATCGGGCGTCGTTACGACATCGAAACTGGCCTCCGAACTTGCATCGGCGAGTTCGTGGCAGTTCTGCCAGCAGTATTTTGCAAGCTCGTATCTTCTTCGTCCGAACTCCATTTTATGCGTCGGGCATGGTTTTGGAAAGCCCACTAACTCAGCTTTCTATCGGTATAAGGCTTGGTGAGTTTCGAGAAGGGACGAAGCTCCTAGGCTGTTCTAAAGTTGGGGGTTCGGTATGTCCCGGAAAGATGGCGTTTCGGTGGGGCCTTTTCGTCGATCCGTATCTTCTTGATACGATCTCCAATTGGTGAACGGAAAAATTCTGGAGAATCCTTGAATGACAAGGTTCGATACAGTATGGGGCTTGGGGTTTATGGGTTTGAGATCTGTTCGCGAAACGTCTCCCAAAACGGGTGGAGCCAAGCCTCATTTCCATACTTAGAAATTTTCTGGGTTCGGCATTTTCCGGACAGCTTCTGGGCGATGCTCGAGTGAGCGTATCTCTTCGATCGGAGCTCGGTTTTGCGATCGAGGCTATGTTTTGGAAACCTTGTTTATCAAGGTTTGCGTGGGTGTCAGTTTTATAGAATTATGAGTTCGGTCGGGTCATGAAAATCGGGTCGGAAACTTCGCTGCTCACGTTTCCGCCAACCCGGCAGTTTTGAGTAGGCGTTTTTGACAGGGAGTAACTTTTTGGTCCGAGCTCCAAATCTCGAGAGGCCAACGGCGTTGGAAAGCCTGTAGTAGTTACTTCCCAAAGGTATGAGTTTTCAAGGGTTCCGGAGAATAAACAATGTGTTAGAAACGCTCAAATGTGCTGCTCCGCAGCTTGAAACATAAGAAGGCAGTGCAGCGACTCTTCTTCGACGGCGAATAATTCCTTGGTCCGATTTCCGTTTCATGAACCGATAGGTGCGTTGAAAAGCTAGAAGTACAAGGTTTGCAATGGTATAGGCCTTGGGCATTGTTTTTCGTTACTCCGGTCGGAAATCGCGTCGCAAGTTCGCGTGATGGGCAGATCTTTCTTTGGCAAGAAAATCTGGGTTTGGTGATGTTTTTGGGCAGTTTTTAACGGGGTGTAACTTCTCACTCGAGAGTCCATTTTCCGAACCGCGAGATGCGTTGGAAAGCCTATACAAGTGGATTTCCAAAGGTGTGAGTTTCGATAAGTTTTAGTTGGTTTGTGAGTGATCGGGATTTGGCTAAACATAGCCGGTTTACTGCCCGTAGTGCCGGGGCAGTTCGGAGTGCCATCTTCGGCAGCGGATAACTTCTCAATCGGGGCTCCGTTTCACGAACCGTGAGATATGTTGGGAAGCCAGCGAAGACATCTTCCTAATGACAACTAACTCGCTAAGTTTCGTTCTCTACAAAGTCCTGGAAAATCGAGTCTAATACGTAAGCATGAAATGGATGGAAATGGTGTATTGGCGACAGCGATTTTCAAAGGCCTATATCTTTTCAGTCCGGAGTTCGTTTTGCAAACGGAAAGTTGCTCTGGAAATCCAGAGGAAAGAGCTTTCCAGTGGTGTATAATTTTGGAACTTTATATAATGGGAAGGGTCCCGAAAATAAGTCAGATCACAGGCCTAAGAGGATAAGTGCAACATGTCGGTTTCGCGAGCTACTTCGTGTTTTCGTTTCCAAGCTCGAACTCTCAACGAAAAAGCAAGGGGTTCACAGCGGAGTCATTATTTAGTCGAGATAAAGATCTTTCTTGGAGCATTGGGCGAAAAGTTAAACGTATACCAACATAAATTTGGTTGTGACATTTTATCAAACACTTAATGGACATCCATAGATCATGTAGAGATTAAACATTTTAGGGGGTTCGATTATCCCATCATTCACCAAGTAGCAACGTTTTCAACATATAGGTCCAGAACAAACAAGATATCTCACATTCAAACCAAAAGAAAACGAAACACATAGGAGTTATGCGACAATGTGCTCATGATGCGTTCGAAAGAGATAGCATTCGATATGGTTCCCTCTTACAATGAAAATAAAACCATAAGGCCACTGCAAATGCATCTAAGGAGGGTTATGAAAAGGAGAACTTTACCCTTCTTCTTTTCTGTTCGAAAACGGCGTAATACAAGGAACGAAGGCGTCTCGCCGCAAGCTCTTGTGTTTCCGGCAAAGTAGGGCAACGTGAAGCGAAGTAGTGATGTAAACACGATGAGGAGCAGAGTGTTTGAGAGAGGTCTTGAGATGAGAATGTTAGTTTGGATGGTTGGAGGGGTTAAGAACATGCGTTTTCTTCCACTTCCTATACAACAATTGTGTCTCCCAATCTTCTTTAATTCTTTGAATGGTGGTGGCGGGAAGAGTAGTCTTTTCTTACGGTTGCGGTGATCTTCTTTCTTGCGTGTGTTTGGCGTTAGCGAGAGGGAGAGTTATTGGTGAGAGAGAGCGGTGTTGACAAGACAAGGAGCTGTCTTCCCTCCGCCCACGAACTCGCCAATGGGGGGGGAAACCTTTCTTGTGGATTGATCTCGGCCAATAGGTTGCGTTGCAGCGCCATCATCGAAAGATTGGAAAGATCGACCTACGATTCTTGCGGTAGGGATAGCGTGTGAGAGAGAGAGATAGGCTGGGTAGAGGAGATATGGAGGAGGTGGTGCGGAGCTAATCTTATCATCATTTTTTTTTTCTCTTTATCATTATCGATTTTATTTATTAAAATATCCGGGGTATTACAGAAACGGCACCAACGGGTCTGGGGGCGGGTAGATCTGCCCTGTACGGGTTCGGGGTTGGTTTTGAGTTTCTGGACCCGTACAATTTTGGGTCTAGATCTGGGTCTCTCAGTCGAACTTGTACAAGAGGTCCGGGTACTATACTACCCAGCCTCAATCCGCAAAATTGCCATCTCTATTTGGGACACCCAGCTTTCAGCAAAAATTCTCTACCAAATATAGCTATGATAGAAGTTGCTTAAGCTGCTATGACCCAACTTTCAACTCCATCTTACAGCTTATCTAATTTATTGACTATTTTATTATTTAAATATTTCTATGATTCTAAAAAAACCACTAATTTGAAAATTTATATTTTTCTTAGTTACAAATTTAATTATGATTATATTTTAATATATTAGTTATTAATTTGATAAAAAATATTTTATATTTATTATTTATAAATTCTTCAAATTTAATGAAATAATTATTTTTAAAATTAAATATCATTAAATATAGATTAATTAAAATAGTGGATTCTGAAAATTTTGAATTTTAAATCTATATTTTTTCTATTTTCATTTAATGATAATTATTTATTAGCTACGTAATTATTAAAATTATATAAAAATATTATTGTTATGAATTTAAGCAATAAATGTTAATATTTAAAGTATAATAGTATGATATGTTTATGTTGATATGATATATTATAAATTTGCATAATATAAAAATTAAATTAATATAATATTTATTTATTTATTATAAATTATAATTATTTAATAACATTGGGGATAAAAATGGAAGGAAAAGGAAGAACAACAACATCAGGAGACTGGACAGTAGGGTGAAACCAGGTCTAAATTTCAATCACCTGCTGAGTCACAAGAAGAACAACACATTCCCTCCTATGTCCCCTTTAAGGAACTAGAACTGGAGATGAAAGAAATATGAGACACGATGGAAAGAGCTCTTGACAGAACTGCAGAAGCTAGACAAATCAGTGAAGCCAGAGAGAGGCTCAGACTTGCAGATTTAGAAGCTCTCGGGCTGAGAACTGAGAAAGAGGCTCGGGAGAGAGTACCTGACAAACAAGCTGAAATTCCTTATAGGTACAGACGAGGCAACAAACTCACTCATCTGAAAATTCACAGATGGCCAAGAATTGACACATGGATGCTATGGAAGCGGACCCAGAGATGAGAAACTCTCAAAGCAGAATTTATCAAGAGATACTTCATCTGGAAGTACTGGCCTGACATGAACAAGATAACTGCCTTTGCTGAATGGCTTCTGGTTATTTAAAAATTTAAAATAAGCTACGGATATCAGCAATCTTCCAAACACTATTTTCCCCACTTTCAACAGCTTTCAACACTTATTTCCAAACACTTACAAATTCTCAAATCAACATCTTTCAGCACTTATCAATAAGCTTCAGTTATTCCAAACACTTACTTAATCTATTAATTTGAACAATTTTACCGAACGTCCAATTGTATCATAATAATGACAATTGTGCTAAGGCCTAAAAAATTGTACGAAAAGCTTGACTAGCATATTAAGAGAAAATCTCAAGAAAATTAAAACAATAGACATTTTTAAGGTTAAGAGGACAAAAATCAACAAAACACATTAATGACCAAAATCGAACGTAATGCCAAATTACATATTCAAAATCGATTTACTTGGAATTTTACAAGTAGTAGAAAATAAGGAAATACATAAGAATAGTCTATATGGATAACTAGATATGCCGGTGTTTTAAAAATGCAAGTCTTTTAGCCACTTTCCATTAAAATAATAATAAATATGGAATATCAACTACTCCTCTGTAAATGTTGTCCTTTTCTAATAAAAAAACAAAAATAATTTATTTTCACATTAATTTTTATACAACTGTCGCTCAATCGCTACAACTACCTCTTAATCGTCTTTCAGTAAAGCTCTCATTTTGAATGGCTATTTTCGTTTTTGTCAAACAAAAATTCAAGAAATTTGTGTGAAAAATTCAAGAACCCAGAAGAGAATTCTTGTTAGTTAAAGCATATCGAAAGTATGGAACCGATAAGTTACTGTGTTTTATATTGGATTGTGCAATTTCATATCTCATTTTTCATATTGGATTGAACAATTTGTTACTAGTTTTTTTTATATTTTTAATTATGATAGGCTTAGTAGATTTAATATGTTTATCTATATTGCATTCACTTAAATATTATTTATCATTGTATACATTAACACACACATATATATATATATATATATATATATATATCATTTATATGGATTTATGTGCTGTTTATAACTAGGTGATTGATGATTAGATACTCGCCATCGTCAAGACGACGACGATTATAGTTTATACTCATCATAGCCTAGCTAAGCAACAACGATTATAATTTATACTCGTCCGATTATAGTTTATACTCGTCATCACCTAGCTAGGCGATGACGATTATAGTATATACTCGTCATCGCCTAGCTAGGCGATGACGATCATAGTATATATCACCATCGCCTAGCTAGGCGATGAGGATTATATTTTATACTCGCCATCGTCTATAGTTTATAATCACTACGGCATGACCATAATAACCCTTCTCTGATCATGTCAATTGATGATGATATTTATTATTCTATAGAATCTCCACTGCGTAGTTAATCGTCATCATCTACTAGAATAATCGAATTTATCGTATTAATACCAGCTATAATTCATATTTAGTTATTTATATCGTCTATAAAAAGAGTTGGCCGTATGAGCGAAATCTGTAGTTTTGTATACATTAAAATTGGAAAAAGGCGGGACAAAAGTACAGAACGTCCACGTGTCCAAAATTGATCTTTTCTAACTCCCCATTCAAAATTTTCCGACGGATACATTCCCGTTCAGAATTTTCCCCCAAATCCCCAAATGAGGGTTTTACTTTATTCAACAGATTTCCGAATTCTGGTTGAATTGAAGCGGTTGGAAGCAACTGCGGAGTTTGAAACGGCAGAAACAAATATACACCTATTCCTCTCTTTCTGTAGAAATTATCTGCAAATCTATAGATTCAGAAATCAACCGGATTCTAAACCACGAGCGATTCCGAGCAGCGATCGAACAACAAAATGCTGGAAAAACAGAAAGAAAAAAAGCTTGGATGCGGGTTAGGCAAATTGACGATCCCAACGATGAACTGCCTAATCTTCCGTTATCTTCAGGAATCGGGTAACTCTCTTTCTCTCCCTGGTTCTTTTTGCATTCATGCGCGGTCCAAGAATTCTTGGCATTGCTTGAATTGGGAACTAGGTTTCTTGAATCATCATGGGAATTACTTTTCTGTCCCAATTAGGCTACATAGTTCCTTTCGTATTTGTTCTTGGTTGTGGTGTTTGATTGATTGCGTGCAGTAGGTGGTTCTTTCCTTGAAGAGGTTACTTTTTTTTCATTTTATTATGAGAATCTCTCCAACTGACTATGCTAGTTAGTAAATTCAGCAGTTCAATAATGGTAGAGAATGTTGAACGATT
Organism: Lavandula angustifolia; assembly: GCA_028984105.1. Taxonomy (NCBI): domain Eukaryota; kingdom Viridiplantae; phylum Streptophyta; class Magnoliopsida; order Lamiales; family Lamiaceae; genus Lavandula; species Lavandula angustifolia. Next base: position 15,156,165 of record CM054825.1, on the reverse strand, counting down.
GTGCATCTGTCATAGTGGGAAGACTTTTCTTTAGATTTTTGGGTGGCCTCGTGCTCTTGCTGGACAATCGTAAATTAATTTGCCATTATCTTTTTCATATAACTCGGACTAAGACTTGCTTTATGCGATTCTTAATCACCAGGAGTTGGGTTTGTTGTGGTTCCTCTTTGGGTGGATACAGAGTTTTGTGGCATGGTAGTTGTTAGTAATATTCCTGTGTTGTAGTCTTCATTATGCAGAGTTCTTAAGATAATTAATTCTGTTTAACTAAGGTTTTAGGTATCATTGACTTGGAATATATGGTTTTCAGGATTCGTGCATTCTGCATTACATTTTGGAAATGACGTGGGGATAAATGAAAGTACTATTGGTGAAGACGTTGTTCCCCCTGGGGCTCTTGTTACATTTGTTCAGAAAGGAATTCAATGTCTTGAAGTGGAAGCAAACTTGAGCTACGTAAGAATGCCACTCTGCTGAGATGCTATTACTAGAGTTATCTGTTTCCCTTGTTTCTGATCTTTGTCATGAGTTATCTGTTTCCGTTGTTTCTGATTTCTGTCATGATCTTTCACATGCCCCAGGATGAACTGCAGTTCCTACATCCTTTCGATCTATTAACAAAAGATGTGGATGAACTTCAAAGGACTGTGAAGGAGAACAAAGAGAATATTCAGAAGGATAAATCTGAAGGAAAGGAGAAAAAGTCAATACCAAAAGTGACTGCATTCTTATGGTAAAGGACAATGAGTTAGCACCAGAAAAGGGGAGCAATAAACAACAGAAAGGGAAAGATAAAGAAGGAGACATGGAGAGAATGGAGAAAGAAAAGGAAGGAGATACAGAACTGATGGAAGAAGATGCAATGCATAATTTACCTTCCTTCCCAAGTGAATTCCCAAATAGCGACGTAACAGTTTTGCAAGGTCACACTTCCGAGGTTCGATCATATTTAAAAATTCTTTATTTCCTTTAGTCACGGAATTGCTATGCATATTTTGTTTAATCTGCTGATGTTTCTTTTTCTCAACAGATTACTGCTTCTACTTGGAATCCCACCCGGTCTCTTCTTGCTTCTGGGTTAGCTTAAACTCCAGATAATACTTACATTAAGAAAGTTTATGTTTACTTTCTTGCTTTTTTGCATTTTAAGTCTCACTGTGGGACGTACCTGGTCTTGTTGCTTCTTCAGAAACAAACTTTAAGCTAGTTTTTGCTTTTATTAGTTTTTTTTGGAAATTGCTGGTTCTTGCCTGGCCGTGCATAGGAGGAACCTTTAATTTCATTCTGTTACATGAGCTATGGATTTTCATAGTTGCTGCCCTATTATAAGAGATGGTTTGGTGATAACACCATTCGTAATCGAGTACTATGTGGTTCCTAATATGCAGCGTCTTGGAGCGGGATACGGGCAATTTGAATGAGGAACAGCTGGTGCAGGAGGAGGAGGAGCATGCGAAGAAGTCGCTGGAACTGGCAGCGGAACTAATGGATTCCAATGAATTCGTAAACCGAATCATGACGAAGATGGGATACAAAGAAGGGCTTGGGCTGGGAAGCCAACTGCAAGGTGTGAAATGCAGCCCGTTCATGGTGATTTCCAACAACACGGAGCAGCGAGGACTAGGTTATGTTGAGGTCCTTCCTTATATGGTGAATGAACTTTTCTCCAATGTTTGCACTTGTGGATATTTGTAAACCCTGATACTATTACTGCTGGGGATTGATCTTGTAACTGCAAAAATTGATCTTAAATGCTTCAACATCCTTTCATTCATCAATCAGTTGCTGATCTTGCATTTTAGAACAGGAATTATGCAAAAATGAGTTAAATCCCAGATTGGGACATTTGTGTTTGTTGTAGATGTATATAGACATGTATGAATTTAGCAGAGGTTCAGTTGCATCATCTGGTGCTGATGAATCGGACTCGCTACAATCTTTTCCTGTCAGCAAATAAAGATTTTAAACAATTCTTTTCAGCAAATAAATGAGGATGGACAGTAAATTTATGTAAAGATTCTTTTTAATTTTTTTATCATAATTAATTTCAGAAATTTAAACAATTCTTTTCGGCATAAAAGAGACTAAACAATTTTATCCGGTTTGTTATAAAATATTATTTGTTATAATTTTGAACGAAGAATAATTTCGAATCAAATTATTTTGCTCGATTTGGTGTTCATATTCGACATTCGATATTTATATTTGAAATTTTGATATTTAAATTCTAATATAAATATTTGATTAGATTAAAAATCAAATATGAATATAAAATTATGATATTCGATAATATATTCAACAAAATCAACATATTTGATACCTAAAATATACTAATGTGAATTAAAATATTTTTAGAAAATTTGTACACAATTTACCATTTTACCCATTATTATTTAACTAAATTTGTTGGATTTAATGGTTGGATACATGCACATTTGTATGGTGTACCACATTTGTATACCCTTGTGGGATATGTGGTAAATGTGGCTAACATTTTTTAATGAAAATGTCACATGTAAATGCACAAGAATATACGGATGTAGTATATACAAGCCGCTTCGATGATTTTTGTATTATAATTTGCAGCAAGTTTCATAGTTACAAAAAAGAAAATATGCAAATTTAATGCAAGCTAATATTTTTCGTTTTTAATTACAAAAATGAAAATATACAAAAATAGTTACAAATTACAAATAAAGATCACTTTATTGTATAAAAATAAATCCTATCCATAATTATATAGTTGAACTATTAAAAATTATAATTTTGCAAGAATAAAAGCTTTGCAAATAATCGATGATTTGCCTTTTGAAGCTAGTAACACTACAAGAAATTCACTGTATACCGACGGAAAATTCCGTCGGTAAACTGTAATATTCCGTCGGTAAAAATATTACCGACGGAAATAAGGCGTCGGGTCAGGCTTTGTCGGTAAATATTACCTCGGTAAACTTTACCAACGGATTGCCGACGGACATTTACCGTCGGTAGACTATCACCGAATATTCTGTCGGGGACGTATCACCGACGTTTTACCAACGGAATATAACTTTACTGACGGAATTCCGTCGGTAATCCGTCGGTAGCTTTTTTTTTAAATAATTTTTTTCATTTTTTCGTACCCAGTTCTCGACAACATGCATTTTTTAACCAACCAACACAGCACATACATATAACTATTCAAATCAAGTCAAAATGCAAATCGAAACGGAAATATAAATATATAAATTATAAAATCCAAATATTCAGTATATATACATAAAACATAAATAAGTCAATCATAAAGAGGTGGCAGGAGGGGACTGATCAGTGTTGTCGTCCGGAGGCTGTCGTCGGCTAGAGGAACCCATCATCTCCATAAGCTGGGTCATCTGCGCATTCATAAATGTGATTTGCTCCTCGAGGCTCCTCCTAGCTGCCGACTCCTCCTCCAGTCGGCGCATGATCTCGACATTGCTCTGGGATGGCCCAAGTGAAGAAGTAGAAGAGCGGTTGGCGGCGTTGATGTAGCCGCTCCCTTCCTCGCCGAAACCGTACAGTCGCTGCTTCTTGTCCCGAACCCCTTACAACCGCAGATAAATCGCGTTTTTATCCGCGTTGGGGCCTTCTTCAGCAGCAACCCGCTCCACCTCCGCCTATTACAATATGAAAATAGAAATTAGTCAAACTCAGAATTTTAGAATAATATGCTATATATTGTAATTGTGTGCTTACATGAAGTCTCGCCGCCTTCATGTTGGAGAAGTCTCCACCTTTGTAATGGAGATTCTGGAAAGTGTCAAAGGCGGTGGACTCTAAGGAGCATATCCTCTGAGAAGCCTATTCATCGCATGCATAAACAAAATTATGTCAAAAACATATAAAATGAGACTTACCGTAGACTGGGAGTACTGTAGGGCTGACCGGGACCCTTCTTTGTGCTTGCTCATCCCGACGTCCGGCTCTGGCTCTGACCTGCGGCACTGGGAAGCAGTCTCTGACTTCTAGAGTACCTCTGGCCGCATCCAGTACTCGTTGAGGGCCGCCCACCTCTCTGTGTTGTGAAGGAAAAATTAGGGTTAGGAATGCTACCTTCCTCCTTCGTATGTTGTCGCGGCACTGATTGTTGCTCCTGTGTCAGATCTTCTGATCTATGTCCCGGCCTTTTTCTCCCTCTGGGTGGTCAGAGAACTGGAGAAAATATATTTCTGTCTCCCTCATACTCACGCATAGCGTGTATGATTATGTGTGTGTATACTGTTCTGAACATAATACTAATATATATAGGCTTCAAAAGTTAATATAATATTAATATATTTATAGCCCATTAATTTAATTATATTCCAATGGACTTCCACATAATTAACCCATAATATAATTAATTAATCCACTGGGCTATTAATATTTATCAATTAATTGGTCCAGTCAATTAATTCCAGATAAATAACATTATTAAATAATGTAAAAATACATTAATCCATTAATAATAATTTCTGAGAGACAATAAATAACTAGGCAACTAATTGGGCCAGATCAGGGATCCAATACAAGAAATAAAGTTGGGCCTCCAATTAATTAATTATTCATGCCCAGCCTAGAGCAAAATTAATTAATTAACACAGATTCATTCCACTAGAGAATCTGTGCTGACTTACCCCTTTATCCCAATTTGAGCAAGGGTTTGTATTTTAGACTTAATCGATCTCCGTATTTAAGATAGAAATATCCGTTAATTAATTAAGCTCACTGACAGCTTAAATTAATTAACATCTTATATTCCTGAGTAGTACCACTCGACCTTATTAAAACACCTGAACTTAATCAACCGGTCGAGTTTAGTGTGCTAATCCTTTCGAGTTCCTCAGGGGATATTATCAACCCATTTTACTAGGATACAGATGCAAGATACAGACAACCAGCTTGAGCCACAAATAACTACTAACACCCAAGATACGTAGATCCGGTCGCGATGACGTTCACCATAGTAGGTCAAAGTGATAGATAGCCAAATGCAATCAGCTTAAGTCTTACCAAGCTTAAGACCAGCTAAGTCACCGAGATCTTGGTTCTCCACTAAGGTCAGTTAGGAGAACACATCTCACTGTGATCCGTCAATACACCACCTTAAGTGTACCAGTAAAGACAAGCAGCTAAGACAAGACACTTCTTATCTAAACTGCAGCTTAAACCGACAACTTATCCTTAAGTTGTCTCAGTTATGATAACTGTTTATATCTTGTCAGTTCAACCAATTTGTGTTGTCTTCTGTGATACCCGACACACCACACAAATCTAACTTTTATACAAGATAAAGGATAACATGTGCAAATATACATATTTATCAGATAGGAGAATAAAACAGTGGTAAGGACAAAAACACATTTTATACAAGCATAAAAAGTGCTTCCAGTATACAAAATCCCAACATGTTGATGTAGTCCGATTTTTGAGGGCGGCCCTTCTTCATTTCGAAGTACCAATCACTGAACCTCTTGGACGCCCTCTTCTGCCACATGTGGTGGACTGCCTGGTCCCAGTCAGCAGGCCAGCGGAAGTGCTTCTGCAATTTACATGTTTATACATGTTAGATATATACAAGTAAATGCTAAATTATAAGATTGTAAACTTGAAAGAAAAACTAACCTTAAATTCCTCAAAATACTGCTCCGTAATTTCAGGATGAGTCAGCTTCCAAGTGAATCCAATCGGGTTACTGATCTTTTTAAAACACTCAACGAATGTCGAGGCCAATCCAGGTGTACACAACTAAACCAACAGGGTATAACAGTAGGCAAAACTGAAATGATTACACATATCTTCAGCAAACCTATGTTGTGTCCACCAAATCAATCAAGAACAAGAGGCAGTAAACTAAATTAAACTTTATTTTTTACCGACGGAAAAAATTTAAATAAAAAATAAATTATAATTTAAATTTACCGACGGACTTTTCAGTCGGCAAAAATAGAATAAAAAAAGAAATCGAAAATTCAAGATTTAACGACGGATATTTCCGTCGTTAAATTGCCGACGGAATTAATCCGTCGGCATTCCGTCGGTAAAATGTCCGTTTCACATTCCGTCGGTAAACCGACCCATATTTTTTTTCCATCGGTAAATTGCACATTTTTTGTAGTGTAATCGAGTGTCTCGAAGAAGAAAATGTGAGACTATTGATAGTACCGAGTGTCTTGGAGTATTAATATTATTTAGGCCCCGTTTGGTTGGGAACCGGGAATGGAATCAGGAATCATTTTAACGGAATGATTCCATTCCCCATGTTTGGTGAACAAAAATACATAGGGGTATGATTCCTCATACCCCTCTCCATCCCTCCCAAATCACACTTTCTCATTCCTTCACATTTGGGCACTTTCATTTCTCATTCCCTTACCTTTTTTTTTCCCCTCTCTCTCGGTCACTCATCTCTCTCACTCTCATTTTTTTTTATCTCTTGGCAAAACAAAAGAAACAACTCATCGCCGTCGACTGTTCCTCATACCCCCCTCCACACCGCCGTCTTCGCCGCCGCCTACGACGCCGCCGCCGCCTTTTCTTTATGAGGTATGAGCTTCCTTCTCTGTTGGGGCTTGAGAGAGAGCTTCCTTTGGTTATTCTCGATTTGGTGCCAGATTTGGGAGAGAGAGATAGAATCTGTTCTTCGCCAGATTTGGTGCCAGATTTGATTTTAATTTGCTGCTGATTCTCGATTATTCTCAATTATTCGCCAGATTAAGTCTTGAGTTGGGTTCAGAGATAATGGCTTCTGCATTTGCTGCTGTTATCTTGATTCTGTTGCAAAATTTTGATTTGCTGCTGTTATTCTCGATGATTCTCGGTTTTAATTTGCTGCTGTTATCTTGATTCTGTTGCAAAATTTTGAGTTGGGTTCAGAGATAATGGCTTCTGCATTTGTGATAATGGCTTCTGAATTTGTGATAATCCCTCGAATTAATTATGTATTTTCTGCATTTGTGATAATGGCTTCTGCATTTGTGATAATGACTTCTGCATTTGTGATAATCCCTCGAATTGGCTTCGCATTTGTGATAATGGCTTCGCATTTGTGATAATCCCTCGAATTGGTTTCATTTTGTCATTTTTGGAGTGGTTTTAAGAATGTTTTGACTTCAGTGAATCTTTCCTTTTTCTACAGATATGGATACTTTTAGATTGAAAATGATGAGGAGAAGGAGGGCTAGACAAATGGAAATGATCCAAACTATAATGCAAGGTATAATGCTCAAAAAACCTATGCCGATAGAGGAAGATTGTGAAGATGGTAGATGGAAATATTTCAAGGTATTATGCAATCTACTTTGTTGTTGTAAAGATATATGCAAATTAAATTAACTATTTTTTATATAGAATTGCCTAGGTGCATTGGATGGTACCTTAATTAATTGTCACGTTCGCAATGAAGATAGAGGGAGGTATCGAACGAGGAAAGGCAATATCGCAATGAATGTGTTGGGTGTTTGCACACCAAATATGGAATTCATACTTATCATGCCTGGTTGGGAAGGATCTGCACATGATGGGCGTGTTCTTCGACATGCAATTAACCATCCTAATGGATTAAAAGTACCTCAAGGTAATTATGTTTCAATATTACACAATTTTTTGCCTTTCAATATTGTAATTAGTAAAAGATAGTTATTTTTTATTATGTAGGATGTTATTACTTAGTGGATGCTGGATACACAAATTGCAATGGATTTCTTGCTCCTTTTAGAGGACATCGGTATCACCTAAAAGAATGGGGTGATCGACAACCAGTTAGTGCGGAGGAATTCTTCAATATGAAGCATTCTAAAGCAAGGAATGTCATAGAAAGATGCTTTGGATTGTTGAAAGGAAGGTGGGCTATTTTACGAGGTCCTTCATTTTTTCCAATCGAGACGCAAGGTCGTATAGTATCATGTTGTGCTCTTCTACATAACCTGATTCGAGAATATATGCCCACTGATAATCATATTGAATATGGAGGTGACGAAGAAGAGGACGACACTCGTAGCGGTTGTACTCCAACTGAATACATCAATCACATTGAACCTTCAAATGCTTGGACTACTTTTAGAAACACTTTAGCTCAAGATTTATTTAATGAATGGAGAGGTAGTAGTTGATTTAGTTTTCTTCATGTTTGATAACTATCTATGTTTGATTTATGGATTGCAATATTTGTACGAAACTAATTTTTAATATTTATGTAACTTCATTTTTAATATTTAAATGTTAAACTAATATGAAGTTAAATAAAAATGTATTTAATTAAGAAAATAGTTGATTCCATTCCTTCAATCAAACCAAACAGGTTTTGGAATCAAATTCATTCCTACTGCAACCAAACAACTGTTTTCAGGAATCATTCCTTCATTCCATACCTTCAGGAATGATTCCTGATTCCGATTCCATTCCTTTCTGTCAACCAAACGGGGCCTTAGAGCTGTTTAAACGGGATTCGAATTCAATTAATACTGAATACCGAACTGTAAAATTGGTATTGAAATATCGGAATACTGACTTTTGGTAATTGGTAGCTTTCACTATTGTATCGGTGTTTGATATCAACCAAAACTACCGAATTAATCGAGATTACCAAAATTAATTTAATGCACAAATTCCTTCCGATTCACAAGTCACCACAACTCACAAGTTACAATCGCTCGCAGCCGCCCCTTCCTGATTTCCGTCTTCCGCCCAGTAATCTCGAACCGCCACCCCTCCGCCACCCTCCGTGCATCTGGCAGCACGCCGGCACCGCCTATTGGCCACCTACCGCCACGCCGTAAGCACTAAGTCGCCGGCAGCCTCTCGGCCCTCCCCCTCTACCTTCTCGGCGTCGGTAAGTGTAAGTCCGAAATTACTTAAATTAGAATAGGGCGCCGACTACATCATCATCTTCAATTTTTGTTTCTTTAATTATTGTGGAAAATTATCAATTTATATGATTCTATCAGTTTTAAAGTTTGTTACCTATATATGAGTAATCTAATAGGAAATTGAAGGAATAGGGGGAACCGGAGAAATCATGTGAATTAGGTCAAGATATTTTTGTCAAATTGCTAAAAAAAACACTTCGAATTGCTAAAAAAAAAAAGAAAACACATCAGGGATATTTCTTTAGGATTAATGTTGGAAGAATGCATAAAAGAACCAAAGATTTATCATTGATGAATGTAATTCTTTATTGGAATGGATGTTAATCAGCTCAATGAAGAGTCTGATCAGATTCAAACACATTATTTTTCGGTTTTTGTGGTATAACCGAATACCAAACTCAGTTAACCGCGGCGGTATTTGGCTACTCGAAAACTGAAAGGGTATCAGCTTTGGATGCATTTTCTAACTTTTTCGGAATCAGTTAACTGATAATCGGTATAAGCTATACTTATCTCCAACCGATCAACAATCCTAAATTATAACTATCTAAAAAACAAAATTAGAGGCCCCTTTTGGGGCCCGGGGGTCGCCCATGCTCGCCCGTCCTTAGGGCCAGGCCTGGTGCCTAAGGAAATTTGGTATCATTACAAAATGAAAGGGTAAAGATCATTTCATCAAATCTCTTCAATTTCTCTTTTATGTAGCGAATAAGATTACTCCCTACACATATTTGATCCTTTGTGTCATTGCTGAAATTAGAAATTAAACTTCATGATTTACTTACTATATTGATTGTTTTAACTGATATGGCTTTAGCAAATCCAAATGTTCTAAATTTATGGATACATTACTCAAATACATTCTGTATAATTTTAAAAGCCTAGGTATTCAGAAGGAAATCTTGTTGTTTACCTATACTGCCTGGATTTTTTTTTAATTTCTATATTTTGGTGAAAGAAATATTTTTAGGTTTTATATGTCGCCGGAAATAACGTGCCCTCTTCATAATGAGAATTGAGGCATAAGAGTTTCCATATGGATCAATGACCATTGCATTTTTATTGCAGATCTAGAATTTAGTTTTTATTTTGAGAACTAAAAGGAAATCCTACTGGAGCATAAATGCTCCAACAACTACCAATTGGTGCTTTTGTGCCATGGACTCCATCGAACAGGGGTAAGTCCGTAACTTTTTGTGATTACTTTTTGATAACTGATTACTTGAGAATGTATCGATGACCTGATAAAGTTTCCCCATTCGATTTGTTTTTGTACCAAACAATTAAAACAATATTTTGATGGTTCGTATGGGTAGAGCGCCGACAAATTAAAACAATTAAAACACTATTTTGCCACAATTGTCGAGCGGGACTTGGTAGGTGGAACGGGACTTCCCGAGCAGGATTCTGCTCCCTGCCAAGTCAAACTCGAGCGGGACTTCGAGCAGGACAGGACAAGCGTTGTCAAGTGAGCGGGATTTGCGGCCCGAGCGGGACACGAGTGGAATTCTGTGTTATGATTCAGATACCTGATTTCAATCATTTGCGCACGGAACGAAGCAAAATAACGAAATTGCAGGTTAACAAGTCTTAAAAGTATGAACTTTTAAGTAAAATTCGGTATTTTGTATAGCAAGTATAAGGATTAGGTAAATTTGACTTTTGTTATACGAAATTGGATATTTAAGAAATTGCCCATTTACCATCTTACCCTTTCTTATTTAACAAAATTTGTAGGATTTAATTGTCAAATACACGAGGCGTTGAGTTTAGACACCAAATTTACAAATTTTGCTATCATATTATAGAGTCAAGAGAACGGGTCTGCAAATAACGGTGTAAACACCATATTCTCTCCCTCCTTTCAACTTGCTAGAAGTCTTATTAATTTACCTGAATCTATTTTATCTAAACTCAGCATCAAACAATGGAATCACGCACGACTATTTTTTTGGGCATACGTTCTGTATACATTATTGTATTTCGCGTTAATAAAATTTTAATTTTTCTTTTTATTATTATAGGACCCTTTTTTTACTTTAACTCAGAAACCTTAATATATCAGGACTGGCCCTGACAACTGATATCTAAGAGTATACACTGAGTATAATAACTACATTAGATTAGACATGCTCGACTGATTGTATGATTTGAAAAGCTCATATTTCTATTGTTGCTAGCGTATATACGTTAATCATTTGACTAAAATACAAGCATAATTAACTATTCCTTGTCTAACAGTGATGTGATGGTAATTGTAAAATATAATTAAAAAAAATTAAATGGTTAGAATATCGGAAGAACCCTAATACGGTTAAACCTTGATAAAGTAATAACTTTATAACCGAGAAAAAATATTCATTTAACGAGATTATTACTTTATCGAACATTGGCCGAAAGAAATTATTATCTTAACGAGATTATTACTTTATTGAATATTATTTTATCGAGATTTAACTGTATCTTATTAATAAATTTGAATTAGTATTAACTAACTAGTCGTTAGATGAGATTTTTGGGATGCGAGAGGATACAAGCAATCTAATATTTTATTAATTAATAATAAGCAGGATTAGTATAATTAGAAAACGTTATCTTAACCAACAATATATCAATGCCTTTATATATAGAGGACAATCATAGCGCCACTCAACAATTTCGCCAATACTTGTAATACAATTCCCGCCGTTTCCTTCTCTTCTTTCTTCCATTAATTAACGATCGATACAAACTGTTTGAAGATATATGAGGTGAGGTTTGTGGGGAGTAATCTGTTTTGGGAATTTTCGTCGCAAATCGAATCGGTTAATGGAGGAGTTATACCGTCGACGCCCAAGGCTATGTGGAGGAATAATTTGGTTGGTTTTTCGAATAGTGAATTGGTTTTATATGATTATCATGCTCGAGAATTTGTCACACGTCTCCGGCTTCCTGCATGCAGCTACAAGTCCATATTTCTCGAGTGTATATGTATGTATGATAATAAAAGGTTGGGTTTCCTATTAATTCCCCTTCTTAGTTTCTTGATTCCAAATTATTAAATTCCGTAAGCAAACTTATACAAAATTTTAAAATTCAATATCTGGTAGTATGATTATAATAACATTTAGAAAAGTGATAATAATCTTGAAATCCAGTGAAAACCGACGACGTTGGTAGACTTAGTTTAGACAGCTCACCGACATTAATAATTCAAATTGATATTTTTTATAAAATTAAAATAAAAAGAAAGAAATTCAATTTCAGAAAATCATGAAATTGTATTGTTCTCATGCAATGAATATAATCTTATAGCGTTATGAGCCTGCTCTGTATTTTGTCTATTGGATTTTGTGGGTTTTCTTTTAGTTTTTAGCTTTTTCTAGTGATTATAGCAATACAAAAAACTAGTGTACAACAGGATTCATTTGGCCCAATTCGCAACTCAATTAGTTGGTCCGCACTCCAGTATTGTTCTCTTCTCTAGATATAATATATATAATTTGTGTTAATATTATTGCACTAATGGCTCCTAGCCCAGCGGTGAGGTGGTTTTCTTTTCAATTCCAGACCGTTGCATTTTTTGTTTCATTAAATTTTTTTATTTTTTTAATTAACGAAAATACTGTTTGATTTTTTACTTATTCTCAATCTTATTTTTATATTTTTTTAATACTTTTTTATTTAATAATTTTAATTATTTTAATTTTACTTTTTATCTTTTAATGTTTTTTAATTTATTTTTATTTTATTTTTTCCCAATTTTAGTTAAGGACCGACGTGTCATTTGAAATGAACAAAATCATTATTTATTTTGCAGAAAAGTTTCATTTGTAGAGTATCATTTGCTTCGGAACAAAAGTGTTGGTTTTTTTTAAAAAAAATCCAGTTATTGTAAGGGCTGGCGTGTCACTCGTTGTAAACAAAAATGTCGTTTGTTATAAACAAAAGTTTTTATATTTTATTTTTTTTCCAGTTTTTTTGGTAAGGGAAGACGTGTTATTTATTATAAATAAATATGTCATCCGCGCTTTAGTACTGCCCGCTTCTCAAGATATTATATATATATATATATAATATGTATTAACATTATTATACTAATGGTTCTTAGGGGGTGTTTGCAACAGCTTAAGCTTTTTTTAAGTGCTTAAATTAAGGAAAAGTTGGTAAAAGTGGCTTATTAGAGAATTTGGGGTGTGTTTGCAAAACCTGCTTAAAAGTATGAAAAGTTAAAAAAATAGTGTTTGCAAAATTTATACTGTAGTAGCTTATTTTGTGATTTATAAGTAAAATGTCAAAGCATAGCTTATCCGAAATTACAAATATGCCATTAAGTTGGAGAAGTTGGTAAAAACCAACTTAACTAACTTCAACTTATTTGACTTAAATGTAGAGAATTTTTACGAATTTAAGCTGTTGAAAACACCTCAAAACAGCTTTTCCTTAAATTAAGCTATAAGTTGAAAAATTTAAGCTAATGCAAACACCCCCTTAGTCCAGCGGTGACTGTGAGGTGTTTTACTTTTCAATTCGAGACCTCTTGGTTGCATTTTTTGTTTCATTAATTTTTTTTATTTTTTATTTAATGAAAATACTATTTGATTTTAATTATTTTCAATCCTACTTTTTTATTTTCTTAATACTTTTTTATTAACATTTTTAATTAATTTAATTTTATTTTTTATCTTTTAATGTTTTTAATTTATTTTTATTTAATATTTTCCCAATTTTAATTAAGGACTACCATGTGTCATTTGAAATGAACAAAAGTGTTACTCCCTTCGTCCAATTATAAGTGTCATCTTTTTCTAATTGGGTTGTTCTATTATAAGTGTTCACTTTCTATAACAAGCAAATAATATGCGGATATAAATCAATTAAGCAAAAATCAAACAATATACACCACACAACACCACTTCCTTGATCTCTCATAATGGGACGGAGGGAGTATTAATTTTTAAGAAAAGTTTCATTTGCATAGTATCATTTGCTTCAGAACAAAAAGGTTGTTTTTCTTTTTTTAATTTTCCAATTATTGAAGGGACGGGTGTGTCATTCGTTGTAAACAAAAACATCATTTTACAAAAGTTTTCATTTTTTATTTTTTCCCCAAATTTTTTGCATTTTTTGTTTCATTAATGTTTTTATTTTTTATTTAATGAAAATATTGTTCGATTTTTTAATTATTTTCAATCTTACTTTTTAATTTTTTAATATTTTTTTTAATTATTTAACATTTTTTAATTATTTTCATTTTCTTTTTTAATTTTTTAATATTTTTTTAATTATTTAACATTTTTTAATTATTCTCATTTTCATTTTTATCTTTTATATTTTTTAAATTATAATTAAGTAACGGCGTGTGTCATTTGAAATGAACAAAATTGTTATTTATTTTGAAGAAAAGTTTTATTTATAGAGTATTATTTGTTTCGGAACAAAAGTGTCATTTATTATGAACAAAAGTGTCTTTTAAAAAAAATTAATTATTGTAAGGATAGACGTGTTATTCGTTGTGAACAAAAATGTCGTTTGTTGTTAAAAAAAGTTTTTTTTTAATTTCACTACAACAAATCTTAAATTTAGTGACGGACATAGTGACGGATTTTAACACGGGTCACCAATTTGTGATGGCTTTATGACGGTTTAAAGTGATAATGACGGATTGGTAACGGATATGCTAGTCACTATGACTAGCATACTGCAAATACTGCATTTGAGGATCAAAATCGAACAAATACTGCAAATATATATATATTTGACCTTGGTGGCCTTGCAAAAAGTGTATTGCATGATAATGGACCTTCGAGGAGTAATACAAGTTAGTTGGATCTTAATGAATATTGATTTCTTTTTTTACATTTTCTCACTATACTTATATTGGATTATGATGACAACCTGAGAGTTAGAGTTTATGACTAGAGTGGATGAGCTAAGTGCACAAATAGAGAATGATAAGACTGAGCAACGTACAAGGGATGAAGCGTTTGAAAAGAAATTAGAGGCACTCCAACAGCTGATTGCGAACCAGCATAGACGAGAGGATGACACCTCCTCTTCCCATGGTTGATTATTATGTATTTCTCGATACATTAGCATTATGAGAACATGCATTATTATTTTTAGCTTTGTTGTTTAGATAATTTCTACTATTATCTTCGCTTCTACTGAAAATTGATGTTATTATTATGTAAGTTGCTTTCAGGTGTGTATTTTATTATTAGTTTAGATGAATATCGTGTCCTGTGCTTTTAGGGAATTGGAGAATTAGCAAAAATATATATATTCTACTAAATATTCTAAAAAATAGTGACAGAAAAAAGTAACAAAAAATAGTAAATTGACGACGAAATGGTGATGGATATTCAGTCACAACACAATCATTGCGACTCCGATATGAGTGAGCTAGAACCGAAAATTTCGTCACTAAAGGGTGATGAACCAAATCCGTCACTAATTAGTCACGGAATATCGTCACCCATAGATGTAGGACATGACGGACGACATAATCTCGGTGACGGACATTCCGTCGTTATGTCCGTCACCGAAGGGTGACGGAAGATATATTCTGGCACAATATATTTAGCGACAAAAATATTTTGACGGACACAATTCGTCAATATTCCGTCACTGAAGAGAAATAGTGACGGAATGTATGTGGGTAGTGACGGAAAAATCCGTCACTAATAATCTAATTTCTTGTAGTGTTTTTTCCCAATTTTTTTGATAAGGGAAGACGTGTTATTTATAATAAATAAATGTCATTTGTTATGAACAAAATGTCATTTGTAGAGTGTCATTTATTTCGAAGAAAAGTGTTATTTATAATTAACAAAAGTCTCATATATTTATGGAAAAGTATCATTTGTTTCGAACGAAAGCATCATTTATCAAGTATCAATTATTTTTCATAAAAAGGTCATTTGAAGTAGAGAGAGGCTAGAGAGAGAGGGGCAAAGAATGAGAGATCTGCGAAAGCAAAGGAGAGGGTAGGGCTTTATTTTTTTATTTTTTTTGCAACATGTGCACACTAGTCTACCATCAATAGCAAATTGGATTTTAGTCTCTAATTTCGCTAAACTAAATATATTTCGTTAATTGACAAGTTTGTCCTATGCACTGAGGCACGGGATAGAAATTCTAGGTAGTTTGTTAGGAGGATTTTTATACTCTGTGTTTCTAGATAATTTATGATATGTATGATTTATATGCTCTTGTATGTAGTGGATAAGATAAAATTCTAGACAATTTCATTTAAAAACTTCACATTACCTATAAATACAATCCTTCCGTTCAATTATGAGCAATCCCGTTTTAAAAATGAGTAATGTTATTTTCTTTAATTAATCATGCATAGATTCTCCAAAGTGTAAAATAGATATATAAATATCATGATTCAACCCATCTCCCAAAACTTTTCGTTAAGAAAATCAAATTCTAACCTATTATTAATAGAAATAGTTTGGTATTTATATTTAGGATTTAGAGTTAATTTCCCGAGTAAAAATTCATAAAGTTGAAATGGACTAAATCATCTATATTTGCAAGGTTTGATCTTAATATCTACGGATATTTTAGTTTAAAAAACTAGATAGTGATAAGGTTAATGACATTTGCAAGATTGGATCTTAATATCTACGGAAATTTTTATTTAACAAACTAGAGAGTGATAGGGTCAATGACATAGACAATCCCAAGATGTCTTACAATAATAATATTTCTGATAAGTACTATAACATACTTGAAGTCCATCCATAGTTAAAATGTTTCACCATTGTGCAAATAACGTTATTTATTATGAATATTATAATATATTTTAGTAGGTCGTCACTAATCATCAAATCAATCAGCACAACTACTCTATATTGAAAAATCAATCACCACTATATTGAAATAAATATAGTAGCAATTCTCAAAACAAATACTATAATCTTACAACTTGCAAATTTATGTGTAATACTGAGGTGCTATTTTGATTGTGTAACTTTAGATTTGGAATCTAAACTTAGTTTGATGTTTTATCACTATAATTATGATTTTAGTGTCCTCTATGCACACAGAATCATTTCTTTCTAGCAAATATGAATTTATTATCTTTTGATTTTTATCAAATTAATAATTTTTAAATAAAAAATGGCTAAATTAGTCATCAATCATTTAGTCAGTGAATTTTTGTCCTCAATAAAATATACCGAAAACGTCATTTAAAAAACATTGACTAACGGTTGACTAATCTAAAATTTAACGATGATCAATTCATCCAAAATTATATAGTTGGGATCAATTAATCAAAAATAAATAAGGGGCCAAATTAGTCTAACATAAACTAAAAACCCAATTTGCCAAGTTAATTTAGGGAACTTGCAGAACGGCTATTACATTATTTCAGATTTGTAAGTTTTACTAGATTCTGAATTTATTTTATTTCCTAATATAAAAAATTACCGTTGAATTAGCTTGAGGGTGGGGTCGGTTCATGGAGGGAAACAAAAGCCACACAGTAGATAGGAATTAACATGAAATTAGGTACAATTTTGGTTCTAAATTATTTAGAATTAAAAAAAAAAAAAAAAAACTGCAAAATTTGATGCTAACTTATACTAATTACGAGACATAGACCTAATGCTTATAAATTCCATGTATACATGAAGATGAATGCCCTCTAAAAACAACTACAAAACTGAAACTAGGTATTAAATTTTAATCTCGGGGTCTAAATCTTCTTCATCCGGAATATCAACAACCTCGCATTCAGGCACCACAACATTTGAAGCAACGACAATGCTGGGATGTTTGGCGCTTTCTACCGTTGTTTCCTCGACAGTTGTAGGATTCATATTTTTCACTGTTTTACTTTTACCCCATAAAACCAAATATAGTCCACATATTATCACCACGGCTCCTATCACACTGTCATTTAAATACAGCATTACATTAATTAATTGATTATGGTACGGATCAGGTAGGAAGACAGAGTTTTACAAGAAGTAGAAAGTATGCGTAATTCTTATATTTTTCATGCATATTCCTTTTCTTTTTTAAGCATAAATATGATAACTTTTACACTTTTGCTCCTATGCATAAAATATGAAAGGAATATGCATAATGAAAATCTCATAGCATATTTAATCCAAACTATCCAATGATAAAATGAAGGTTGATGATTATTTTTTATTTTAAAAGGGCTTCTTATATGATTCATTTACAATTGACTAAGTCCCAAATTAGTGATATAATTTGTATAATAGACAAATGGTTTCAAGTGAGGTACCTTCCTACGTGCAATTTTTCATTGAGAAACAAGGATCCTGCAATTGCGACGAATACAAGTAACAATGGATTGAAAGATGATACGAATAGTGGCCCTTTCATCCTTACGCATGCCATGGTTAATACCCACATTAATCCGGATGCTATAACCCCCTAGAAAAATTAATTTTTTATATTATTAGTAAAGAAAATTTGATAAGCATAATTATATTTAATGTTTAATCATTTTTAAATTTTGTAAATTACCGGATAAATAACTGTTAGAAGTTTAAGATCCCACCCAAGTTTCCACTGATTCCAATCTCTTTCGACACAAAGGGCAAACACGACAGCTTGAATAGATCCCATGATGGAGGTTAAAGCCGTGCTCGAATAATGGCATGGATATGTTCCAACCATCTTAGCCTGTTCACCGTAAATATATATCATATATTATAAATAGATACATAATACAGTTAAACCTCGATAAAGTAATAATCTTGGGACCGAGAAAAAATATTCATTTAACGAGGTTATTACTTTATCGAACATTATTTTAGTGCATTGACCCATATCGAAACCGAAAAAATTATTATCTTAGTGAGATTATTACTTTATCAAATATTACTTTATCGAGGTTTAACTGTAAAAAGAAAAATGGAGTATTATTTATTTTATTACCAAAAAAAAGGATGACTTATTTACCTGTATAATCAAAGCGAGTGATACAGAAACACAACAAGCAAGCGATACCACAAGGCCCAAAACGTTATCCCTAGAGCTGTGGTGGGCTACTGCCACGTGTCCACGTGTCTGACTCTTGTGAATGAGGTCAACGCTGGTCGTCAATATGTCGATTACACTACCCTTATAGAAAGTTAGAATCATTGCCCCCGCTATGCATAAAATTGTACCCGTCAACTTTGCTTTACCAGCCATTGTCTTCAACCCCAATTGCTCCATTCTAATTTATTTAATAATTATATAAATAAAATCATTTTTTAATATTAAATTAAGAAAACAAGATTAATTAAGATTTATACCTGAAAATAATAACAAGGATGAAGGTGCATCCGGGAATGAGATTGGCAATTGCGGCGGCGAATGTGGCGGAGGTTAACACTAACCCTTCGGCATATAAATTTTGGGCCAAGGAACCCCTACATTATACATCAATAATTAATTAATATGAATATATAATATGGTTGCAATAATTAATTAAATATAAATAAATAAATAATATGCTTGAATATCAAATTATATGTCTTATGTATCATATTAAATAAATAATATACTATATAACATTTGCAAAACTATTATATTGTATAATTTTTTTTTTCCAGTTGGGACTAGTATAAGTATTCTCTATAAGGTTCACGAACTATATTTATCTTCTTTGGGGGGAACATGAAAATAATAGAATAACTGAATATCATTAAACTAAAACTTCCTCAAAATTTGGATGAAATTCATCAAGAGTGGCAATGTTATTTAATCGGTACATAATTCGATTAATTCACATTTAATGACGTTATCAAACATTGTTACCTTAACTACATATATAGTGTATTTTACTTTTCTGTTTCACTGCATTTATTTTTAGTTATTAGAAAACATTCATATGATTCTTGCCACTACTCATAGGTACATTGTGGTAGACATGCCCATTTCCGGTTTCGATTACGGTTACGGTTTGCCAAAAACTGAAACCGAAACCGAACCGCATGTAGACGGTTGACGGTTCCGATTTGAAATCGCCAGTTCCGGTTTCAGTTTACCGGTTTCACGGTTTTCATAAATATTATTTTATTTTAATTACTGAATTAATTTTTTTATTAATTTTTAAAAAAAAATATAATCTTTTTCGGTTTCGAATCAAGTCAATAATAAATTATAAATAAAATTGTACAATCTCATGAAAGAATTGAATAATTAAATATATTAATACAATCTCATTGTTGATTCTTCATTATCATCGTCATTTTATAAATAAATTTTGTATCATTGTTTTATATTATTTGTCGTGTAGTAATTATTAAACAATATTTGATATTCTATGTTTTTCAGTGATAAAATATGAACAACTTTTATCTCTATATATTTTTGGGAACTTTAGTATCCATTTGTAATTATACTAAATACAGAATAATATTTTATCCTTTTGTATACTATTTTAAAATATCAAAATTGGTAGGATTTTTGTATTTTAAATGAATAATTTATTTTAAATATAAGTAAAAATTAGAAGATTTAGATCTTCAATAATGTTTTTAATTTAAAATTCATATATCTAATGTCTTTGACAATTTTAATGGGTGAAATCGTCGGTTTCACTCGGTTTGAAACCGGCAATTTCACGGTTGAAAAAGAGTAATTCGAAACCGAACCACAAACCGACGGTTTACGGTTCAAGACGGTTCCAATTTACACCTGTTCTGGTTTATGCCGATTCCGATTCCGGTTTAAAACCAGATTTAAGCCAGTTTCGATTTGAAAATGAGCATGTCTACCTTGTGGTGAATGTTACTTTACAATACTGTGGGAGAGATATATTTATTAATAAGAGGGACTTGGTAAAACTTTCACTCACAATAATATGAATTGACACACAAATAATGCAAAAAAATAATAACTAATAGATATAATATAATATAATTTAAAAAATTGACGATATAATTGCCGAAATATTTACATTAAAAAAATAAATTGACGATAAATTTAATTTACGCACTTACCCGAATAAAGCAGTACCAAATCCTTGCAAGAGGATCTTCCCAGTCAATTTCGGCCTCTTTTTCCTGCAAACATCAATGCAAATTTGTCACTAAATTTCATCCATCTCTCTCATAATCATAATACATTAATACTCCCTCCGTCCATAGTTTATATATCCATTTGCTTTTTCACATAGATTAAGAAAAAATTTAATAATATGAAAGTTAGATAAATGTTGTTATTGGAATTTGAGTAAATTAAATTAAATTACTAAAAAGTTAATGTTATAATTTTGTTTTCTATTATAAAAGTTGGATAAAATAGTTTTTTCTATGTTATTATATTAATTAGATTTATTAAAGTTGGTGAAAGATTTAGTTAGATATAAAAGATTGCTAATAGGCATATAGATTTGGGACAGACGAACAAGAAAAGTAGGCATATTTGGGACGGATGGAGTATTATTTTTCCATCAGCATGGTTATAGTGATTTAAGCAGTGACAAATTAAAGATGAATTCATTATTATTTTATTATTAAATCGACGTTAATAGAATTGAACACTAAATCAACCACTTATACAGAAGTGAGAATACCAATTAAATTATAAAGATGAATTAATTAAGACTGAGAGAAGCGACTGACCTTTCAAGGATAAGGGCGAGAGGGACGATGGCCGCAGCGGCGAAGATGAACCGATAGGCGATGAGAACGGGCAAACTTAATCCGTTAAGTCCGGCCAGTTTGTAGAGAATGTTAACTCCGGTTAAGGATAACTGCACCATCACCATCATCACCACCGGCTTCAACCCCTCCCACACCTTTAAAAAATTCATTTTCTTTTTCGTAATTAATTTATTGCTGCCCTAAATATAACTATGAAACTTGCTGCCAATTCTGATACATACTCGTCTATGTATGTGTGTGTATATATAGAGAGAGAGGGGTGAAGTGAACTGTGAGATCATGAGTGACGTCACACGTAATTCGTAATTTGGTTCTTGTTCATAATAATTCATATTATGTATTAACACGTGAGTTTTTTAAGATGTGTAATACTCCCTCCGTCCCTATTTTATATGTCCATTTGCTTTTTTACATAGATTAAGAAAAAAATTAATGATATGAAAGTTAGATAAATGTTGATATTGGAATTTGAGTAAATTACTAAAAAGTTAATGTCATAATTGTGTTTGCTATTATAAAAGTTGGATAAAATAGTCTTTTTCTATATTATCATATTAATTAGATCTATTAAAGTTGGTGAAAAATTTAGTTAGATACAAAAAATGCTAATAGGCATATAAATTTAGGACAAACGAAAAAGGAAAGTAGACATATATATTTGGGACGGAGGGAGTAATATAAAAGGAATTGATAATTTTTTGTTATTTAAAGTTGTACGTGATCTTAATACAGATTTTCGTGATTTCGAGGAAATGCTACGAAGAGTTTCGTGCTGTTACGCTTCTGTAAAAAGTAAAAACTCCGCGTTTAGTTTGTTTTTATTTATTGGAAATAAATTCAATTTCCTTGTTTTTTTAAAAATGAATCTTATGATATATGCTTCTTAAATTAAGAAAATATTGAATATGACATGAAGTATTTACCTTTGTGAGACTTTTGATTTAGAAATAAATATTATATACACACGTCGAGCATGTCGCAAATGATTGGAAATTGACGCGACATACGGCCTTCTCATGTTACATATATGATCGATGAACAACCACAATAATGAATTGTACTATCTAGGTCCCATTATTCTTGTTCTACAACTGTTTGGCGCAAAATTTAAAAAAATGGGTGGAAATACTGTTTAGATTTGATTGTGGTCCACAAGTTACTTTTCTTGTTTCCACGAAAATAAGAATAGCAGAAAAATTGAAAACGAAAACTAAAACAATATTAAAGGAACGGAGGGTGTATTACAGTTTTTAAAAATTGATATTTTCCACATTCTTTATTTCGGAATCTATGGTTCCACTTCTACATGTACTTTACAATTATTTTCATCTAACAAATTAAATGAAATAAATTAGAACAGAATTACAAGTTACAAGATTTTGTGATCCAGCAAAAGCTTCTATGCTTTTAAATTGGGCTTCGCGAATCAAAACAAACAAGTTGGATTAAAGTCTATGGCCCGTAATTACAGTTAGATTCTTCATCCAAATTTTATTATATCTCACCAACAAAATAATAACACGTGTATTTTATTTTATAATTATATATTATATTTGGATTACTTAACCTAGGGTGAGTTAATATATTTTCAAAATTACTTAACCTAAAAAATATCTTACAAATTATTTTAACCCAAGCACCATGTATGTCCAATGGTAGTATGTACTAACACTAGGGGAGAAAACGGATAGGATATTATCCGCCTGATCCGAAGCCAGATCCGATCGGGATCAAATTTGGAGAGCAAATCTATTATCCGGTCGGATACGAATTCGAATCCGAATAGCCTAAATCGGATACGGATTCGAATTCGGATTTCACATTATTCGCCCGTATCCGATCTTTTCCGTATTTAATCGGATATTTCTCGGATTATGAATTCGGATATTCAAGTTATTTAATAATTAGTTTTTCAATATAATAATAAATTAAGATTAAGAAAAGATATTTAAAAAGAAAAAGAAAAAGATGGTCTCAGCTCACCCTCAAAACCTCATCTCTCCCTCAAAACTCTCGTCTAATCGTCTCTCCCTCAAAATTCGGATATTCGAATTTTGGAATTTTTTTGTACTTTCTTGATCCTAAAAATTATGTTGTTCATAATGGATAGTATATTAACTATAATTTGCATTAAAACTTCTATTAAATATTGTATACGTGATTTTTTCATGTGTTGCAATCATAAATAGATGGTTATTTATGAATCATATTATCCGATTATTGTTATTTGAATTCGATCCGAATTCGTCATATATCTGCCCTGTATTCGTATCCCGAATATTCCGAATCCATATTCGTATCCGGCATTCCCGTAATCGATTCCGAATCCGAGAAAAAAAATATGGGATGAAATATGGAAAGAGCACTATCCGTCCGTATTCGATCCGTTTTCACCCCAAACTAACACACTGTTGGACCATAATTAATATTTTGTTAATTACTTGCTTTACTGCTAATTAATTAAAGCGGCGCTTAGGCTAATTACCTGCCTTTGAAATTGAACCCCTACTACTTCACAGATCTTACATCTTTATTAATCATTATACGATTATACATACAATAAATTGTATACATGAAATTAAATCGCATTATAAAAAATGCAACATTAAAAAATGATATCCAAATAAACAACTGCATAAATTATATGGGATCAGATCCAAAATTCAAGGAAAATTAACAAGAAACAATTAACTTCTTTTAATACTTTCTTGATTTTTACAACAGTCAAGGCTTCACATGGAGTCTCCAGCTCACAACACTAATATATAATCTCACAAAAACATAGCAAAATTTAATGTTCACTATATATAATGTCACAGAATAATCCCTCTTGACTTCATATATTTAAAAAAAAAAATCATATGAGTAATCTTTCATATGAATTATTCGGTAGGCGAATGATGGATGGGATTACTACTGGATTCAAGAATCCAAGTATTATCCCTAA
Source organism: Lavandula angustifolia (assembly GCA_028984105.1). Classification (NCBI taxonomy): domain Eukaryota; kingdom Viridiplantae; phylum Streptophyta; class Magnoliopsida; order Lamiales; family Lamiaceae; genus Lavandula; species Lavandula angustifolia. The sequence continues at coordinate 15,131,725 of CM054825.1, read as the reverse complement.
TATTACTGCCACCGCTCTCCCCATCTGTTTGGCCCTCTTTATTGATGAGTGAGGAAATGGCAGCTGCAACGGCAACCCTAAACTTAGGATCAGAAGTAATTGCACTCACATTTTCAGACAACATCGTTTTGTCGAAATTCCCTTGATCTTGATCTTGCAATAATCTATTAGGGTTTTTAGTGATCAATGAATACCCTAAGTGGGCCATGTTGGGTGGGTTTGAAGAGGTAGGGTTGTTTGTGAGGTCCAGAACAATGCCCTTCTTGTGGTCATAGTAATTGGGGTTTAGGGTTCTTAGGTTTGGCATGTATGGTGAAGATGGATTTATGAAAAGCGGGCTATGGATATTGTTGTTGTTGTTGTTGTTGTTGTAATACGGAGGATAATGTGGTTGGTTTGAGGCCGCCGGATTCATATAAGCTGCTGCTGATGTCGTCGACGCCATCGCGGTCGCGCCGACCGGAAGGGGATGGTTGTGCGTCCCTTCGTACGTTGTGATCAGTATCGACGCGTCGTCTAGACATCTCTGCACCTGCAATTCAATTGTGTTGTATTAATTTATAACATCTATTATATAACGATGTGATTAATGGGAAGTTCGGTATGCACCTGTTTTCTGACCGGACATCCCGGAGCTACCGTGCAACGGTAGTAGGCTCGAGGGCAAGGGTTTCCTTTCGCGATTTTTTGACCGTATTTCCGCCATTGGCATCCGTCGTTCATCTAATTCAAACAAAATAATTGATAACTGAAAAGTAATTAAACTATGAATAATGATTATGAAGAGATTAGATGAACTTACAGTGGCTGATTCACATCTTGCTCGAACAGAAACCCTAGCTCTTTTATTAGGCATGGGGTTGAGAATCCCAGGCATGTTGTTGCTATGCATCTGAGTTTGATGAGTCGGTTTAAATCCTCTAATCATATTCTCCTCCCTCTTCTCCGCCGTATGGCCGCCGCGTTCGGCGTCAGTACTGCAGCTGCTCGCCACCCTCAGAGACAACCCTAACCCGTCGTTTTCCGCGTCCTCCTCCTCGGAAACCGAAACGACGTCGTCGTTGCTGCTCGCGTTGAGCAACTGAATCGTATTGGGATCCTAAACCAATTTAAAAATGAATTTGAGAAAGGTATTCAACTATTCTTTGATTTCCGCTCGTCTCTCGATTCGATTTTACCTTGATTTTACTATTCCGTTGAACCAGAGCGAATTTCATCTGCAAATCACTGTACTCCTTCATAGACTGCTCCACCGCGTTCCTCAACAACTTGTTCTCATCCTTCACGCGGTTCATCTTCATCTGCAGAATTGACAGCTGGATTGAATCCTCACACGGTTAGTTGATCACTTCTCGTACGGATCACGCAAACGCACACGCTCGCGCACGCGAATCGATGAGAAATCAATCGAAACTGTAATCAACTAATCATACCTCTTCCTTGTTGAATTCCTTATCAGGATTCTCGATTGGACCGCGGTTTGAAGCGGATTTAGTCTCCGACGACGGCGCGTTGCCGGATTTGCTCGTTTGATCCTGCGCGTCGAGCTTTAGGGAGAGATCGGGGTCTTCCATTGGTACGGTAATTTCTTCGTCTTCTTCTCCCTCTCGATCTCTTCCCATAGCTAAGAATTTATATATGCAGTCTCTCTCTCTCGTCCCAATCTCTCTCTCTCTCTCTAGAGAGTACTAGTTTTGAGGCACATAAGTCAATTCCCTCGTCCGAAATTAAACGAGTTAATAATAGGAGCAGCAGTAGAAGTAGAAGTTAGAATAATTTGACAAGCAATTAAGACACATCTAATTCTTGACTTTAACTTTTTTTTATTCTTAATTATTATTCCACCTCGACTAAAAATGCTTCTCTACGTCAAATTATGCACCCTTATATGTCATACTTTTAAAATGATCGACATACATATGATATAAAAACGTTCATTTTACCTTTTTAATGTTTCAAAATTGAGATCACATGTCTCATGAACTCATTTTCAATTGGTATTCGATTCAAAACTATGTAGTTTTGAATTGAAAAACTATACATTGAAATGAATATGTATGTATCAGTTTGATTTACTAATTACAAAGCCGTAAAAATGAGGATAAAATAAATAATTAAATTATAATTTTTTTAAATTAAAACTATGTAGTTTTGAATATGACATTAATTGAATATAAATTTATTGGACATGTGATTCAATGTCAAAATTATGATCTTCTAATTCACAATTAATGCTACATTTTATAAGTTTTAGAATATCGATCAACAATATAATAATATGACACGATTAACGAGAAAAAAACGAACTGGGATCGGATCTGGAGATAGTCAACTGGAGGACCCTCCAACCTTTCCATTTTCCACTCTATCTCGTAGAATTTCTTAATATATACTACTAATATTCATAATATTTTAATCATCGACTTCTCCATCACTTCCTGCCGTCGACATTATTTCAACTCAATTAATTAATTAAATTATATTGGCTTCTCCATCATTAGTTAATTATGTAAATATAACTATTATTTGACTAAATATATTCATTTCCTTTCTCGACGGAAGCTTATTAAATTAAATTATTTTTAATTAATGTAAATAATTATCTCAACAAGTGTCGATAAGGTTAGGCCTTAACTCTCCCTACTACCAAATTCAAATTAATCTTGTCACACGAGATCATGAATTTTTCATGTAAAGTCGATTAATTAGTGTTCGATACCACTTAAGATTCCCTTTTCCATTTGATTTTTTTCTCATTTCATTTTTATTTCCTTGGATAAGAAATCCAAACTAGGATATTTAATAATTAATAGAAATATACATGTCATCATTCTATTAGTGAGAAGTGAAATGAAACACAAAACATGATAAAAAATTCTTACGGATTTGATAAAGTGTTTCTATCTTTTTATACACAAAGGTTTGTGTGTATCATTTTTTTATACCCTTGTGTATACCACACCAGAAGGTGTATACCACATCAGAAGGGTATTGACATGTGTTAAATATGACCCATATTTTTTTTAATGAGAAATGTCATATGTCAATATCCTTGTAGTACACACAAGGATATATAAAAGTGGTACATAAGCCGCTCCGCTTTTTATATGCTTAATTGTTCAAATTAAACATAATCACGATCCTAATTAGAATGAAAAGGGAAAAGAGAAAAAAAATCATGTATAACAACCAATGAAAGTCGCCATTTTCGGCATTTTTGTCATTTCGTCTAGAAAGGGATTTTTTCTTTCTTTCTTTTTTTTATTTTAAAAAAAATGAAAGTATAAAGAAAAGGGGAAAATTAAAATAGGGATTTTTTTCTTGATCATGATGGTATTCGATCTAATGTTAAACAATATGAAAGTATAAAGAAAATGACAAATTAAAATAACACTACCTTAAATTAACGTAAAAAAAATAATATATATATATATATTTATAGTACTATGAGGATCTTAATCATAGCCCTCTCAAAAATTCAATGATAATAATTTAACTAGGGTTCGGATTTTCTTTATTTAACTAGTAGAGGCACGAAGTTGAGTTTTTGGTCGAATTCATGAATTAGAAAAGAGTGATATTTACGCTACGTCTAGGAACTTTCTCTTTCATCAGATGAGTATATAAATTAAAAACTAGTGATTAGATATTATTGATATTTTGGAGATTTTATTAATTTTACGTTGAAATTGATTGGAAAACTGCAACCTATAAATGCAAGGTTATTAACAGACATAATTAAATGCCTTAATTTTGAATATGAGCCCTATTGTAGATAGGCCCATTATGCTACGTTGAAAATATGGTAAAGCCTTTCGTTCTTAGCTTTGGCCCAAGGACCTATCTTAGCTCTACCACACCTATTTACACATATTTTAATTATAATATAAACAAAACAACGGGTTTTAGTTCGTAGATTGAAATCAAGTTTCGGATCATTTATCTAAGATTTAGAGTTATTATTAGATATAGATTAGCAAAAAAATACATCTCCTATAAAGTTTAATACTAATTCTTAATTCAAAACTCTATTATCAAACGCCACCTACAATCTTACGAATTTATGTGTGTGTATCGGATTAAAAATACCCGACAACTTTAGGCCCCTGGTCAAGAGCAAGACCCTTCTAATGGAACCGGTTTTAGGTTTGAGGTCCTCAAATGATCATATATTTATTTTTTTTGCATAAAAAAGACTCTAGAGCTAAGTAGGTAGAGCCATCGCTATAGGCCCTCGATGAAGAGCAAAGCCCCTGTGGTGGAACCGGTTTTAGGTCCTCAAATTTTTATATATTCATTCTATTTGCATAAAAAACATGAAGAACGGACTTGGTCTAATGATAGAGCATCTCCAAAGAGGGAACTCTATTGTAGAGTTCCCTCAACACTATTGTAGAGTTGAAATGTTGAATGTAGAGTTTTTTCGAATTCATCTCCAACCGTCAACTCTACATTTAACTCTACAATGAAATATTTTATTTTGATACTTTTTATTATTAATGTAATATGTTTATTAATATTTTATTAATTATCTAATATTATATATATTTAAATATATTTATTTTTGTATTAATCTCACTAAAAAATATTTTTAAATAAAAATTTGTTGGGTGATGATTCTATCCTCAGCACTGTTTCACTCAGTGGGAAATGATTCTATCTTCTATACTGAACCAAGCTCAGTAGCCTATGTGCTCTGAACTGTTGAGAAGATTTGAAGATCCCAAAACCCTATCTGATTGGTGAACCATTCCGTTGTATATGTTGTTTGTCTCTGAGGTTTCAGACTCAGTAGACACTCTGCTCTGGTCAAGGCGCTCAGTAGCTTATTTGCCTCAGCACCAGTGTAGAAGACTCAGTGATACTGGACTCAGCAGGAGCAGTATACTGAGAGTAGGGGTGGCAAAGTAGTGGGTCGGGCCGGCCCAGGCTCGTCCACCGGGCTTTTAGCTATTTATCGGGTCGGGCCGGGCCAGCCCGAAATCAGTCGGGCCCAGAAATCTTAAGCCCAGCCCAGCCCCGGGCTTTCGGGCGGGCGGGCGGGTTTAACCCGAGTCTTTTGAATATAATCGAAATTCGAAAGTTAAAACCAACAAAAATAAATTAAAAACAACTTTAAGTGCAAAATATGAGTCTTTTGATGAGTTGATATTTGATAACAATTAACGAAACAAGTTAATAGATTGGTCTATGATCGAAAGCTCAAACTATGAAAGACTTGAGACGTTCGAATTCCTCTTTTTCTACCAAAATTCTTTCTTTTTAGTCTTGATTTTTGACCTACAACAAGATAGAATAAATAAGTTGGGTAGAAATTAATCATTCAAAAATCAAAACAAATAAAAACAAACAAAACAAATAAAAAAAATATAATTAACAATTAATTTCGGGCAGACTTTTTTAGGCCCGAAACCCCGGGCTTTTTTAGGCCTGAGCCCGGTAAGCCCGGGCTTTTCATCGGGCGGGCTTTTTTAGGTCCGGTTCATTTTGGGCTTCTATTTTCGAAGCCCAACCCAACCCCGGGCCCGGGTACCCCGGGCCAGCCCATCGGGCCGGGCTCATTTTGCCACCCCTAACTGAGAGAGTTAGTTGAACTGAACTCAGCAGGAGTAGTTCACTGGACTCAGAGCTGATCTTCAGTAGACTTCTCTCAGTTGTCTATCTACTGAATACAAGGTCAGACTCAGCATCGGCAGATAGTCTTCAGGACTGTCAGAATCTTTTGAAAGACAATCAGCATTGTCATATACGAGGATGAGAGAAGTCAGCTTTAGCTTGTCTCGAAGTCTGTGCTGTCTCAACCGCTCTATCCGCCTCGACAAATGACAAACATACACGTGTCATCCTACCTACTAAAGCTGCAAGTCAACACTTCCCGAAAAAGGAGGAAAAGGCACTGTTACCTACGCCAAAAGAGCCGTTTGCTACCAAAAAGAGAGAGAGAGAAGAAGATCGTCTCCAACGGATCTTTCTCAATCTCTTCTCTATAAATAGAGGGATCATTCAAGATTTGAAGTTAACGAGTGCATAAGCTTAAACGATGAAAACATACAGAGCATTCAACCGAGCGAATTCCAAAAGCCTAAGTCTTCCGCAAGAATCGAAAGAGTTATCTCCGGCGAAAGACTACCTCTAAGCTCGTAAGGGAACCAAGCTGAACCGACAATAAGCATCTAGTATCTAAGCGACGTGACACGAACTTATAGCTAAACCTCAGCTGTTCGTCGCTCTAGAAGCTACATTCTTGTTCCCATCCCTCTAACCCTAAGCTCAACCGATATATCCATAGCTTAGACGAAGGAGTTCACTTTTGAACCCAATCCTTATTGTATAAGGACTCCTTCACTGTTGGAGAAGTTTGTCAAACACTTTAAGTTTGATAGAAGTGTAAACTGGGACTTGCTCAGTATAATCCCCAAGCCACGACTTTGTCCTGTGTACAAGCTGACTGAGACTAACTCAGTATAATAAATAGCCTCCTGATCTATCGGGACAGTGGACGTAGGATTGTTGATATCCGAACTACTTTAAAAATCTGTGTCGTTTACTTACTGTTACATTGATTTTACTGTGCATACTGAACATCGTATTTAAAATCAATTAACTGTCTCAGTATACTGAACTTCTTATCTACTGAACTGAGACTTAAAACGTTTTCTCATAAAAACTGATTTGGGCCTACACTATTCCGCGCACTAAACTCTTGCTGATCGATACTGAATTCTGACCTAGTCAGTTAGCAGATCTCAGCCGAGTCAGACTTTTAGCCTTTAAACACGATTCGAAACGGTTGTGCAGTCTGCTTGAATCATTTCGATGCGGCATCTTCTCCGAATAGGACTGTTCGTGTTCAAAATTGAGAAATTTGGATTCGGTGTATTCACCCCCCCCCTCTACACCCGAACTCACTCTCGGGACCAACAATTGGTATCGGAGCGGGGAGTTCCTTAAGACTCTTGTCACTTTGAGACCGGGTCTATTCGAACGGATCCGGAGGAAAACATTTTTTCACTGCATATCACTCTACATTCATATCATTATTCTTCATGGCTGATATGTCAGGTATAAGAATGGTACCCATGTTCTCGGTGGAGAATTATGGAGTATGGCGAGTCAGAATGGAAGCACATCTGACATCCCTCCATGACAGTATGACTGAAGTACTTGAAGATGGACCTATCGTTCCCATGATCGATAGTGTTGTAACTCAAGACCAAGGAGGAGGAATGGTGACTGGGAAGAAGATCCCTAAAGACAGAAGTCTCTTCACTCCTGAAGAGAAGAAGCTTCACAATCTAGACCGAGTCGCCAGAAATGCCATACTAACCACTCTTAGCGATTCTTATCTTGGCAGGGTTCAGGAATGCAAAACCGCTAAAGAACTCTGGGATGCTCTAGCGCTACTGAGTCGAGGGACTCAGAAGATTAAAGCGAATAAACTAGCGCTAGAACTCCAAAAGCTGGAAAGCTTGTCTCTCATGCCTGGTGACAAAATCGAAGATCTGAACGTCAGATTTATCAATCTGATGAACTCAATCAATGAGCTGGGAAAGATATTCAGCAACCGAGAAATGAATCTAAAGATACTGAGGGCACTGCCGGACGGACACTGGACACCTTTTGGCACTCTATTGCGACATTCTGATTTAGATGTTGTCTCTCCTGACCATATCTTTTCAGAATTACAGGCAGAGGAGTTTGAGTTCGACAGACCTCAAAGAAAGCTGAGAGCTGAAGCTGACACAAAGATCGACCATACTTTCAAAGCAACAGTCAGCACAGCATCTCCCGTGACGAGCAAGACGACGAGTAAGACTGAGCCTTCACTCAATGATCTACAAGAAGGAAGTCTCGCTCAGAAGTATGCGCTGCTCGCTGTAAAGTATCAGAAGGAGAAAGAGAGGCGTAGGAAGCTGACTAAAGCATACCGAGACACAAAAGGTAAGTCAGAATATACACCAAAACGCTCTCCTGACTCACAATCTTCCGAATGCGAAAAGAAAGATGACTCGAGCACCCTCAAGGGATAGTGCAACCAAAGAAGAAAAAGTCATCACTTGCTACAACCGCAAAAAGCCGGGACATTATCAATATGATTGTCCCGAGCTCGATAGTGCTTGAACGCGCAAAGACGTAAGGCAAGGAGAGAGAAATTCGCCCGAAAAGACAATCCTACATAGTCGGCGAAATCTCGGACGACTCGAAGAGGTCGACTCCTTTTATGGATTCATCCGACGATGAAGCGGCCTTCATGGCCTTAGAGCATGAAGCGGATGAATCGACCGAAATGTGCATGATGGCGGGCGAAGAGGATGAGGTAAATTCTCATGAACCGGTCCAACTCCTCTTCACACTGCACACACGACATCGTTTCGAAGTGCGGATGGGAATTTGGACATCACAACCGCATATGAAGATCTACTAGATGAACAAATTCAAATGAGTGCGCAGCTCAAAGAAGACTCTTCGGGAGTTGGATACCCCGAAAGTGGAGAATCGAGACTTTCTTAGGAGAGTCGGAGTTGCTACCGAGGTCGAAGGACTTGTGTTGAGACTCGGGGAGGAGATAAACTCTCCGATGGCCAAGTCTCGGCATCAAGAAGATCGAATTTCGGTTTTGACCAATGACTTGACTCGAAAGATATCGGACCGAGTCCGCTGAAGCAAAACCGTCGGGACGTCGGACCGAACATGATGCATCGAAGAAAAGTGATGATGTCCGGAGGAGCCCGATGACCGAGAGGTACATGGGCGCTGAAAAGAAATTGGAGGCTATGCTAGCAAGCAACAAGCCAAAGCACTGCAAGGAAGGACTTGGATTCAGCCAGGGAGCTTCCTCGTCTGCCCCAGTACACTCAGAAGGACGGCTTGCTGATAGGTTTGTTCGAGGAAAGACCATTAATGCTGATATACTGAACCCCCTCGCAAAGAACAAACAAAAGATGAAAGCACCTCATCCTACTAAGCAGCATTCTGACAACAAGATCAAAGCCAAAGTACCCCAGTTCAGTCAAGGGGGAACCAGCAAATCAAAATTGGCCGATCAGTATAGACCTCCAAAACTGACACATCCAGCTCAGTATGGGTCATATTATTATGAACCTATAGTCAGAAGAGATTCCAAAAGTCAGAAGAAACAGAAAGCTGCACAGAAGGCAAAGGTTAGCAGTCCACCAGCTCAGAAGATTAGGACTCCTGAACCTCAGAAGCCTCAGAAGTCACCTATGACCAGTCCAGTGGTCGGATATGTTGACTCTAGTGGAAAGAAGATGTCTGAAACCACCAGGGTTGTTAGACAAATTTGGGTTATTAAAACTAACATCTAAGGACCCAAAAACAAAATAAAGGGTACCTCAATATAATTCTGTTTTGCAGGTGCGCAGAGACCCATGGTATGTGGACAGCGGATGCTCAAGACATATGACATACCAAAGGAGTCTACTGAAGAATTATATCACTGAAGAAGGACCCAAGAATGAGTTCGGAGACAATGCAAAAGGCTATACTAGAGGATATGGAACACTCGGCATTGGAACCGCCAAAGTTCCAACAAGATCATATGTTGAAGGACTTCAAGATAACCTTCTCTCTCGTTAGTCAATTTTGTGATAACTCAAATAGAGTGGTATTTGACGCCGGTTTTACGTGATGTTATTGATAAATCTACGGGAAAACGAGTGTTATCGGGTTCGCGCGAAAGAACATATATGTTGCTTGATCGGAACTCAGTGAACTCGAAGCTTGTCTGCTGGCAAAGAATGATAATCGAACGGGGTGGCTATGGCATAGAAGACTCAGCCATCTCAACTTCAAGACGCTCAACAAACTAGCAAGAGACACTCTAGCAAGGGGACTGCCGAATGAAATATTCAAGCAAAGACACTCGAGTGTGAAGCATGTCCGAAGGGAAAGCAAACAAAGAATCAAAATCCAACAAGTACCATCTCCTTCCACCGATGGAATCCTTCAACGCTACATATGGATTTGTTCGGTCCAGTCTCCCAGGTGACGATCGAGGCGGGAAATATGCATTAGTGGTCATAGATGACTACTCGCGCTACACATGGGTCATATTCATTGCCAACAAGTCCGACGTCAAAACGAGTTACCAACGCTTCGAAAAGGCTCAGGTGTCGAGAAGAACACCAAGATCGAAAAAATACGTTCGGCACGGAGGAACCGAGTTCCTTAATTCCATGGTAGAGGAGTTACGCGAGCGAAGGAATAGAGCATGAGACATCGGCTGCCCGCACACCTCGGCAAAAAATGGAGTTGCTTGAACGAAAGAACGAGAACTCTCAAAGAAGCGGCTAGAACTCTACTCGCAGATTCGGGACTCCCATCCAAATTCAGGGCGGAAGCAACGGATACTTGCGTGTTACACTCGAATAGATCTCTACCGACAAAGCGAGCATAAGAGGACACCATATGAACTATGGAACGGCGGGAAGCCTTCTCTATCTTATTTCCATATCTTCGGTTGTTCATGCTTTATCCACAATAATGGGAAAGATCAGCGAAGACTTTTGATAGCAAGTCGATCGGGAGTATTCTTAGGATACTCTCGGGTCAAGCAAAGCTTTCGAGTATTCAACTATCGGACTCTTTGCGTGGAGGAAAGCCCTCATGTTGTTTTTAACGAGTTTGCTACGAAGACAGGGAGCTATAACTCAAATTCCGAATCGAGGACATCGGTAGACGGCTAAAGGATCTAAGCTTAAAGGACAAACCCGAAAAGATCCAACTATGTTGGGATGATGATTCGAGACGAAGAAACCGAAGACAAATCTACCGAATCTCAACCAAGAGAGCGGGTAGGCTGAGCGAATTGATTCTCCCGAACGGAATCAATCCCGGGTAACTTAGGTCGATGAAGAAACCCAAGAGGTAATCGAGACCACTACCGAGAATAACAACTCAGGGGGAACATCTAGTAATGTTCCTGAGCTGAATGCCCCTGAACCTGGTGACTCAGTAGACCATACTCTTATCACTGAAATTCTTCAATCTCAGAATAGTACAACTGAAATGCCTAACTCACCTACTATCTGTGTTGAACAAATTTCAGATGAAGAGCTGAAACTTCGTAGATCGTGGCTCGATGCTCACACTGCTGATCTAATCATTGGAGATCCCTCAGCTAATGTCAAGACAAGATCCAGATTCTGTCAAGGAGAAAGCGCATTATTTTCCTGCTTCTTGTCTACTGAAGAGCCTCAGACCATTGAGGATGCATTAAAGGATGCTGACTGGATCATAGCTATGCAGGAGGAGCTGAATCAGTTTACGAGAAACGAAGTGTGGGAGCTTGTAGACAGACCCCGACATCAACATGTCATTGGAACCAAATGGGTCTTCAAAAACAAGCGAGATGAAAACAACGTTATAGTAAGGAACAAAGCAAGGCTCGTGGCTAAAGGCTACTTGTCAAGTTGAAGGAATAGATTTCGATGAAACTTTCGCTCCGGTTGCAAGATTGGAGGCAATTAGACTATTCCTAGCCACACAACACATCAAAGATTCAGAGTTTATCAAATGGATGTGAAGTCTGCGTTCTCGAATGGCGTCTTTGAAAGAAGAAGTCTATGTGGAACAACCGCCCGGCTTTCAGCAGGGACATCAAGTATATAGACTCAGAAAGGCTCTGTATGGGTTAAAACAAACACCCAGGGCTTGGTACGATACCCTGTCTGAGTTTCTTCTTCATAAAGGTTTTCAGAAAGGCACAGTAGACCGCACTCTATTCAGCATTCGATTGGAAGAAGACTTATTACTTGTGCAGATCTACGTGGATGACATCATATTCGGATCGAAGAATGTCATCATGTGTCAACAATTTGAAAAGATAATGAAGGATAAGTTCGAGATGTCAATGATGGGAGAAATGAACTACTTCCTTGGTTTTCAAGTCAAGCAATCTGAAAAGGGAACGTTCATCAACCAAGGCAAATACACTCGAGACCTCATCAAAAGATTCGGCTGCACATCCGGCAAATCTATCAAGATCCCGATGAATACGAATATGAAGATAGATCTTGATAAAGAGGGAGTATCAGTAGACCAAACCGAATATCGTGCTATAATTGGTTCATTATTATATTTAACAGCTACACGTCCTGACATAACTTATGTTGTAGGTGTCTGTGCTCGATTTCGAGCGAATCCGAAGCGAGCCATATGGACTCGGCAAAAGAAGATTCTCCGCTATCTCCGAGGAACACCCGACATGGGTTTATGGTATCCAATGATGATAATATTGAACTAACTGGCTATTCCGATGCCGACTATGCAGGATGTAGAATTGACCGAAAATCAACTTCGGGGAACATGTCGGTTCCTTGGCAACAAGCTGATCTCATGGTTTTCAAAGAAACAGCACTTAGTAGCTACGTCGACTACTGAAGCTGAATACATGGCTGCCAGAAGTTGTTGCGCCCAAATCCTTTGGGCCGAGACAAAGGTGAGAGACTATGACATCATTCGAAATGAAGTGCCGATCTTCTCGCGATAGTACCGGTGCCATTGCAATCACTCGAATCCCGTACTACACACGAGATGCAAGCACGTGGACATCGACATCACTTCATTCGTGACCATGTCGAAAAGAAGGATATCGGGATGGAAAAGATCCATACCGACAAGCAACGGGCCGACATACCGACCAAGCCTCTAGCCGAATCCGTATTCGGGAGAACTTTCGGTAGAGCTAGGTCTGCTGGACCCTACCGACCCCGGTCCGTAAAAGGTTTCGGGACAGGACCATTTCGGTAAGAGGGGGGAATGTTCACTCTCGCATCGAATGTATTCGAGACGTAGAGATTCGAAACCATCTACACGAGGTATCAGCTGACTACTATGTCAGCGACAGGTTTGCGTATCTCTACTCAGTAGTAATTTATATAACAGTACCTTGCATTTATGACAAAGATTCAGCATGATATTAATATCTCTTGGTTTGTCTTTATTATTAACGAATCTCATTTAATGCACGACATTCCATACATAAGCTTGCTGAACTCTGCGCGCATTTAATGCATGTCTTTTCACAGTTACTACTTAGGCTATTTTACAACTGGCTTTGACTTAGGTGACATATGCGATCATTACCTATAATATATCTTCTAATCTTGACCGTCCATTCTATAAAGCAGTTTAAACACAACCTTTGATCAAATAACTGTTCATCTTCCCGTTTGATATATATTTGATCATATCTTCTCAAACCGCCATTAGCATACTTCAAATCTTTCAAGTTCGAAAAATCCGAGATTTGCAAAAGCAATCCTTACTTACAACTTCATCTTCATATCTTATCTCGATTTTTATTGGTATGCTTATTAGAACTGTTACTGTATTCTCTGTTTCTTCAGTATCAATATATATAAACTGTTGTATCTAAAACTGATACTGATAAGATTCTTATGTAACAGGTACCATGGCGAACATAATTGTAGATGCCCCTTATAACATGGAGGACATTCTTGCAAAAGGCCGTGTCTGGTGCGAACCAATCATGGAATTCGATGCGTGCGACCTAGACTACATGGATGAGATCTTCGCATCTCTACGGGAGTCCGGTCTGGAGAAGTTTCTTCGAGGAAGCCAACGTTCTTCCTTCCTCGACAGGTGGCTGAAATATACCTCAACTCAGACTCCATCTCTGGAGACATCATTGGGAGGTTCAGAACTTACTCCATCAACAATGCTTCCCAACTGCTGAAACGTATATCTATCAAGGAAGCACTGAAGAACAGCTTTGACTTGCCATCTGAAGGAATCAGCACCGTAGGCTACAATGACGACTCAGTAGACGAGTACCTATCCATATTCTGCGGAAAGCCAACAACCTTCAAAGCTGCTTTTCCCAAGAACGCCATGCTACCACAATACAGAGCCTTGGCTTACATTGTCACTCAGCTGCTGACAAGCCAAGCTGGCTCATTTGATCAGGTCTCCCGACCTAAGATCCAATTAATGATGGCGATATACGATGGCGCTAAGATCAACTGGACAGATTTCTTCATCCGAGAATTCATGATCCAAGTGGCCAAGTTTGACAAGTCAACACGCATCTTGAGCGCGAAGGGGAAATTACTCTATGGGCTGAAGCTCTCAGTAATGATTGAAGACCACTGTGGTTCAAATCAAGTCACCTTTGATGATAAAGAGTACTTCAATGTGAAAAAGGTGCGCTTCCACAACAAGTCTGCTGCCCTTCAGCAGATAGGGTCAGGTCCCCAAGCTCAACTGACTAAGCCTCAGCAGGCTGCACCTTCAAAGAAGAGAACACCTCCAGCAAAAATATCCAAGGCACTGGCTAAGAAACTGAAGAAAGCCATCCCAGACGTGCCTGCTGAATCCGAGGTATCTCCTGAAACTCTTGCTGAATAGGCTACTCAGCAACCTATTCAGCCTTTGCGGCTAATAGGTGAGCCAGAGTCTTCTGAGAAGACTCAATCAATGGAGAAGGGAGTCTCCACTGAAGAACCAATAGAGATGGAACAAGGGGAGGCTACTGAAGCTCACAGTGAAGAAATTCAACCCCTAGACAGCCCCCTCACAGTTCCTCCACTCACCAGTATGTCACCTGCTGAACATCAGACGTCTCCAATCGACTTGGAATCTGAGACGGCGTCTGAAGAAGAAACAATCAGGATGGATGCATCAGTGATTCTATCCAGAGCATCCCGAGAAATTCTTCAACTGATTCCGGAGCTTGCTGACTACTCCGATCTGATGCTTATTGCCAAATCAGCAAGACTCCACAAGTTGCTGCGACATCAGGAGTGGCCTCGTCTACAACGCCTAGTTCTCCACTTTTCCCGTCGCCAGCCTTCATGAAGAAGAACTGAGATTGAGGGAACAAATAGGCTATTCGAGCCCGAAGACCTCGGCTCAATGGAAAATTTCGTGGCCGCAATGCCGGTATTGGGTACATGATCGACAACTTGCCTCGGCCCAAGACCCTCGAGATGGGTCGACCATGACGACCCACCCGATGATTCGAGCCCCGGAAAGCCCGATGAGGGAAATCCCCGGGACAAGGATACACTCACTTGCGAAGGCTCGGCGTCCGCTCGGTATCCTTGGGCTCGAAGTCGACTACCGGTACCTCAGCATCCATAGAGCCCGCTCAGCCCTTGTTGGAGTCTGTATTCGAGGTAGCGCCCAGCCCGCATCGTCGACGTTTCAAGTATGTGGCGAGGGCTATTAAAAGCCAAGGCACTCAGAACCGTGCCCTCGCCAAGGCGATCCACAACGTGTGGAAGAAGACTGCTGAAGCCACCGCTTACCGAGCTTCGTGGGCTGAAATCCTCTATGTCCCAATCATCGCCCCCGATGTCTCTCGCCATTGTCACTCAAGCAACGGCTCAAGCGGAGACGAAATTTGATGATCGGCTCAGGTTCTTCCAGGAAGGACAAGCTAAGCTTCTTACAGAGTTCAAGGCATCTTTGTCTACTCATTCTGAGTCCTTCGCTGAACAAGCCCAGGCCACTGAGATCAGATTAGACAACATTCAGTTGGTCATGGAAGATAAGATCTCTGACAAGCTGAAAGAGTTCAAGGAAGCGGCTGACCTCTTCCACCGAAGTACAAGGAAGATCTTGTCACCGAGAGGAACGAGCCGCATGAGGCTCGACTAAGATCAATGATTGTCTTGATGATCCGTCAACCTCTTACAAAAGTCCGGAAAGGTCAAGACTCATCCCAACCCCTACCGCAATTGATGATGCCAAAAAGGGGGAAGGAAAAGAGAAGGAAAGAAAAGAGGAGAGTACCGAAAAGAAGAGTACCGAGAAGCCGACCCCCACCCAAACCGAAAAATCTAAGGGTACAAAGAACTCGAAGAAGACTCGGGCCGAAATGGGTGAGGCCCGGGGTGTCCCAGTGCGAGCACACCGAGACCGGCCCAAGTGGCTCAGGAACCCAAGCTGCTCATGCGACTCAGACTCCCACTGATATCATTAAGGAAGTCGCAGAGTATGCTGAGGAGGCTGCTGAAGATTCAGATGAAGAGGAAACACCTCTCCCTCCACCTATTCAGGGCAAAGGCAAAAAGGTACTGAAACTCCCGACCCCTCCAGCAAAGAAAACAAAACGATACATCTCAGCTGAAGAGGAGGCTCAGATTGCCGCTGATGAAAAGCTGGCAAGGGAGATTGCTGAAGCAGAAGCTGCAAACAAGCATAAGCCCAAGCCTGTGAAAAGAAAATCTAAAGCTCCAAGCAGAGGAGGAAGAAAGCCTGCCAGGCTACCTCCAAGGAAGCTCAGGATCGAAGACGATGAGGACAGGGAAAAGGAGAAGGAGCGAAGCGAGAGTGCCGAAAAGCAGGGTACATCGAAAGAAAAATCAAGTACCCCTGCTGACTCAGAAGATGCCTCCCAGAAACCTAAAGAGCTAGATGATGAGACTGAAGCCATATTCGCCCAGATGGACAGATACTTATATAGAGGCGAAGAGGTGAGACAGATCGAGGCTACGAGAAATAGAATCCACTTAGCTGATCTGGAAGCTCTAAGGAAGCGTACTGAGGAAGAAGCCAGGCACAGAACTCCTGCTAAAGCTGACATTCCCTATCGTTACAGGAAGTTCAGAAAGAAGGCCACTGATCTGAAATCTCACAGATGGCCGAGAACAGATGAGTGGATGCCGGCTCAATTCACTCAGAGATGGGAAAATTCGAAGATTGAGTTCATCAAACGCTATTATTTCTGGAGATTCTGGCCGAACAAGTCTAGAGCTGAAGCTTATGCTGAATGGATGATGCTTACCGAAGCGGATCTCTACATCTACTTGTATAATGCCATTTCAAAAGGGAAAGAGATTCAGATTCCCGGACCCAGAATCATTCCACCTCCAAGAAGAATGGATGACTCAATTCATGTTGCGACTATTGAAGCTGAAGTGAAGGACGTTGCTGATCAAAGATTCTTACAAGATGATAACCCAGCTGACTTCGCGGAATACTTGAAGCTGAGAAAGACCACGTACCGAATGTATGGTGTGCCACTACCTGAGACACAATCGCAAGGATTCATGGATCGGATTCAGCAGTTTAAGCGCCCATAGTCTTAGTATTCTCTCTTCATAGTCTAGCAAGATTTGTAATGTACTAAACTGAATCACTCTTATATATACAAATCTTCTTTTGGCTCTGATAACAACTTGTTGTCTAAATAGCCGTGTTAGTTTTATGCTTTAACACTCAGAATCACTAAAAGTGATTACTGACACACACTCACTTTCTTTATTACTTGTCAGTTTATTGCTTTGTTAGATTCTGCTAGTCTAGTTTCTATGTAATGGGGGAAATTATTTTTTGCCCTGTTTTTCAGTAGTCTAGAACTGATGGAACATCTCCTCTGATCTTACTTGTAAAATTGTAAGGAGATTTGTTTCTGTCTGTTTAGTGTTAGCATAGATGATAGGTTTTGGCATCATCAAATAGGGGGAAATTGTTGGGTGATGATTCTATCCTCAGCACTGTTTCACTCAGTGGGAAATGATTCTATCTTCTATACTGAACCAAGCTCAATAGCTTATGTGCTCTGAATTGTTGAGAAGATTTGAAGATCTCAAAACCCTATCTGATTGGTGAACCATTCCGTTGTATATGTTGTTTGTCTATGAGGTTTCAGACTCAGTAGACACTCTGCTCTGGTCAAGGCGCTCAGTAGCTTATTTGCCTCGGCACCGGTGTAGAAGACTCGATGATCTTGGACTCGCAGAGGAAGCGATATCGAGAGAGTCGGTTGAACCGAACTCGGCAGGAGTACTTCACTGGACTCGTAGCCGATCTTCGATAGACTTATCTCATTGTCTATCTACCGAATACAAGGTCGACTCAAGATCGGCAGATAGTCTTCGGGGATCCTGAGAATCTTTTGAAAGACAATCAGGCATTGTCATATACAAGGATGAGAGAAGTCGGCTTCAACTTGTCTCGAAGTCTGTCTTTGTCTCTCAACCGCTCTATCCGCCTCGACAAATGACAAACATACACGTGTCATCCTACCTACTAAAGCTGCAAGTCAACACTTCCCGAAAAAGGAGGAAAAGGCACTGTTACCTACGCCAAAAGAGCCGTTTGCTACCAAAAAGAGAGAGAGAGAAGAAGATCGTCTCCAACGGATCTTTCTCAATCTCTTCTCTATAAATAGAGGGATCATTCAAGATTTGAAGTTAACGAGTGCATAAGCTTAAACGACGAAAACATACAGAGCATTCAACCGAGCGAATTCCAAAAGCCTAAGTCTTCCGCAAGAATCGAAAGAGTTATCTCCGGCGAAAGACTACCTCTAAGCTCGTAAGGGAACCAAGCTGAACCGACAATAAAGCATCTAGTATCTAAGCGACGTGACACGAACTTATAGCTAAACCTCAGTTGTTCGTCGCTCTAGAAGCTACATTCTTGTTCCCATCCCTCTAACCCTAAGCTCAACCGATATATCCATAGCTTAGACGAAGGAGTTCACTTTTGAACTCAATCCTTATTGTATAAGGACTCCTTCACTATTGGAGAAGTTTGTCAAACACTTTAAGTTTGATAGAAGTGTAAACTGGGACTTGCTCAGTATAATCCCCAAGCCACGGCTTTGTCCTGTGTACAAGCTGACTGAGACTAACTCAGTATAATAAATAGCCTCCTGATCTATCGGGACAGTGGACGTAGGATTGTTGATATCCGAACAACTTTAAAAATCTGTGTAGTTTACTTACTGTTACATTGATTTTACTGTGCATACTGAACATCGTATTTAAAATCAATTAACTGTCTCAGTATACTGAACTTCTTATCTACTGAACTGAGACTTAAAACGTTTTCTCATAAAAACTGATTTGGGCCTACACTATTCCGCGCACTGAACTCTTGCTGATCGATACTGAATTCTGACCAAGTCAGTTAGCAGATCTCAGCCGAGTCAGACTTTTAGCCTTTAAACACGATTCGGAAACGGTTGTCCGGTTCTGTCGAATCATTTCAGTACGACATCTTCCTGAATAGGACTGTTCGTGTTCGAAGTTGAGAAATTTGGATTCAAGTGTATTCAACCCCCCCCCTCTACACCTGAACTCACTCTTGGGACCAACAAAATTAAATAAGTAAAAATATATTTAAATAAATTTAAAACTATTAATTAATTTCCACAATAATAAAGCTAAGAATACACAACACTTTTAAAAGCACAAATCCAAAAATTACATGACATAATAGAAAAACTAATATTACATATCATAATTTTATGAATTTGAATACTCCTCCCACATATGATCAATCAATGCATCACGAAGAGCAAGATGTGCCGTTTTGTCTTTCATTTTCTTATAACGTGCAAAATAAGATTGATAACGACATGTTTTAGTTGATATCATTTCAATATTCGGAGTTGACACTTCTCTTGCATCTTCAATTGGTGCAGACAAATCTCGTTCATTCTCAATAATCATAATGTGCATTATAATGCATGCTTTCATTATATGATCCAAATGTTTCGTCTTCCAATATCGGGCTGGATTTGCAACAATTGCAAATCGGCTTTGAAGAACTCCAAATACACGTTCCACGTCCTTCCTACACGATTCTTGTTGCTTTGCAAAATGCTTCTTTTTTGCAGTACGCGGTTCTTGAAGAGTTTGCACAAGTGCGGACCACTTTGGATATATTCCATCAGCTAAATATTACCCCACATTATACTCTTTACCTTATATAACATAATGTGCGGGTGGAGTAATACCTCTAGCCAAGTCCCTGAAAAGAGAAGATTTTTCCAACACATTAATATCATTATTGGATCCTGACATACCAAAAAAAGCATGTCATATCCAAAGGTCGTAATCAGCGACGACTTCAAGAATTAATGATGGAGATTCACTACGACCTACGTACGAGCCTGCCCAACCAGTAGGGCAATTTTTCCACTTCCAATGCATACAATCTAGACTACCTAACATTCCTGGAAAGTCACGTTGTTGACCAATATAAAGTAGCCTAGCAACATCACTAGCAGTAGGAGATCTAAGATACTGATATGAATATATTTCCACAATGGAACGATAAAATTTCTTGACACATTTAATTGCAGTGGACTCACCGATATTGATGTACTCATCAGTGGCATCTGCAGGGATCCCGTAGGCCAATATCCGAAAGGCAGCAGTTATTTTTGCAGTATGGACAATCCCCATCTTCCAGTGCAATCTCGGCGTTGCTCGAATCAACTATTATGATTCTTGACATCATCAACAATTCGAAGGAATAAACTTCGAGACATTCGAAAACGTCTACGAAACATCCCTTCATTGAATATTGGATTTTCAAAAAAATAGTCATTGAATAGACGATGAGCTGCTCCTTCTCGATCACGGTGGATCACCCTGTGACCAGGAACTGAGCCTCCGTGGCGTCTTGCAGCTTGAGATCCGATAATATTTGCTACGATAATATTATTATTCAAAATATGTTGACCCATGATTTGATGTTCATCATCGCATTTAGTGATAAACTGTTCAAGCTCATCAGATGAACTCGAGCTAGAAGAAGAAAATGTAGCCATGCTAGTAAGTAGGCTGAAGAGATGAATGCTTTGGATATGAAGAATGCAGCATCTTAAATAGAGATGACAACTTGATCCCACCCCCATAATGAATTAGAGAGAGAGAGAGAGAGAGAGAGAGAGAGAGAGAGATACTGACTAGTGAGAGAAAAGAGACCCATCCTTACAACTTGAGAGAAAAGAGGACAGATGATGTTGACTAGAAGCAACAAAGATTTTTCACAAGAAGACGATGATGCTGACTAGTGAGAGAAAAGAGGAGTCAAATTTGCAGACCCATCCCTACAATTCAATTGCAGAGGCCCATCCCTACAACTTGCCTCCAGCCCCATACTGTAATTAAGTGTACCCATCCCTACAACTTGCCGAGGAGCCCAATAGCCACATTAATTGTCCACAATATGAAACACAACCCCCATGTTTTTGTACAGGCTTTGTATAAGCTTTGCAGACCTATCATCCATCAACTTTTTGCAGATATCTATCCACAATCAAATTAATGGAGCCACTTTGCAGACACCTATCCACCATCTTTCAACTTCAAAATCAGGCCAACAAATCATCACCATCAATTCAGATTTCCTTCAAATCTGCACCATCCAACCCAAATCCTATCCCGATAATATTTCCCTCTATATATATGAGATCTTTCCAACACATTTTAACACACACAACACTCTTTTCCATCTCAATTCTTCTCTTTAAAAACATATGGCTTCGTCTCGAAATCCCAATTACACAACTGATGAAGATAAACATCTTTGTCATTGTTACTTGAAATATCCCAAGATCCAGTAACGGGAATATATCAAAAATCAACTAAATTGTGGATTCGTATTACGGAGCTCTACAATTCAGAAAAACCTTCTTCAAATATGGCTGACCGAAGCTCTAGATCACTTGAAACTCGCATGCAATCGATTACGAGCTCTGTTAAATTTTTCAAATGTTGTATACAACATATGGAAGCTCTCAATCCAAGCGGAGCTTCTGAACATGATATTGTAAGGACGAGTCATTTATTTGGTTTGATGTTTTTTATTTCTTTTACTAAGTATAACACGTTTTATTAATTATGCAGCTTACTCGTGCAAAACAAATGATGACAGACGATGATAAATTTCTAAAAGGATTTAAGTTCGAGCATGTGTGACCTATTATGAAAGATTTTGCAAAGTTTGATTGCAATCCACAAAGCTCTCGAAAACAAAGGTCTTCCTTCCGATTAGACACTCCATTGGAATCTCCTATCTCACCTGATGAATTGTCTTCCTCATTTAATATCAATTTAAGTTATGGTAGTGGTAGTGGTAGTGGTTCTGGATCAACACAACGTCCAGATGGTGTTAAAAAAACAAAAAATAAAAGGAAAAATCATGAAGATATGTCGGGTGTTTTGAAAGCAATTGAGCAAGGAAATAAGAGAATTGAAGAATTAATGGAGAACTCATCCACAAGAAGAGAGAATCTTCTGCTATTACAAATGCAGAAGATTGAAGCAAAGAATAGAGCTCTTGCTTTTCAAAGGTGGGAATCAGATAATAAGATTTTAATGATAGACACTGACAGCATTTCTGATCCTATTCGGCGAAATTACTTCAAGAATGAGCAAGAAAAAATAATTATGAAAAGAGAAGTATAGTCAAGCATTGGAGGTGATTTTCCAGATCTTGGAGGATCTAAAAGTGACTTCGGAGGATCCCTATGGTAGATAGGCCCATTATGCTACGTTGAAAATATGGTAAAGCCTTTCGTTCTTAGCTTTGGCCCAAGGACCTATCTTAGCTCTACCACACCTATTTACACATGTTTTAATGATAATATAAACAAAACAACGAGTTTTAGTTCGTAGATTGAAATCGAGTTTTGGATCATTTATCTAAGATTTAGAGTTATTATTAGATATAGATTAGCAAAAAAATACATCTCCTATAAAGTTTAATACTAATTCTGAATTCAAAAGTCTATTATCAAATGCCACCTACAATTTTACGAATTTATGTGTGTGTATCGGGTTAAAAATACCCACAGTTTTAGGCCCCCGGTCGAGAGCAAGACCCCTCTAATGGAACCGGTTTTAGGTTTGAGGTCCTCAAATTATCATAGATTTATTCTTTTTGCATAAAAAAGACTCTGAAGCTAAGCAGGTAGAGCCATCGCTATAGGCCCTCGATGAAGAGCAAAGCCCCTGTGGTGGAACCGGTTTTAGGTCCTCAAATTTTTATATATTCATTCTTTTTGCATAAAAAACATGATGAACAGACTTGGTCTAATGATAGAGTATTCAATTTAGTAAGTTTTGTCCGGTGTTCGAATCCTGCTAATATTTTTTAGTTTTTCCCTGCTATTCAAACTCATGTGCTTTAACAAAAAGTCTAAAAGGGTTTTTTCACTAGGTCAAAACTATTTGTTATAGATTCCCGTAAAGTTTGAGCCGCCCCTAAATATCTTACTCAAAAAACCAATACAGAATGAAGAGAAAAGATGACAAAAGAAACAATTTATATATCAATTGTTCAAAACATTTCCCTAAATTGGTAAAGGAAAACAACCGTAGAGGAAACCCAGACAAGCAATCTCTTCGAGCAGAGCTTCACAAAGACCTAGTCCTATTCTCTTCACTAATTTTTTCTTGAAAAAAAAAACTCTAAATCAGAGCAGAATGTAGCATCAGAAACTTATTCCCCATCCAATTTCCACCAAACACCAAAACTATACCTTCCCAACAGATCAAGATTCAAGCTTGGCGTCAGAGGAACTCAATCCAGCAGAAATGCTCCCCATATGCGAGTCGAACGGGAAGATTTTCGGTTGTGCTTCTTTGAATATTTTGAGGGATGGCTTTGAATTGAAGTACTGCTCAACATAAAAGTTAACAAAATATAAGGGCCAATAGAGGGGTTGTGTTAATAGAAGTTCAATTAAGATTCATTATGTACCTTACTTACATCCTCAAAGAAAGCTTTGATTTCTTCTTCCGTAAGGCCGCCCTCATTAGCATCATTCTCCTCCCATCCCATCGAACGTAAGAATGCAGCCTCTTCCTCTTCTGAAAATATGACATCCAGGCCCGGATGTTTCTTTCCGTTGCTAACATGCTTCTGCGCGTCACAAGCATCGCCGTTTTCTGTTGGGTCGACTCTGTTTTCAGACAAACTGTCCTCACCATGAGCCTCCATTTCAGATTTATCCAAGAAAGATGAAGAGTCTGATGTGGGCGAATCAGCAATAGAAGAAGAATTCTCCATAGATTTCTTCCGCACTGATTTGAAAAATTCGTTTCGACTCTTAGCTTGGGAGGTAGGTCTCTTCTCCAGCACGGTAAACACAGGCTTGCGGTCATGGCCTCTAGTTGCTGCGGATACAGAAGCAGATGGAGCAGCAATTGTAGAATTGGTAACGCTTGCTGGGCTCAAGCTGTCCTTCAGAGCAGGGACACTACCATTCTTTTCCCGTGCTGGCTTGAGAACGTGGAGCTTCCCCACATTCGATGCTTTTATAACCTCACCCTTCGCAGGCCCAGCCACCTTGTTTTTCTGTTTATCTGAAGAACTGAAGACCTGCACCAAATATCACAAAAATAATTAACACGGCAGTGTATGCATATCAAAGGCACAATTTACTATCCAACAGACTTAAGCATAGTAAACAACTTTTGCAAAATAATAATCTCAAATATGGGGCCCAATCAGTTCATAGTTTAAGTGGAAGAGGAGCATAGGATATCTCCTTTTAGGATACACAATCTCAACAGTCACTTTATGAAGCATAGTCTATATATTATTCTATTAGACATATTTCAGAATCTCAACTATTGGCCTGTCTGCGGACAATTGTTTATGAAAGCTCTGTACCGTACCTTCTCAGACTTCTTTATCAAAATAAAAATTTCGCTCATTGGATAGTCAAATCAGAGAAAATAATAGGCTCATACTCAAAAGAAACACCAACCATACATATGCCTATCACAGAATCATCAAATATGGAGCATTTACAAAAACTTTCCTGCTTTATTTCGTAAGGAAATCCAGCAATGTTAAACGGATAAACAAAAGTTATCTTCCTAATTCATCTTCCAACCAATGAAAACTTACAATGCTGAAAAGAATATTAAAAAATGATTTGAATGAAATTCGCAAAAGAAGAACAATTTGTCTCACCGAAGCCTTTGGTGTTGATGGTGTGACAGGAATTAATTGCCTAGATTGTTTGATGGCCAGTTCTTCTAGTCTTTGAGTGCCCACAGATAACTATAAGAAACAGATTGAGTATATCCAGTTAGCAACTTACATATAGATACAGAGTATGAATAAAATGAAACCAACCATTGGAGTAGTTTGAGCACGATTAGGAGCCTGAGCTACAGCTTCTGCCATATTGAGACCAGTGGTTGTGCCCAAAGCCACAGATGGAGAACCTGCTGTAGCTGCTTGTTGCACAGATGAGATGACATTACCATTGCTTCCAACTAAAACCGGGACCTCTGCCAAAGCAGAAGTCCATTTTTCGCCATTGACCATAATTGAGGAGCCTACCGGTAAGCTCTGAATAGCAGAACTCAAGCCCGGAGACGGGACTCTTCCAACCTCAGGAATCACTCCTCTTTCTTCTGTTCCCAACGATGGAAAATCTCTTTCAAGAAATGTTTTCTTCACTCCACCAATGGAACTGCTCTTCACAAGTAAACCAGTGGCATTAGCTCCAACTGCATTTCTCGAATCAATTACATGTTTCTTATGCCATGTATCAGCATGTTTTTCAGAAACCATTGAATGAGAACGCCTGAATCCGTCCCTTTCATATTTACTCAACAAGGAAGTTACTGATCCATCTGAGAAGTCCCTGCGACGACGGTCTCCCATAGTTGATTTGTCCCTATCACGAGATTCATATGTATTCCTCTCCCAATCCCTGTCATGTTGCCTGCCAAAACTACCTTGAGACCTCAGATGACCAGAAGAACCATTACTACTAGAACTTCGGCGGAAATATGAAGAGGTTGTTTTGTCAGAAATAAACGATCGTCCAAAATCATGACCATTACTATTCACAAATGACTTGTTTTTTGCAAGCTTCAATGAGGTTCGATCATCTAAGAAAGTAAAACATCATCAGAAACTGAAAACAATCGTACAAATAAAATAGATGGGCTAAAAACAATGAGACTACCTGATTTTGATATAGAGCTGCCACCGTTCAGGCTTCCTGAAGTTTTCAACCATTCCGGTATCAATGTGGGCTCACTTCTTTCCATAACTGGCTCCAAACATTATAATGTAAGAAACTATGAATGAAGAGAAAATGACTTTTTCTCTTATTGATTACTCTGCTTTCTCTGCTGCATCCTGCTATGAATTACTGCCATGTCTGAGCTCCCAAACGAAATCAAACAACCATTGTCACAAAACTTGAGAACATACGCCCCTCACAATAACCACTTTTCGCAAACTCCACCTAAATACCCTAATTGCCTTCTTTGCTACTTATCATCAACCAGAATTCCAGACAAGAAACTCAAGACACCATCTATCTAATCCTGAGGGAAACACGCCCTCAAACCGACCAATCTGCACTGCATAATACGGGCAACTAGGGCTTTTCTCCGCCCAATATATTAAAAACCTCAAGTCAAACAAGAACCTCCTCCAACCAATCAATCAATCAGAAAAGCCAAACTTATGCACCTCTTCACTGCAACAAAGGCTACTACCCAAATATCTCAACAGAGAGCAATTTACACATGTGTAACCCCAAAACATATTAATCCATCACAAGGAATGTGAATATAAGCAGAGAAAACCAGGCCCTACACTCTACAATCCATCCAACAATTGAGAAAAATTAATCCCTAGGGTTTGAGGAGTCCAGTAACAACACGCAAATTTCCCAAATAAAACAGATACAATCCTTGTATATATGACAAAAAAATCAGACTGACCCAATTTTCCTGGATTGAAATTGAGAAACCAACAAGATGTACCCGCAATAGTTGCCCTTATGCGGGTGAGCAACCCTACTCCTCCGCACTCGCCGCCGATGAGTCTTTTAATCAAGAGTCCTTGTATAAATCTGTTTCAATTGATATCTCTTCCGAGGGAAAAACAAACGAGTAAGGCCTAATTTCTCGCTCTTCTGCTCACTGCGCAGCACTGTGGTGGAGGAGATGAGATTAAATCTGTGTGAATTTGACAAGAGAAATTAGATATAGAGATTGTGTATGTATATATGCGTTGGTATTTTGAGGAAGAAGTGTGTTTCTCTCCGTCTGTTTTAATAGGTTGTGAAGAAAGACAGTTTTGTAGCCCTATTTTCTCTCTTTTCCTATATACTTTATTATTATTCCTTTTTCCCCATATATCTAATTATTTTTAATTTGTTCCTTATTATTTTCCAAAAACATACACTTTAATCAATTAAAATGAAATAATTCTTGTAAATAAACATAAATGTAGTGTGCCCTTAATACCGGATCATATTTCAATAATTAATTATTATTTATAGTTGTTTACATGCATATTTATTGTGGCAATATTACATACCTCAAAATAATATTTTTTTTGGTCCTTACTATTTGTTTGTTTTCCTCTCCTTCATTGATTGGAAAAGAGAATCTGTTGGTCCGGAGACGATAGTCAGGTGTAGATGGGGGGTGAATACACATGATCACAGTTTCTTCTTCTCAAACCGAAGGACAGCTGAGCTGTTTAGTGCAACTGATGAACAGTGTCAAATAGTAACCTTCGATCATTGGGTCAGAGTGGGTCAGCTACTGAGTTCTTCTACTGACTTTTGTCAGTCGTTGAAACTCAATCGAAGACGTTGTGCGGATAAGTGTGGGGCCCGGAGATTCGTCTCAGTTTTGAAAAATGTTTTTCACAAATCAAGTTCTTTTGGCTGTGCGCTTTAGAAACACGTTTTATGCAAACATATGATTTTGAACAGTTATGATATGCAATAAAACAGTAAAGAACACAAGCGATTTAACGTGGTTCGGGTACGCAAGATCCTACGTCTACGGTCCTGACAATGGCAGGATAACTTGTTGATTAAACTAAGCAAGCCTCAGCAGGTATCTGTGCACTGGACGGATCCTTCTAAGTTATAGTCCTTAGTGACTTTACAATTCAAACCGAAGTTCGAAAGGGATGGAATAATCTCCAACTAAGAAGGAGTTCTTACAATAAGAACTTCGAAAAGACTTGTGCGATTGGGTCGTTTTCTGTCGGATACAGTAGACTAGATAAGTCTCTATCTTCTTCGACTGAGTCGGCTGACAAGGAATACATCTACTGAGTAGGTCAGCGGCGACGCTAGAAGGTGCTCGAGCTTTGCATATGTTCTTCTGATGATGGCTTATCGGCTGATGGGTTGTCTCCTATCGAGGTGAAGATCACCGTTTGGTCGAAGAACGCAAGCTCTTACAAAGATGACGTGGGGTTCTGGAAAGTAACTTCGTCAGAAGATCAGTCCAACAGTTTACCCCATACAGGACTTAGACAAAAGATAATCAAAACAAACAAGTCTAACCTATACATCATCTAATCCTATGTACACACAAAGACGACCGATATCACCGGGTTTTGGGATCTTCAATTCCATAGTACTACTATGATTTCCCCCAATATTCTTTTAATCACTAGACAGCTGAGTACCATCTACTGACTCATAACCCAACAATTTCCCCCTAATTGATGATGCCAAAACCTCTATTTCTAACCATCTAGCCTCTATTCTAAAATAAGGAACGGAGAGCTAATCTACTGACAACAATTCCCCCCTGATTCATCAGAAGACAATCAAGATGATCAATAAAACATCAAGTCAGTAGGCGAGATATAGGCAAAATCAGAGAAACGGTTATGTGAGTGTGTGTCAGATCACTTAGTGATCAGTTGTGAGAAAACACAAACAAAAGCCATGAGACAATGAGTAATTGTCTGGCAAGCAATAGGAACCAATATATATATATATAGACAGAGAGTACATGGGTCATATTACTATTACAACAAATATGAGATAAGAGATCAAGTCTGACTTCTGAAATTCTTCGTGCGTTTCTTAAAGTCAGCAGACTTGTCAGCTGGAGGGTCCAGGTAGTAATACTTGTAGACTCTTGAGCGTAGAACCTGGATTTCCTCATAATCATCTGGATCGTTCATATTCAGACATAGATGAACAGCAGCTTCTTCTACTTCTCTCTCAATCTCTTTTGTGCACAGCACGCCGCGAGTAGTCCTAGGAGGGAGGGATTCGCTCGAAGGCGTCGGAGCTCGAAGGGTATTTTCTCTCTCTCCATGATCTGACGGATCTGATTCCTGTACTCTATATCAAATCGACTGATAAGTTCATCAAAGTGTTGATCTGCTGGTCTGTCAGTCTCATAGATACCCCACACATAGTATCCCTTAATAAAGTCTTCTTTCAGTTCCTCCCACTGCTCGTTGAACTCGGTTGGCACCCATTTATCCACATTAGGTGTAGGCTCCTTCTTGATATAAGGTGCCCTTCTGAACTTGGATCCTCGTGGAATCTGCTTCCTTGGATCAGCTGTTGGCTTTGCGGATAGGCTAATCATTTTAGCCATGTCAGCTATCCTCTTTTTCTCTCTGAGAGCCGCTGTCCTTGTATCTCCTCTCCTGAGATTTAGTCCCTGCAGCGTGGCTTCCCAAGTAGCTCTGTCCTCTGCCTCCTGCTCAGGTGTGAGATTAGTCGGATAATAACTCGTGCGGTTAGGCCGGACCTCAGACACTAAGGCCTTGGCTAGCTCCTCCCGAGCTTTCTTCTCATCCTCAGCCTTCTTGGCCTTAGTCTTTCCAACACCTTTCTTTGGCTTCTTGCCTTTCTTAGCCTCTTCCAGCTTATGCTCATGATCAAGCTTATCCTGAAGCTGTTGAGCAATCTGAAGATCATAGGCTTCTTGCTCCGCTCTTGATTTGAACTTGCGGGCCGGGGAAGATGGAGAAATGGGTTCAGTGGTGATCTCCTTCCCCGATCTCTGCGGTGGCAATACCTGAGGCTCTTCTCCTTCTTCTTGATCCAAGAATTTTGCAATTTCGTCTATGTGCTGGGCAGATGAGATGGGAACTGCCTCAGTCACTGTCTGCCTCAGAGGAGTGTATTCCAGCAGGAGTACAGTTGAACTGGGTCCAGCCTGAGCGGCTGAACCTTCTCTTTGAGCTGTGCTGGCCCCTTCTCCTTTACTTCCTTCCTCCACCAATTCGACCACAACCGGTTCCGCCTCAGTTTCTTCCTTTACTTCTTCTTCCCCCTTTTTGGCATCATCTGCCTTAGAGAGGTGAGAGCGGATGGTTTTGATTTCTCGTTCGACATTGTAGACTGATTCTTTAATGAGAGTGGCAGTGGATTCGAAATCTTTGACGAGGTCGCAGTACATGTCCCAATCTTTTCCTTGATCGGCTACGAATTGTTTAAGGCTGCGGTCGACTCTCGACGGAGTTTCAGCAGAGCCTGATCGTAGGAATCTGTCATCTCTTTCTGAATGGCCTTAAGAGCCTCCGCCTGTTGTTTTATAGCAGTTTGTAGGCTGGAGGTGGCCAATTTATTCCTTTCTTCCATGTCGGCCTTGACTGAAGCAAGAGCCCAAGCCAGCTGCTCAAAGAAAATCTTCTGCTGAGTCTGAAGGAGTTGCTGACTCTGTGTTTCCAAATCTACCTTCTGAGCTGCTAAGGCAATCTCAATTATCTCCTGAATATTCAGCTGAGGAGTAGGAGCTTCTGAGACTTTCTTCACGCCTTCAGCTAGTCGGGATATACTAGCCGTTTGGGCCTTAGTATACTGAGCCCATTTTGTATGAACATCTTTGGCTAAGAGATGATTTTTGTTCCCTTACCGTCTTATGGCCTTGTTCACCGACTTAGAGGTGACGGAACTGATTGGTTGTATCTGATACGAGCTTGTTCCGATCCTCTGCTCAGAAATCGCGAGTAGTTGCTCTCGACTGCGCTTCGAGGCACCCGGGGCATCACCTGATGTGGACGGAGGTGGTGATTTGCCCCTCAGCAGAGCCTCCCAACTCTGCATCCTTGGGTGGTGCATGTTCCATCTCCTCTTCCATATCTCCATTATTCTCATTATCAGGAGGAGATGGTGGCGAATGACTGTCGCCGGGCACTGAGGTGCGCAAGCTCAGCAGATAGAGCATTGTCGCCCTCAAATCTTCGAATGTTGCGGATCACCGGTTCCCCGAACCCAATTGCCGATCGCAACTCTTGCTCTTCGACAAGTAATGAAAGAGTCGTACCGAGTCCTTATGATCTCTTCGAGTATGTCCCAACTCGGGAACCTCGGCAAAGATTCGAACTCTAGCCCTTATGGCTATTTCCACCAAATCTGAATGATCAGATATCTCAGGGATCTGTGAGTGGACTTCTCTTGTAGCTTGGAGGCGAGTAGAGTGGATGGTCGTCCACTCAGAGGAAGTCTCTTCAGTCGGAGTCCTGACGTCCGACTGAGTCTCCTCGGAGCTGATCACTTGTGCCTTATCCTTAAGTGTGGCTCCCTCCATTCCTGTGTCGGAGTCAAGAATGTGTTCTACAGTAGTAGGAGGAGAGGCTGGTTTAGCTTGTTCTACTGGCACCTCAGTAGGTCCAGTTTTAGTCAGCCTTTTCCTTTTCGGAGGGTCGGCGCGAGGGGGCAAAACAATAGCTGATCTTTCTCTCTTCTGATCAGGCGGCCCTCACCCAATAGACTTCTCGGCAGCTGCTTTAGTTTTGAATTTTATTAGCTTGCTGTCGAAGTATTTGGCGTCGACAAATGAAGAATTCCTCGCTACTGATTGCTCGATCAGTATGGACATCTTGGTCCTATACAGTAGCTTCCCAACGCTAATCATCTTCCGCTCACCAGTGGGTAAGGTGGTGAACTTTTGCGCCTGAGCCTTCAGCTCGGCTACGTAATAATCTGTCCAGTTCACTTGGACTTCGTCGTCTATAGCCATCATCAGCTGAATACGTGGCTTAGACAGCTGATCATAAGATCCTGCGGAGCTCGTCAGAATATGTGACACAATGTAGGCGAGCCCCCCATGCGAGGTAGCGAGCGAGGTTCTTTAGTAGAGCAGTCTTGAAACTGATATCCTGCCTCCCACAGAACTTCTGAACATACGTGTTCATCTCCTTCTCCTTGTAGCCAATAGGAGAAACACCACTGTCTGGGAGATCAAACGTCAGTCCCAATGCATCTCGGATGTTGAAGACGCGCTGACTCACATCCCACGAGTTTGGGATAACCTCCTGCATATACGAGAAGGAAGATTCTTCTCCTCCGGACGCGAGAGTCCTCCAGTTGAGGTATACTTCCGCAACTTGCCTTGGCGAATAAGCCCTAGGTCCGCTTGGATACGAGCCATTGAAGTCCAGATTGTTCAAGCGCCTCGAAGACAGGCTCAAGGTATGGAAGATCCACTTGACGAAGCGCCATTGTGGGTTCGAACTGAATCCGTGAGAGTATGATCTCGTTCATATCAGAGGGGTCATGAACATTCGCCATTAAAATCTGCAAAATAACTTGTTAGCACTTCAAAATAGATTGAGTCAGTAGAGTGTTAAGCATAATTTAATACATTACCAAGTAGTTTAGAGCTTGTGGATGCTAGAAATCAGATTAGTTTAGAGATTTTGAGGAAAAACTGATTTGCAGAAGAGCTCTAAAGTGGAAATGGCGGAAAAATGAGTCGAGTAGAGAAGTTGAAGGGTTTTATAAGATCAAGCTTAATAACCGTTTAGATCGAACGGTCAGGATTTAATCTTTCAATGTTATCTGCGGCTGAGAATAAATGTTATAAACTGAATGATTACAAAGCCGCCTCTACTATAGACCCTATGTAGGATGATGCGTAATAAGGGTAAGTGAGAAGACATACATTAAATGCGCTGCAGGCAGCATTAATTACCAAATCAATTTGAATGAGAACGGTATCTACTGACCATTCCTTAAAGAAATTGATGGCGGGAAATAAATGCTTCTTAACTACTGAATGCGAGCGACTGATATAATAAATGCAAGCATGTCAACAAAAACGTTAATTATTCAATACTACGCAAACCTCTTCAGCTGAACTTTTACGATCAGCTGGTTACCGTTAAGACTTAGGAGGATGGTTGACGTCTTTGAAGACCACGTTCCCCCTTGCGTGTATGCGTATGATTCTCCCAACCGAATCATCAGCACGATCATCCGACTTTGTCATACTGGTTCCTTCCGTCTGATACCAATTGTTGACAATTGCAGTTATCAGTAGTTTTCTTCTACTGACGTGACTCAGTAGGATCCAATAGACCTAGCTCAACTGATAGTTCTCTGAATCTGTTCTCAGCTAGTGCTTTGGTCAGTTTGTCTACCCTTTGCTTGTCAGTATGGACTTTCTCCATTCTGATATCCTTCTTCTCGACATGGTCTCTGATGAAGTGGTGTCGGATATCCACATGCTTGCATCTCGTATGTAGAATTGGATTCTGAGTTATTGCAATAGCACTTGTGGAGTCACAGTAGATGGGCACTTCATTCTGAATGATACCATAATCTCTCAGTTGTTGTCGAAGCCAAAGGATCCGGGCACGAAGAACTTCCGAGCAGCCCATATACTCGGCTTCGGTAGTGGACGTTGCTGCGAGTGCTTTGTTTCTTTGAAAACCATGATATCAGCTTGCTGCCTAGGAACTGACACGTTCCGGAAGTCGACTTTCGATCTATCCTGCATCCTGCATAATCAGCATCAGAATAACATGTCAGTATAAGATTATCATCAGCAGGATACCATAACCCAGCGTCAGGTGTTCCTCTTAGATATCGCAGAATCTTCTTTGCTGAGTCTAGATGACTTCGCTTGGGATCCGCTTGAAATCTTGCACATACACCTACAAAGATAAGTTATGTCGGGTCGGCTAGTCTGTTAAATATAATAAAGAACCAATAATAGTTCTATAATCGGTAGAGTTAACGAAGCTCCCTCTTTGTCTAGATCGATTTTAAAATTTGTGTTCATGGGGATCTTGACCGGCTTGCTCGAATCGCAGACCGAATCTTTTGAGAAGATCTCGAGTGTATTTAGCTTGATTGATGAAGATTCCTTCGGGTGATTGCTTCACTTGAAATCCAAGGAAATAATTCATCTCTCCCATCATGGACATCTCGAACTTCTCCTTCATCATCTTCTCAAACCGCTGGCATATGGTCTCGTTTACTGCACCGAAAATGATGTCGTCCACGTAGATTTGCACCGGTAGGATGTCATCTCCCGACTTTATGCTTCGAACAGGGTGCGATCTACGTCCCCTTCGAAAACCTTTACGAAGTAGAAAGTCCGATAGGGTATCGTACCAAGCCCCGGGTGCTTGTTTTAACCCATACTGAGCTTTCCGAAGTCCGTACACTCGATGTCCCCTGCCGAAAGCCGGGCGCTTGTTCCACGTAGACTTCTTCCTTCAGTACGCCGTTCAGAAAAGCTGACTTTACATCCATCTGATATACTTTGAATCCTTGATGCGTTGCGTAGGCTAAGAAAAGACGAATGGCTTCCAATCTTGCGACTGGAGCGAAAGTTTCATCAAAGTCGATTCCTTCTGCTTGACTATAACCCTTGGCAACTAGTCGAGCTTTGTTTCTGACGATGATGTTGTTTTCATCACGCTTGTTTTTGAAGACCCACTTAGTACCGATCACATGCTGATATCTAGGTCTGTCAACAAGCTCCCAAACTTCGTTTCTGATGAACTGGTTCAGCTCTTCTTGCATGGCGATGATCCAGTCAGCATCGTTAAGTGCGTCCTCTATCAATTGAGGTTCTTTTGTAGACAAGAAACAAGAATAAAGTGAGCTTTCTCCTTGATTTAATCTCGATCTTGTTCTTATCGTTGCTGATGGATCTCCTATTATGAGATCTGAAGAATGAGCGTCAAGCCATGAACGTCTGAGTCTGGCTTCTTCTTCTAATACTACTTCTGCAGAATCAGTAGGAGTGTTAGGCATTTCAGTAGTATTGTTCTGAGATTGCAGCAGTTCAGTAAGAAGGTTAGGATCTACTGAGTTTCCAGGTTCAGGGGCATTTATCTCAGGAACATTAATCGTTCCCCCTGAGTTTATATTCTCAGTAGAGGTCTCAGTTACCACTGGGGCTTCCTCATCGACCTTTGTTACCTGTTGTTGATTTTGTTCAGTAGAATCAACCGTGTCGGCCTACATCGCTCGTTGGTTGAGTCCGAGTTTCTTCATCATCTGACTCATCATCCCAACAATGCTGAATCTTTTCAGTTTTATCAGTCAGTCCGAGATCCTGTAGCTTGCTGCTGACATCATCAGTATTTGTCTCTGTAGTTTTCCTATTCTCAGTAACAAACTCATCAAAAATAACATGAGGGCTTTCCTCCACGCAAAGAGTCCGATAGTTAAAGACTCTGAAGGCTTCACTGACTCGGGAATATCCTAAGAATACCCCTTGATCAGATTTGCTATCAAAGACCTTCAACCGATCTTTCCCGTTATTGTGGATAAAGCACGGACAACCAAAAATATGAAAATGAGAAATAGAAGGAATTCTCCCTTTCCACAATTCGTATGGTGTCTTCATGTGTTGCTGTGTAAGTAGTGAGCGATTCTGAGTGTAGCAGGTTGTGTCAGTAGCATCTGCCCATAACTTAGAGGGTAGCCCAGAGTCTGCTAGGAGCGTCCTTGCTGCTTCTTTGAGTGTTCTGTTTTTGCGTTCAGCAAGTCCGTTCTGTTGAGGAGTACGAGCAGGCGATGTCTCGTGCTTGAATTCCCTCTTTCTCGCAGTACTCTTTAACTACCGAGTTGAGAAATTCTCGTTCCTCCGTACCGAGCGAATTCTTTGTATCTTGATGTCCTTTTCCACACCGAGCTTTTTCGGTAGTTTAGGCAACTCAGTCATGACATCAGATTTGTTGGCGATGAAGATTACCCATGTATATCTCGAGTAGTCGTCTATAACGACAAGGGCATACTTCTTGCCTCGTATAGTCACTGGAGAAACTGGCCCGAATAAATCCATGTGCAGCAGCTGAAGGATTCCATCAGTGGAAGGTGAAGGAATAGGTGGATTGCTACTCTTTGTCTGCTTTCCCTTCAAGCATGCTTCACAATTTCTATCTTTGATAAACGATTCGTTGGGCGGTCCTCGACTTTAGAGTTCTTGGCGAGCTTGTTCATAGTCTTGAAGTTCGGAGTGGTCGAGTCTCTTATGCCATAGCCATCCTGACTTGTCACTAGATTTCGTCTGTGCAAGCAAGCAAGCCTCAGGTTCTGCGGTATTCCAGTTAGCAACATATATGTTTTTCTTTCGCGAACCTGATAACACTGTTTTCCCTGTAGATTTATCAACAAAATCACAGAAACCAGCGTCAAAGATTACTCTGTTAAGATTATCACAGAATTGATCGACGAAAGGAGATTATGTTGAAGTCCTTCAACATATGTTACTCTTGAACCGGCAGCGATCCCAAAATTCGGCGTTCCATATCCCCTTGTGTAGCCTTTAGAGTTGTCACCAAACTCAGTGCCGGGACCACCTTCTTGTATATAGTTGGTCGGCAGGCTCTTACGGTACGTCATGTGTCTTGAGCGACCGCTGTCCACTATCCATGGGTCCTTATGCACTCGCAAAACGAAGCATTTTTAGGTACCCTTTGGTTCGGTTGGGTCCTTACATGTTAGTGGGTGATTTCGGAACCCAAATCTCGCCTCGGAACCTTAGAAGTCCGAGACTTCTTCTTCGAACCTTGTCGCTTTCTTCTCCACGGGACTCGGAGATACCGACTTTCTCGCGATGATTTTGGGTTCGGGAGCTTTCTTCTTCTTAG
Source organism: Lavandula angustifolia (assembly GCA_028984105.1). Lineage (NCBI taxonomy): Eukaryota > Viridiplantae > Streptophyta > Magnoliopsida > Lamiales > Lamiaceae > Lavandula > Lavandula angustifolia. The sequence continues at coordinate 15,095,338 of CM054825.1, read as the reverse complement.
TCTTTGCGCTTCTCCCGACCCCCGGGCTCATAATAGTACGAGCCGTCCCGAGCCGGGTGCTCGTACTGCATGGCTCATGGTACTGCTTTACGCCCATCCGACCTTCTTGGTTCCCCACCCGAATTTGATCGCGGTGTCCTCGGGGCCGGAACCTTTGGTCACCGCTTGTTGTTGCTCAGCCGAGGTGCAATCATTTTCTGTTTGTTCTTCGCCTGAGGTGTGGTGTCAGCAGCTTGCACCTTTCCTCTGATAAACTTATCAGCCAGCGCTTCTGAGCTTTTCGAGGTAGAAGCTTTGTGGGTATAGTCAAGTCCTTCTTTCATGACAGTTGGCCGTTGTGCTCTGAGCATACTTTCTAGCTTCTCCTTAGCTCCAAGCTACTGTTCAGTCATCAGTCCTCGCCAGACCTCGTCACTCCTCCTGAGTGTGTCATAATCTTTCTGTACATCTGAGAGCTTCTGACTGAGCTGGGCTATTTCGGTCTCTTTCTCGAAATTGTCCTTAGTCGGGCCGAGATCCGAGTCTCTTGAAGCCGAGACTTAGTCATAAGAGATTCGATCTCTTCCTTGAGTCTCGCAACTAGATTCTCTGACTCAGTAGAGACCTGACAATCAGAAGAAAGTCTCCGATTTTCAGCCTTTACCATCTCCGGTTCTCGAATCGTTCTGCTTGAACTCTCTCGCTCCTAATACGTTCCTCTAGCAGATCATCGTATGCTTGTACCACATCCAGAGGATCATCTGTGACCGAGCACGTGTCGTGTGTGCTATGTGAAGAAGAGGTTATATTAAGTTTGGAATTTACCTCAGTCTCTTCTCCGGCCATCAGACAGTATTCAGTTGTTCCTTCAGGAACCGTTTCTCCGATCTCAACTGCTACAAATGCAGTTTCGTCCTCAGAGGGATACATAAATGTATCCTCCTCAAGTGAGTTGTTGGATATCTCTCCGGTGATGTAGGCCTGCCTTCTTTGGGCAAATTTGTCTCTTCTGGCCTGCCGTTCTGCTCGTTGAGCAGCTGAGAGTTCGGGACAGTCGTACTGATAGTGTCCTTCCTTCTTACAGTTATAACAGGTGGATGTTCTGCTGCTTTTTCCAGCTGAAGCTTTAGATAGACTCGCAGCAGGCTCTGTGTTCCTGCATTCAGTAGAAGGATTAGATTCTTCCCTTTTCTGATAATCTTTCTTACCTGAGGGAGAAACTCTGTTGTATTTCCTCAGCTTTCTGACTCACTCCTTTTCTCTCTGATATTTGAGAGCCATCACAGCCAGCTGGTTAGTGCCTGAAGTCTCACAAGATTTTGTTTCGATAGTGGCCACTGCCGTGCTTGAGGAAATCGGTTTGGATCCAGTTTTGCTGACAGTTGCTTTAAAAGCATGATCGATCTGTGTGTCAGCTGGAGCACTGGAACACCTTTGGGGTAGACTATGCTCAAATTCCTCCGTTTTTAGTTCTGAAAATATAACATCAGGAGTTAGAGCATTTAGATTAGAGCGACGTAAGTAAGTAGCAAATGGAAGCCACTTCTGTCGAGGTAGCGCTCTCAAGATCTTTGTGTTCATCTCTTTGTTGGTGAACACCTTCCCAAGCCCGTTGATGACATTGACTTGGTTTGTAAATCGACACTGAGCTCGTCAATGGTCTCACTGGGCTCCATTGCAAAGGCTTCGAACTTCTGAAGCTCTAATTCGAGCTTGTTTTCTTTGATCTGCGGGGTTCCTTGGCTCAGTACAACCAAAGCATCCCATAGCTCTTTTGCCGTTTTGCAGTTCTGCACCCTCCCGAGATGAGAGTCACCGAGCGTTGTCAGTATAGCGTTTCGCGCAACTCGGTTAAGGTTGTGCAGCTTTTTCTCTTCAGTCGTGAAGGCTGATTTATCTTTGGGAACCTTAGCACCGATTTGTGCTCCTACACCTCCCGCAGTAGCGAACTGAACGCTGTCAATCATGGGAATGATGGGTCCAGTCTCCAGGACGTCCGTCATGCTGTCGTGCAGCGATGTGAGGTGTGCCTCCATTCTCACGCGCCATACCGTGAAGTTCTCTATTGAGAACATCGGCACCATCCTGATACCTGACATGTCAGACATTATGCGAACGGGTATAAGGATGAAAGAAGAGATGCTTGTGCAGTGAAAACGTTTTCAAGGATCTGTTCGAGAGAACCAGTAGTACAGAGCCGGTAATCAGAAGAACACCGATGCTCTGATACCAATTGTTGGTCCGGAGACGATAGTCAGGTGTAGAGGGAGGGGGTGAAAACACTTGATCACAGTTTCTTCTTCTCAAACCGAAGGACAGCTGAGCTGTTTAGTGCAACTGATGAACAGTGTCAAATAGTAACCTTCGATCACTGGGTCAGAGTGAGTCAGCTACTAAGTTCTTCTACTGACTTTTGTCAGTCGTTGAAACTCAGTCGGAGACGTTGTGCGGATAAGTGTGGGGCCCGGAGATTCGTCTCAGTTTTGAAAAACGCTTTTCACAAATCAAGTTCTTTTGGCTGTGCGCTATAGAAACACGTTTTATGCAAACATATGATTTTGAACAGTTATGATATGCAATAAAACAGTAAAGAACACAAGCGATTTAACGTGGTTTGGATACGCAAGATCCTACGTACACGGTCCTGACAATGGCAGGATAACTTGTTGATTAAACCGAGCAAGCCTCGGCGGTATGCGTGCGCCTGGACGGATCCTTCTAAGTTATAGTCCTTAGCGACTTTACAATTCAAACCGAAGTTCGAAAGGGATGGAATAATCTCCAACTAAGAAGGAGTTCTTACAATAAGAACAATTCACAGAAAGTGCTCCTTCGAATCTAAGCTTTAAATATGGCAATGAGCTTAGTCTAGAGAAGAGAGGGATCTAAGTACTCTAGAGTGAAGAACTAAGAATATTCTAAGAAAGCAAGTTCTTCTCTGGATAATCTTTGAGTATGCTAGAGTGTTCAAAGCTTGAGCGTTTTTCCCTTTTTATTCCGTTGCGTGGAGCTTCGAATTTCTTCTCTATTTATAGTTGTGAGCTATGGCATATGTCCGTTGGAGACGACGATGCCACGTGTCACAAGCTTCCAAAGAAAACGGCCATAAATTCGAATTTGTTGTAGCATGGCAGTTAATTACTGTACATGAGAGCAACTTTACTATATAGAGCAGATATGGTGCTGTCGGCTTCTCATTGGTCGAGGTTTGTGGTTGGTGAGAATGTGTCAGAGTCAAAGTTGACTATTCAAACAACCTCGTAAGATCTTCTGCTGAACTTCGAAAAGACTTGTGCGATCGGGTCGTTTTCGCTTCGGACACGTAGACTAGATAAGTCTCTCGTCTTCTTCGACCGAGTCGGCCGACAAGGAATACATCTACCGAGTAGGTCAGCGGCGATGCGAAGGTGCCGAGCTTTGCATATGTTCTTCTGCTGATGGCTTATCAGCTGATGGGTTGTCTCCTACTGAGGTGAAGATCAGCTGCTGGCTGAAAAACGCAAGCTCTTACAAAGATGACGTGGGGTTCTGGAAAGTAACTTCGTCAGAAGATCAGTCCACCAGTTTACCCCGTACAGGACTTATACAAAAGATAATCAAAACAAACAAGTCTAACCTATACATCATCTAATCCTATAGACACACAGCACGACTAATATCAGCTGGGTTTTGGGATCTTCAATTCTTTAGTACTATTATGATTTCCCCCAATATTCTTTTAACCACTAGACAGCTGAGTACCATCTATTGACTCATAACCCAATAGAAACCAAACCCTACACTCTAAAGAACATACAAGCAAAGAACAACAAGATATTTTGCATGAATATGTGCAAAGATTACTCAAACTTTTCGAGAGTGTAAAGCAAGATATACAAATATTAGTATAGTGAAAAGTACGTGTGAGCTTTCCTAAAGAACATGATATTTCTTCAAAATACTAACACATATATAGGGGCGGCTCTCACCCTAAAGCAGGTGAAGCAATCGCTTTAGGCCCGCGTCGAGAGCAAGACCTCTCTGTTATTGGAACTACTTTACAATTGAGTCCCAAAATTCATATATTACATTATTTTTGGATAAAATTTTAAAAAATAACACGATCTGCTGTTAATAGCAGTCGACGGGGGTCTAAAGCGATCACCTCACTTGCTTTAGGATGAGAGCCGACAGTATATGTGTTGGCACTTTCCATAAATATTGTGTTTTATCTTGACCTGCATTTAATAGATTCTCAAGAAATCTGCTTAATTGTTTAATCTCTATCTTTTATTCCACATACTTATTAGTATATACTTTGAAGAGACGTTACTAAATTGATAAACGTATCGTATATCATTAAAATATTCATATTAAAAATAATAATTCATTAGATTAACACGTCTTTTGCAATTCTTAAGCCCTCATTCAAATTCGAATTAACTCATCAACCTAAGTCATCATAATTCATAAGATTGACCATTTTTTTATTAAGTAACATATATACCAAAATTATTAATGTAATTCGTTTTTCTTCAATTAAATATTCAAATAGATATACTTTTGATTAAATCGTCACGAACTAACCTGGAATTGGGCTCCCAATATAAGCCCAGCCAAGTTATAAAAAAAGTAATAAGCTCATAAATGGGGTTAGCCCAAAATAACCCAAGCCCAATAAACCCGATAAAACAACAAAGAGGCTTAATTACTTAGACTATATTTATCAATCACTACTCCAAACATCCAAACACTCAAACATCTCAATATTTTATTAATTTATCTCTTCTTCATATACTCTATTTTCTTACTAACTATACAATCTCTACTTTTTATAATTTATCCGTAACCACCCAACTAAAATATTATCTATTCATATTATTTTTTATAATTATTTATTTCAACATATTATTAATTTGAATAAAAAATATTAAAATCAATTTTCGGTTAACGGAAAATACGAAAAAAAAACTCAATATCAATACAACTCATATTAATAAAACAATGGCGAATCACAAATTGATGAAGTAAAAAATTGAAACAACGAAAAACACACAACTACAAATGAGATAATTGTAGAATGTGGAGAGAAAATGAGATAATTATAGAATGTGGAGAAATATATCAATATTTGTGTCTATTTATAGAGGATGAAAAATCATGAATTTTGGTATAATTTTTTTTGTAATATTTACTATACAAGATATAATCAAATTTAATTTAGAATAAAATTAATATATTGTGACCACTGGAATAGTGACAAGTGTCACCATACCAATGAATATTGGTCTCCCAACTAGGGTTGGGCGCGGGACGGGTACCCGCTCTATGGGTACCCGCACGCGGATACCCGCGCCTGCGGGAAATCAATTTTACTACCCGTTACCCGACCCGCATAGAACGGGTACCCGTGTGCGGGTACCTGCGCGGGTACGGGACGGGAGCGGGAATACCCGCACATCTTACTACATATTTCAATAAAACTAAATTTATTAATATAAATTAACAAAAAAATCAACAGCAAAAGTTACAGATAAATCTATCAACTTTTTTGAATCTATTATACACTTTAAAACCCAATTAACCAACAAAATTCATTAGAGTGATCAAAAAGCTAAGCTCTCCCGGTGCTTTTAAAGTTAATCTTGTTATTAATATAAATAAGCATCCACGCTAGCAGCTCCGAGCACCCAGTTTTACAAGTATTGCATCCATATTTGCTACATTGCGGCAAATAATCAACATGCATGTTCATAGATTTGACTTTTCGTTGCCTCCAAAACCTCAAAGTTGGATCCGTAATTATGATACAAATCGACCTCTATTCCAAACATAAATGAAGTTCTAAGGATAACAAAAATAAAATCAATCAACATGAGTCAATTAAACCATTACATTGAAATTTGCCCAAATTTGTGAATTCGAGCAAAGATGAAGATTGAATGCTGGCAAACCTCATGAATTTATTTAAAATGAACCATTAAAACAAAACAGACAAAATGAACCGATGCTCTGCTACCTACGGAATTCACAAAATTAAAGTATTGCCACCCACCTCCCACTCAAGGACGATTTTGGGCGGTGGAGGTGCCCGGTGGGCGGTGGCGACTGGCGAGTAGGATCAGAGAGATGACCGATGGCGGTGGCAATTTGAAGTTGTGGTTCAGTGGTGGTGACTGGTGGTGAGGAGTGAGGACGAGGGGTGGGGTGGCTGTAGGGTTTGGGCGGAGGGGTAGGGTGGCTGTAGGGTTTGGGTTAAAAAAAATAATTATTTGCGGCGGGTACCCGTTCGGGAACGGGTTTGGCCGGCTAGTACCCGTTCCCGTTCACGACCCGCGTATTTTTTTGCGGGTACCCGCAAAACGGGTACCCGTACCCGTTTTTCCCGACCCGAACGGGAAATACCCGAACGGTACGGGTACGGGTGCGGGAACCCGTTTTTTTTGCACACTCCTACTCCCAACTTCCTCACTTCTCTTTATATTTTTATTTTCATTTATTGTCATTCAAATACATCAATCCCGATCGACCTCAATTTTTATATGCCGATATTATTAGTCTTAGGGTGTCTGCAACTTAATTAAAAAAAAGAGTGTTTGGAATAGCTTAAATTTCAAGAAATTATCTTAATTTAAGTTTAAAGTTGGTCCAAACCAACTTACCCAACTTATGCGTTTTAAGAAGTTACAATTTTATGATTTTATCCCAATCTTTATTTTAAATTAATTTAAATAGAGGTAAATAGATTTGATTCTACACTCAAAATAAGCATATTAGTTTTCTAAATATTATTTTCTCAATTTTTTGAACTTTTAAATAGTTTTTGCAAACACACTAACAAATTTTCTAATAGGGGATTTCACCAATTTATCATTAATTTAAGAAAAATGCCGAAACAGTTCAAAAGAGAGGATCAAGTTTATAAGTTTTATACTCCTTCCGTCCCGCTATTACTATTCTACTTTCCTTATCGGGTTGTCACGCTATTACTGTCCTCTTTTCTAAAATGACAAAAAATAATTCTTAAATCTAAAAGTATGTGGGTCCCTCCTTACCCACTACCCACCCTCACATTTTTATTTTTTCTCTCTCCAAAAATCTCTCTCACACGATTATGTTCCGCTCCGAACTCAAAAAATTATACTCCCTCCGTCCCACAATTCTTGTAACATTTTCCTTTTAGGGATGTCCCACCATTCTTGTAACATTTCCTAAAATAGATAATTATTTCACACACTTTATTTGAGGGTCCCGCATCTCTACTCACAACCAACAACTCTCCTCAAATACCGCGTCGAAAAAATTTGTTACAAGAATCATGGGACGGAGGGAGTAATTTTTAACTTTTTGTAAACTTTAGATTATTTCTTTAATTATAACATGAAAAAACACAGAACAAAAATAAATCAATTGCCTCTACTATAACTTGTGAAAGTTTGGATGAATTCTCATTTCTTCCCACCAATCACTCTTCAAAAACTGTGTCCATATCATAATATAACTATAAAACTCATAAAATATACACTTAAAGAAACTTTCTTAATCTTCATACCAAAAACTAGTGAGACGGTAGTAGCTAGACGGAGGGAGTATAAGTTTTGCGACCAAAATTGCAATTTATATGAAATGCAGCTGAGTAGGTAAGAGTACCTCCAATTAGAGGTTTTTGATCAACTTCTTAATCAGACAAAAATTGTGTTCCAACTTTTAAACCATTGGAACAAAATTTAAAAAGTTGGAAAAGTTGTTTCAACTTATTATTGAAGAAGTTGGCCTTCTGTCATATGGTGGGATTCAGATGTGGATATTAGTATAATTGTTTTTATATTTTAATTGTGTAAATTTTAATAGGAACCATAAAAAAGTCAATAGATTTTAAACGATGACATCTCATTATCGGGCACCATTAAGGCACCCTAGTCCGGACCAAGTGTTTGGAAAAATCAGCTGCCAGAGGCAACTTCTCTATTTTCTCTTCAAAGTAGAGAATTTCCTTAAGCTGCTCCCAACCAGCTGAATTGATCAGCTTATCACTACTCATTTTTTTGTTGGATTATGAGTCAGTGATTGTTTAGATCATTGCTTAGAGGGTACTTTGAACTGTCATCAGTAGTTCATATATTATGACTTATTGCTATATTTCGGTAATGGGGAAAATTGTAGTGATTTATCGCTATAGAATTGAAGATCCCAAAACCTGTCTTGTACCCTTAGTGTGTTGTCTTTCGGACTTGATGATGAAATATGCTAGACTGTTCTTATATTCGTTATCTATTTTTGTCTAAGTCTTGTAAGGGGTATTTGTTGATCTGAACTTCAGTAGAAAGTTAAATTCCAGAACCCCATGTCATCAGTTTGTAAGAGCTCGTGTTCTCAGGTCTCCAGCTGACCATCATCAGTAGAAGATCCCCATCAGCTGACCTCCAGTGAAGACACAGATTGAAGAGCTCAGTACCTTCAGAGTCTCCAGCTGACTGTTCTCAGTAGAAGACTTTCATCAGCCGACTCAGATGAAGAAGTCAGTACGATCGTTCTAGATCTACTGTATCCGACAAGAAACGACTGCCCGATTATTACTGTCATTCGAAAGTCAGCTGAGTATCATACGAGGATAAGTGAGGTCAACTCAGATGAAGACTGATGTCTGACAAGTCTCACCTACCACAAACCTCGACCAATGAGAAGCAACCTAAGCCTTACCTGCCCTGACACTAAAGCTGCTCTCATGTACAGTGACCAACCACTCTGCGACGCTACTTCGAAACTTATGGCCGTTTTCCTTGGACGTTTGTGACACGTGGCATCATGTTCTCCAACGGACAAATGCCTGGGTCACGACTATAAATAGAGAAGCATTTCCGAGCTCAACGCACGGGATATCAAAGGGAATACACGCTCAAAGCATTCAAACTCTCTAGCGCATTTACGAAGACCCAGCGAAGAACTTGCTTAGTTGAATATCTGTAGTTCTTCTCTATAGAGTTTCTTTAGTTCCCTCTTCTATATCTAAGCTCAACTGTTACATCCATAGCTTAGAACCTTCGAAGGAGTTCACTTTCTGTGATCGTTCTTATTGTAAGAACTCCTTCCTAGTTGGAGAAAATCCCCTCCCCTTCAAACTTCGGTTTGATTTGTAAAGTCGCTAAGGAGTATAACTTAAAAGAGTCTGTCCAGCGCACAGATACCTTGCTGAGGCTTGCTCAGATTAATCAACAAGAACTCTTGTTCAGCAGGACTGTGGACGTAGGATCTTGCGTATCCGAACCACGTTAAAAATCGCTTGTGTTATTTACTGTTTTATTGAATTGTTCTTAAACCGTTTTACAAACACATACTTTGCATAAAACGTATTTAAAAGTGCACCAGCCAAAACAGATTTGGTTTGCGAAAACACGTTTTCAAATCGAGACGAAGTCTATCGGGCCCCACACTTATCTGCACTAAACTCTCCTACTGAGTTCAAAATACTGACAAAAGTCAGTAGGACAGACTCAGTAGTTGAGCCACTCTGACCCGCGATCAGAAGGTTACTATCTGGCACTGTTCATCAGTCGCATTCTACAGCTCAGTTGTCCTTCACGTTTGAGGAAAACTTGTAATCAGGTGTATTCATCCCCCCCCCCCTCTACACCTGATACTCGTCTCCGGACCAACAATGTCCTTGGAGAATTTTTACAATTCCGAAATTACCCTTTACAAATTGTTAGTGGTAAGATATGTTAATGAAGATTAAAATACGTTACATTATAAAATTTAGGCAAATTGGCAAAAATAGTCCTCAAACTTCGCGTTTTTGCGAATTTTGTCCTCAAACAATTTTTTTTTTTGTTTTCTCGACCCTCAACTCCTTGTTTTTGCGATTTTAGTCCTACCGTTAGATTTTCCGTCAATTTTAACGGTAATTCAATTTTAATTTTAAAAAATAAAAAATCAAGAGGGCAAAATCGGAATTTTTATCTATATGGACCAAAATTGCAAATGAAGAAATATTTGGGACCTATTTAGCAAAATTAAATAGTTTAAGGACTGATTTCACAAGTTTTAGACAAATAAGCTAATTGCTTCGTATCGACGAGATTTTGCATTAAATTTTTGATTTTTCATATAACTTTATTGCTTCGTATCAAATATAAGCTAACGAAGACTTTGTACCAATATAAACAACATTTAATTCGAAATGCAAAATATTACTGTGAATTAACCATTAAAAAATAAAGTTATTATCACCCAAATTTTTTTACTTCAAAATAACAATTTAGAGCATAATATTTACTTCAAAATAACATGAATACGAGGAAAATATGTGTCAGTTCGTAATTTACGATGAATAATATGTTATAAAAAACATTTAATTCGTAATTTTTCATGAATAATAGAATACGAGGAAAATATGTATCAGTTCGTAAATAACATAAAATATTAGTTTTATTTGCAAATACTATAATAAGTCAAAAAAACTACTGCAAACAAGGTTAGTCTCGTATTCACATTCTCTGCATAGAACTGCCATAACGAATCCCCAACACCACCACCCGCCATTGAAGGCCGTAACCATAACTCACGTCCGCTACCAGCGCGATGATCAGCTCGGCCATTTCCTCGCCTGGATCTACCTCGTCCCCGTGTTCATCAACTTCGGCGGATTCGTCTCCAACTTCCTCTTCCGCTGCGAGCTCTAGAGAATGTTCTTCGCCGTCGGCCTCTTCCGCAATTCGTCAGCGAGCTCATCAATTGCGGATTCGCAATTCTCATCGTATTCTAGTTATTTTGAAGTAAATATTATGCGCTAAATGGTTATTTTGAAGTAATATTTTGCGCTAAATGATAATACCTTTATTTTTTAATGGTTAATTCACAGTAATATTTTGCATTTCGAATTAAATATTGTTTATATTGGTACGAAGTCTTCGTTAGCTTATATTTGATACGAAGCAATAAAGTTATATGAAAAATCGAAAATTTAATGCAAAATCTCGTCGATACGAATCAATTAGCTTATTTGTCTAAAACTTGTGAAATCAGTCCTTAAACTATTTAATTTTGCTAAATAGGCCCCAAATAATTCTTCATTTGCAATTTTGGTCCATATAGATAAAAATTTCGATTTTGCCCTTTTGATTTTTTATTTTTTAAAATTAAAATTGAATTACCGTTAAAATTGACGGAAAATCTAACGGTAGGACTAAAATCGCAAAAACAAGAAGTTGAGGGTAAAAAAACAAAAAAAATTGTTTGAGGACAAAATTCGCAAAAACGCGAAGTTTGAGGACAAAATTCGTAAAAACGCGAAGTTTGAGGACTATTTTTGCCAATTTACCTAAAATTTATCTATATTTTAATTTAACTTATATAATTTCAAATAATTAATAGTTACTAAATATTGATTTATATAATTCCAAATCTCGTATCTATAAAAATTTTCCTTGTATGTGATAATTGCAGGTTTTTCTCTTCTTATATATTGAATAACGCATTGTATACACTGATTTTAGAGTTTGATTCAATTAATTAACATTGATTATTTAATTGTGTAGCAGAAATGAACATAAAATTAAAAGAAATTCTTAAAGATTTGTTTAATTATATCATGATAAAATAGACTTTTTCATTTGAAAGCAAAAATAGACTACTATATCATAAGTACTATTTTCTCTACTTTTAGCACATCACTTTCTTCCAAACACTTACAAATTTTCAAATAAATCATTTTCAGCTGTTTTCAGCAACTTTCAACACTTACCGATAAGATGCAGCTACTCCAAACACCCACTAAATATTATCTGATTTTTACAGGTAGAGCTTAATGAATTACATAATTACCCTTCTGATTTGCAAGAAATACTATTCTTTAACCACGAGCGTCGATCTTGTTCAATCGTAAACTTCCGGCCCAGGAGACAGCAGCCTAGCTCCGAGGCCTATCTCATTCTCAGCTACGAAGACACATTTCTGGTAGATTAAGACGTCGTCGTACTTCGGTCCAATTGGGAGGCGAATACGGCCGTGGCGGCGGCGGCGGCCCGACGTGCGTTGGAGCTGGTTGATGAATTGAGCAAGCGGCCATAGAGTGTATTGAGGCAGCTTTGATCTCTTCTTCTTTTGAACTTCGTTCATGTCCCAAATTGGTTCCTTCTCTACTTCTACGAAATGTAATTCAAAACGGACTATGTTAATGTCAATTATTTTCATCATATTCTCTCCATTCCATTATTATTGACTTGTACTCTCTTTGTCCCGTTTGAAGTGATCTGTTTTTTTCGACATGAGAATTAAGAAAATGGATGTTAAAGTATGAGAAAAGAGTAATGATGAAATAAGAGAGAAGTTGAGTGAGATAGTACGAGAGTATATAATAAAGTATGATAAATAAAATGAATGATATAATGAGAGTAGATATGAGAGAAGATTGTAATTTTTTTGAAAAATTATTTCCTTTTTCGGAAACGGATTGTTCAAATAATCCGTTCCGAAAAGGAAAATATGTCGTTTCACTTGGGACGAAGGAAGTATTTTTTTTTTCGGACTGTCATGTTATTGCAGTCTTATTTCCTAAAATGGATATAATTTGTGGCTATCAATCACTTTAAGTACGTGGAGTCTATCACTTTAACATACTTTTACCCACTTTCTTAATTTTCGTGTTATAAAGAAACAATCCAATAATGGGACGGAGGAGTATTACATTTTTTAATATGTATAGTATCCTAAATTTCAAAATGATGGGTATTACTTACCATGTTCTTGCTTTATCTGGATGGTGGAAGTAGTTGAAGGTTTCAAGCTTTTACCACGGCAAAAATGATCAGCGGCAGTAAAAACTTCTGATTTGACCTTGGGCTCAAATGTTAAATTTCCAAAAATCATCCCAATTTTACCAACTGAAAAGGCCACGTTTTCATGCGAAATTGTTCGCGGGGGAGTTTTCTCAGCAACATTATTATTGAGTTTTGCCCCTTCATCTTCCGATAATTGCTTGGGAGGGTTTGGATTTGAAACACATTTGCTATTTGCCCCCTTCGATCTGCAGATGTTGCATATTGCTGCCTTTGAAGGCTTCAAACTCAGCCACGTCGACGGACCTGTTTCATCATCAACGGTTAATTGTGATTTCTTAAATTAAATTATCAAAAATAGAATTAGAATGAAAATCATAACTATTACAGAACATGTGAAAATCATTTATTAGCATTAAAATTAAATTAAGCACCTTTGTTTCCCCTTCATCCACATGATAATTTTACTAAATTTTAATCATATTATCGAACTCGATAATCGTATGAACATGAACACGAGATTATAGCCCAAGTTTAGTACCACAAAAAAATAATTAAAATGATCAAAAAACCATTATTTCTCAAATAAATAAAGCGAAGAAGTAAAACTAATGTATTTTTTGTTGCACTTAAGCTAAACTAAAACGATTTATCTAAATATTTGTAAGAGTAAGCATTAACTCACATGCAAATCTACACCTCGGACATGTCCACTGCCTTTTCATGAAGTTTGATTATAATCTGAGTAAAAAAGATGAAGAATCTAACTCGAGATGTTTTTGTTCCAAATAAAATATGAGATTGAAATATATGTTTTAGTCTGTATATAAATTAGAAAATAATAATATAATAAAGATATTCATACTCAGCATGGAAGTGAGGGCCCACGAAACTCTGTTATATTAAACTGGAGTGAGACAAGAAGAGTAAAATAGCATACGTTACAAGTCAAGCAAAAGACAAACTTGCACAAATAGGACTCATCAAAGCGCATCTCTGTGTTGATATGAATTGTCTTAGATTGTGTGATGCAAAATCAACATCACAAATACCTTTTACAAATATACTCGACCTATAAAATATGCAAACTCTAATTATAAAGAATTGGATGAATTCGAATTTGTAATATTTGCCATGAGATAATTCACTATACATAAGTTTGACTCCATGAGGAAAAAGAGAAGGCAAGGAGATATGGGCGTACCGTAAGAAAAGGAGGGAGAAAGCAAATAATTTGGTGAAGAGGAATCAATTTCTTAAATAAAAAACAAACAAAATATGTGAAGTCAACGCAGAATAAGAACAAATGGTAACACTACCACTCATCCGCAATGTCAGAATTTGCTTCTATGTAGTCATTGCATAAATACAACTCCCTCAGTAGTATCGAGCTCGAGCTTGATACGAGTTTTTAATATGAATTTAAGTTCGAACTCGATAAATTGATATAGTATTCGAATTTGTTTTGGAAGTTCAATAATTTTTATATTTAACAGTAAATCAATTACATTTTAATTTTGTTGTAAATATTTAAAAATAAATATACATATAAGTTTATTTATTTTAAATTATATTGATAATTTAATTATACTATAATTATATTGAACGTAGTTCGCGAGCTTTTGAGCCGAGTAGTCTCGAACTCGAATTCAGCTCCAATAATAACAAATATCAAATCAAGCCCAAATTCAAGCCTATTCTTATTGACTTCGAGCCCCAACTATTCAAATAAACAACTATTCAAATAAAGTTCGGTGCGATTACATTGCTTCATGGGCTTTCAAGCATTGCAGTTTGCGGCCCCAGCGAAGCTCACCAAATCCAGTGCAGAAAAGCCTATCACTATAAGTCTATATCCCACATCGGCTGCCTGAAGAAACCTGGCCTAAAAAACGCATATAAATTAGGACGTTGTATGACCATAATACTCATACCTTTCTCGGCCTTTTGGCTAAGATCAAGTGTAGTATCTGTTCTTATCAGTTTAATATCTGATATGTGGGCCAATGGCTCACACGATATTAAATTAATTTTTTAAGGGGAAAGGCTCGTAATGGCAGCTTGCTGCCTGCGCCTTCGCGCGTCGCCCATGTGTTGCACTACTGCACGGGCCTGGCGCACCCTACCAATTCTAGTCAATTTTTGTTTTCTTGATTGGGTAACATTGGTAATGTCGCGAACGAATTACATATATGAAACAGCAATTAAAGAATATTAATTTCTCATGATTTCACGAGTCAATTTTTGAACGATGAATGTCAATACAATTAACGGTGCTACGGTTGGGGTTCAAACTATATATTATTCTTATAAAGAATTCAAATAAAAGAAGAAATTGACCGAAAAGTAAATGAAATATAAAGAGTTGATGATTCTTATGTGAGAATTCGTATTTAAATATGACATGATGTTTAAAGTAACTCATAAATATATAGTTGCTATTAGGTTATTTTCCTTATTAATGTTAATTTTGGTTCTCAATATATTATCGTAAAATATCTTTCTTATTGGTTTTAATCATGTGACGGAATTATAATTTTTTAGTAGGAGGGTCGAAAATAGACATAAAAAAGAAATCGTGTCGATCTGAGGGTTGAATAAAGTGAAATAATAAGAGCGAAACAAAGAATTCCAACTCTACAAAGTCTGCAGGGGTCAGCCGACTCTCCCCATGGGGTCTAATCATCTTAATCCTTCAATATTCTCATTTAAAAAGGAAAATATGAAATACTCCCATCGATTGTAAATAATTTAAATATGAAATACTACCAAGGGAGCAAACCGAACCATACATATTCTATGGTTTGGTTTCATCCAATTCGACTTAGTCACATCAATTTTACAGTTCGAAGCAGAACTAGTTACACCCCTAAATAAAATAGCTGACGAAATCATATACTTAATCCTCACTATTTTGTACACTAATATATATGAGAAAAAAGCTTCTATTTTTTAATCATGTTCTGCTTTACCGCGGAACTCCATATTCTGGATTTTGGGCTCGACAGCTAAAAACGGTCGAAATTTTAAAAACGAGAGTTCAAAAAGTAAGCGGGTTTTTACTGAGACTCCATGTTTTAAAATAAAACCAAAATGAAGAAGGAAAATATATCCCCCGCCCAACGGCCCCAACCCACCACATCTCGTTCAAATTTTGAAAAGCCCTCCGCAAGGGTCTATTTCTACATCGCGCCTTCCATTTTCTTTCACCTGTCAGTATATTTTCACCAGCAAATATAGACACGCAATGTGTAATAGATTTCCGAATTGAATAGGATAAGCATTCTCGATTCATCTTCTCGAAGAGCCCGGTTCTAGAATCTCGATTAATCTCTCTTGTAAGTTCGTTTTCTGGTTTTTTAAATTGGGCGAGCTTGAATTCTGAAATGAGAAAAAAAAAGAATAAAAAAAGGATATATGTCGGCTCGATTTAGATATGGTTTAATCTTGACCTTCCGATACTCTGATTAAGAATTCATTTTATTCGTTCTGTCTCAATGCTGTGATAATCGGTTTGATTTGAACTTGAATTTTTTAAATTAGGTTTGTTTGAGATTATTTCTTTTATTCCCCACAATGATAGATTCAGCTAAATCTGCTTATCTTCGATTTGCATCCGAGTTTCAATTACTCATTTATCTGATTGATTAGAAGAAACGAAAGAAGTTGGGCTATGGATTTATGTGAAGATTTTAAAAAATTGATTTAAAATGGCAGTTTTTGAGATAGCATACTAAGTGTTTGATAATATTCCTCAGAGTAATGGAGTCACTCCCCGATGCAGTAATCGAGTCCATTTTATCCCTAGTGAGTAACGCTAGGGATGTAGCTTCCTGCAACTCTGTTTCCAAGAGATGGAAGGATTCAACCCCTTATCTAAGGAGCCTATTCTTCACTCGAAATCTATTCGACAATCTAACCAACGGATACACTCCGGATGCCGTTGTGCTGCAAATGGTAGCTTCCGTCGTTAAGCTGGAGGAGCTCGTGGTTTACTGCCCCTTCTCATCTTCCGGCCTTGTATCCTGGCTATCCACAGCGGGATCTTCACTGAAGAATCTCGAGCTACGATTAGACAACATAACCGAACACGAATCTTCTGCTGAAATTCATTCGAAGTTGGACTGCATTAGGGCTGCTTGGAATCTGGAGTCTTTAAAACTTTGGGGGGTTTTGATGATCCATTCTCCGAAATGGGAGGTTTTTCAGAAACTCAAGAATCTTGAAATAGTTGGTGCTAGGTTGGAGGATCATGCCCTTTTCGACGCTCTTCGTGCTTGCCCGAATTTGACCCATCTTTTGCTTCTCGGATGCGAAGGGTTGAAGTCTGTTTGGATACATAATCCTTGTCTTGAACACTGCAAGTTGGATTTTTTCGGAGTTGGAAACTGCTCACTCAATGTCACTTCATCGAAGCTCGAATCTCTTGAAGTGCAAGGTTGTAGTTTGATCCGAGTTTCTGAGACCCAATTCTTGAAAAACCTCTCCATCTCCAACAATGCAGGTAATTTTTTTTTTAAATTGATGTGATGTGATGTGGTTTCTGATTTTTACATAGACATTTTTGTAATGATTATTTTACCGTATCATAGGGCGGGTTTATTCGGTTGATCTTGGCAAACTTATGGCATTGGAAACGCTATCCGTCCGAGGGGTACAATGGTGCTGGGATGCTATAAGCAGATTGCTTCACATGGCGAGTGAAGTTAAGCATCTCTACATGAAGGTGGAGTTCACCGGGGACTCGGATTCCCTTCTACCCTTCCCGGAAAACGACTTTGTCGACTTCTTCAACAGCCACCCCAAGCTGCAGAGTTTTGATATCCATGGTGCTATGTTTGCTGCTCTATGTCAAAAGAACAGCTTGAGAAATGTGAGTGTGTTGAATTTAGATGAATGGATTGAGTTGTGTTGTATTGTTAATATGATGCTAATTTGGTTTCTTGTTTTGCAGGTGGATTTGAGGTTCCAGATTCCGTGCCTTGAGGAGGTTGTTGTGACGGTTAGGTCTCCGCTTAATGCGGAGCAGAAGATGAGTACGTTGGATTCGTTGGTGAAGTACGCGAAGAATTTGAGGAAGATGAGGATCAAGATTCTGCAGATGAAGAGCAGCCATAGCAGTGCTGATGATTTCTTTGAAGAGATTTGCAGGTTTAGATGCATGAATTGGAAGATTGTTTCAATAGAGTAAAGAGTTTGCTTCTCTTTTCCTTCAATTTTGTAATCACTATTTCTTGATATTCTCACTTCATATTAAAACTCCTCCGTCCCGCTATTTGTCATGATTCATTTCTTTTGGACACGAGAATTAAGAAAATGGTGTTAAATGCTGCAGAATATTTGACTCTTTTTGATAAGTCATTACCTCTGTTCTGTTATTACTGTTCTATTTTCTAATCTGGTTGTTCGTTATTACTGTCATTTTTTCTAAAATGACAAAAGTTACTTTTAAACTTAAAATCAAATGAATCCCCTTACTAGTCACTACTCAACAACACATTCTTATATTCTTTCTAAAAATTTATCTCAAATGCAAACATGCAATTTTGTTTTGCTCAGTACTTTGAAATTTATGAATTTAGTTTTTTGAAAATTTTAAATTATTTATTCAATTACAATATAAATGTATATATATATAGAAATAAAAAATCGATTGTCTTAGTAGCAAAAAATTGGATAATTTTTATTTTTATCCCACCCACTACCTTCGAAAACTGTGTCAATTTCTTAATACAATTAAAACTCATAATATACAATACTAAAACAGAGTTTCTTAATCTCCGCGCCGAAATCAAAAGGGACCGTAATAACTGGACGTAAGGAGTAAATTTGATCCACAAAATCCTTAATTTTTTTTAGAATAAACCACTTATATTCGAACGTCTCAATCGAAAAAATGAGTTTAAAAAGCGGACCGAGGAAATATAATTTTTTAAAAATTCTTGATTGTTTAATGAAGTATTTGTAAAATAATTTGAAATCATCCAAACAATAAGTCAAAGCCAGAAATGATCCCAAAATTCGAAATCCAAATTTGGTATTATCATTAAATCTGCGCCATTCGTTTCCTGATTGTGATGAGGATTGAGTTGGCCCACTCGTAATACATCTCCCCCAAAACCTCAACTTTCTCTCACCTCTCTCCTCCTAGACTCAGTCTCTCTCCTACCAAAGCATCCACCCTAACCATGTCTGAGGTACGGCTGCCAATCCCTCCAATTCGATTCAGTTACACGAATATATGATCGAAACTATAACGTTTGCTTAGCGACTATTTTGACTGTGATTTTAACCTTTATTTCTTTTCTTTTTCGAGAGATTCGATTTCGGATTTATCTGATAGTTTTTCCGGTTCGTGCAGGCTGTTAAAACCCCTGCGGTCGCTAAAGAAGGTGAGCATTAGTTTGAGTAATCAGTGTTTAATTGAAAGTGGTGCTTTCTGAGATTTGTTGAATAAGCTTCTGTTTTTGCTGATTTCTCAAATCCAACTGATGATATATTTCTTGAAGATTGTGATTTCTTTTCAATAATATGATTGTTGTTCTTGCTTTATGGATGGAAACGTTTCAGAAATTTGGCATTGTATGTTGCTGATGGTAATCGAATTAAAGAATTGCTTGGATTATGGCCTCTTCCCTTGCATTGTTTTGTATTTTCTTGTTTAAATGAATGTGAATTTTAAGGCAACTCTATCGAGAATAAACGATTCCTAAATTGCTTATCCAATCCTCCTATTCCAAACTCGTCAGAGTTAAAGAATCCAACCTTGTTTCTCGGTATTTGAGGTTTTTATTCTTTTCACTTGCTAATAGCTTATTGTTGAGTTCTTATGTTCCAGCATCAGAAGAGAAGTCTGATGCAGCTGCACCTGCCGGGCCAGCTTCTTCAGATGCATCATCTGGACAGGGTAGAGCAGTTCCATCTCCAGTTGCTGGAATGCCAAATCCCTTCGACTTCTCAGCCATGTCGGGACTGCTTAATGTATGTGAATTTAATCTCTTCTGTAGGGCTAATCTTAGCCTATGTCGTAGTTGTTTATTGCCGTTTCTCCAATTAAATTGTTGTTAATTAGTTGCACGTACGACAAATAATTCTCAAAGCTAATAACTATATCTTGAGGAGAATCTCGTATCAAGGTTATCAGTTTTTTCCATTGAGTTTCCTTTTCTTTCTTTCATAGAGGTTCCGTAAGTCTTTCTTCGTGATCATTTACTTTTACTAACGTTGATTTGTTAGTGGAATCTTCCCCCTCCTTTCTTTTTTCTCTAAATTATATACTTTGTTTATGCAGGACCCAAGCATTAAGGAACTAGCCGAACAAATAGCAAAGGATCCGTCCTTCAATCAGATGGCAGAACAACTTCAGAAAACCTTTCAGGGTGCTGCAGTTGAAGAGAGTGTCCCCAATTTTGATCCACAACAATATTATTCTACGATGCAACAAGTAATGCAAAATCCACAATTCATGAACATGGCTGAAAGACTGGGTAGTGCATTGATGCAGGTATTTGTTGGTTAGTCATTCCTACCATTCTTGTATGCATAGTTGCAACAAACAACCAGTTGTGAAATCACTGTTTTCTACAGGATCCAGCCATGTCTGGCATGCTCGAGAGTTTAACTAACCCGACTAATAAAGTTCAGATTGAAGAGCGAATGACTAAAATCAAAGATGATCCGTCTTTGAAACCTATATTGGATGAGATTGAGAATGGTGGACCTGCTGCTATGATGAGGTATTGTTTTCTCCATAAGTACTTATTACTCCCTCCGTCCCTAAATTCTTGTCCACTTTGTTGGCGTCGCGGTTTTTAAGGAGATTTGTTAGTTGTGGGTAGAGTGGTATAAAATCGTGGGTCCTACAAAAAAATTATGTATGGTAATTTATCAAAAAACGGAAGTGGACAAGAATTTTGGGACATCCCAATATGGTATAGTGAACAAGAATTTTGGAATGAAGAGAGTATTTAATATGATTAGGTAGTGTGTCATAGTTGTAAGAGTATGATGTGTGATATTAGTTGCCATTGGTTTACACCGGTGGCCAAACAAAAGGGTTTAAATTTTTGTTATATGCAAATGAAATTGATTTAGATGCATTTCTCTAGATAATGGTGATAAATTACCAAGTTACAAATGTTATCAAGTATTAGTGTATTACTCTAATGCGTATTCGTAGGAAAAGTTCTGTTTGTAGAATAATATGCATAACACAGTGGATGTTGCCTTAAATGACTACATATTTCCATAATAAAAATGCATTAATTATCAGGTACTGGAACGACAAAGACGTTCTCCAGAAGTTGGGTGAAGCCATGGGATTTGCCGTCGGTGGAGAAGGTGTTGGTGCATCCGGCGTTGATGCTGCTGGTGAAGAAGAGGAGGGAAATGAGGAGGAATCTATCGTTCATAACACTGCTAGCGTCGGTGATGCGGAGGTATGTTTCATAGTATGATGCGATCGCAACATATTCGTAGGGTAATTGCTTGTTTTTGTCTGTTCGTATTTAGTCAACTCGGTTTTGTTAAACAATCAGGGATTGAAGAACGCTCTAGCTGGTGGTGCTGATAAGGATGAGGAAGATTCCGAGGGAAGGACAGCATTGCATTTCGCATGTGGATACGGCGAGGTATTTCATAGACAAATGCTTATTCTTGGCTTCTTTATGTGAAGCTCTTGGTTGAATTTATATTTCAGATGAAGTGCGCGCAAATTCTTGTAGAGGCCGGGGCGAAGGTGGATGCTTTAGATAAGAACAAGAACACCCCACTTCATTATGCGGCCGGTTATGGCAGAAAGGAGTGCGTCGAGCTCTTGTTGAAAAACGGCGCTGCTGTGTAAGCCCGATATATTATCCACTCATTCTTTTCGTTTACGCGCTTTCTTAGTCTAAACCGTACTTGTTAATTTTACACAGCACGCTCCAGAACTTGGACGGAAAAACGCCCATCGACGTGGCTAAACTAAACAATCAGAATGAGGTTCTAGCCTTGCTCGAGAAGGATGCATTTCTATAGGCCATTTATATAGTTTGCTGGTGCTTCTGGTTTCCTTCTTTTTTATTTATCTTCTAAGCAACTAAGTTTTGGCTGCTACAATAAAACCTCTTTAAATAAATATAGTTGAGTTGAGACAAGGAGATTTTATTATCTTAAAGAGATATTAATTTATTTATAAATTTTTTATTAATTTAAAGAGAATTTTCGATATGAACGAAGTAGAATGTAAAGTTAATATCTAAAAAATGATCTGTAAAAAATACAATGAATTATTTGAATACAGTGAATCGTTTACTATTTAGGAACAATAAAATTAAGTTCATTATATTTTTATTAAAAGATATTCAATGTATAATGATAATAGTATATACTATATATAGATGATGAGAAAATAATTAGATTTAAGTTTTAAAAAGTCCTCAACACTAGAATCATATTTCAAAAAATTATCTTAGTATTTTGGTAATTTAAATAATTATTAATTTATGATTTTGATGGGACTATATACTTACATTGAAGTTTTCTGAAAATTATTATCTATTATCTTATCGAATTTGATGAAAATTATTATCTTATCAAATTTGATGATTTTGTACATTGGCCCAAATCGGGACCGGAGAAAAATATTATCTTAGAGATGTTATTAATTTACCAAATATTAAATTACGGAGGTTTTACTATATTTCAATGAGAAAGTATACTGGAATTTCCGATTCTTATTCGATGTGGGTTTCTGCTATGGACCTTTTTTATATGTGGGTTTGAATGGCCATTGTAATTGGGCTTCAATTTTTTATTTTACTGGTTATAATTATATCTTTTCAACGACCCGTTTCATTAACCTTGAAAATCTTGAAAGCCCATTATACAAATATTTGTTGTCTACCTATAACTATAAGTTTCCAACAGTGCTACTGAAATTGGCCCGAAGTACCGAAAATGTCCCTCCTTCATGAATTATTTTATGTTTCGCCATCAGCCTTCATATTTGACATCCGCTATTACTTTTGCCTGGATGGCATTTTTGAAATTTCATTAAAACCTCTGGGCAATTAATAAGAAGAAAATCTGGGTTATTAAAATGAATGGAAACCGATTTGGGCTGCTTCTTGCGGTCTGATCCGAACAAAGGCGGCGGCGAGAGTTCCCAAGAGTTTCTAATCCGCGGCAATCCAACTTCTCTATTCTTCTCCACCGCCACACCGACTCACAAGAGTTCTCCGTATATACTATTTTATGCCCTTCTCTCAAACTGCATTTGCCTTCGTTCTCCATATTTTTGTATTGGATGTAAAATTTCAATTCAAAAGTGAGGCCGAACCACATCCTCCTTCACTCCGCACGTCGCTTCGATGCCCTCGACCTCCCAGCTTCATTTTGATGTTTACAAGCAGCTTGAATTCGACTTACTACGTTTTCATCTATTAGGTTTGGGGAAATCGTTCTTGCTCATGCAACTCACGAACAAGAGCTTTCAATTGTACAACCCTCTTCGCAATCTCTTTTATATTCTTTAGATTTTTTGTTCTGATATTATGGAAATACAGTATATTGCCTCTGCTGGTGTGATGTTTTTACTCGCGACTTTTTCGTTCGTTTGCTTTTGTAAATGGGTCGTTGCAATTTCTTCTTCTTTTTTTTTTTTTTTTTTTTAATTTTAGATATTCAAGAGTGGGCATATGCTAATATCTTCAAAAGGTTAGTGTTTTATGTTAATTGCCAAATATTCAACCTAGCAACTGGAATGTATTGATGTTAGATTCGGGTGTGCCAAATGCCCGTGTACTTGTGTTGCATTATGTTTGATTATTAATTGTTCAGTTGCAGGACTCTGGTTTATGTACCATATTTATTATTGCGACTATTTGCCCTAGAGCATACTAACTTCGTCACTAGGGATGATGCAGTTGTGGTTTAGTCGTAGCTTAATTGGATGTACATGGCATTTAGTGCTATTACAAAAATTTCAAATATGCTCCCACACTTAATAAATGAACAAAGCTTTCAATTCTTCCCCTTTGCCGACTGAATTTATAAATGCACATTTCTTACTAATTTTGTTGTTTGTTAGTCCCAATATCATCTTTCATCTTCTTGTTCATTTGGTTGATCCCATTAAGATGCCCTGTTACTATCAAATATACTCATTAGAGCAGTTTCGTACAACTTTGATATGCTCAGACTTCAATTTCATGTTGTTATTGCCTTTGACATCAAATATTCCCTTTCTCTAGAGTGCACTACCGCAGCGTGGTGGTGAAGTAAATTTGACATTGGGTGGCATCAACTTAAATAATTCAGGAAGGTACCAATGAGTTCTCTCTTTCTCTTTGTATATTTTACTTGTCTCCTGCCATTCTTTAATGTCTTCCTGCATGCAGTGTTGTCGTTATAGAAGATAAGAAATTGTTAAAGGTTCTGTTTCCTAATGGACGTGATGGACGAGCATTTACTCTTAAGGTGCAAAGGAAATCGGACTGTCTTTGTTAGAGTAAAGGGAATCGATTAACAAGATAGTTAACCTAATAAAGATTATTAATAGACAAACGAAAACAAAAGACAAATCCCACGGAAGAAATCTCTTCCGGCCAAGCTTACGCCGAAGACGAGTCTATGGATATAAAAACCCTAGCTGCCCCTCTCTCCTACGATAACCCTCCTATAAATACTAAACAAAGTTGAAACCAATATGGAAAAGGCCTCACACGTGGCCAGCCCTTTTACATGGGCTTAAAAAACTATTAATTAATAAACTATACTAATTTATAATAATATACTAATCTATAATAATAAAATACTAAACTATAATAAACTATATAAAATCACCGCCATCGTTTCCTCCCATGCAAGTAGCATGCAGCCCACGTAGCCCTCTACGTCCCTTTCGTCATCCTCCGCCGATAGATCACGTCCCTAACATCTTTTTCTTGTTACTCTATATAGTGGTTCTAATTGGTTGTTATCCTGTAAATAGCTTGTACAATAAGCTTTTCTGCTTTTGCTGTTTCCCAAACTTTAGGCCGAGACATCTGAGGACTTGTATGAGTTCTCCATCTTTCACTTGTTTTTTTATATTTACTTGCCCTTGTTGTTAATCCGAATGACTTGCATCTCCAAAGTTTGAGTTTTGAGATAAAAAAAGTGTTTCTCTGTCCCTTGCATATGAATGTTATTCATGAATAAGAAATTAATCCACATTGGAGAAAAAAAATCAGGTCTGAATTATACTAAGTTAAGTTAAATGATTGTTGGATGCCTATTATTTTCATTACTTCTTTGCATTGTGTATTAAGTTATACTGTGTCAATGTGTCCGTTTAACCTAATCCATGCAATGTAGGGATTTGAGAATGCACAGATCTGTTTTAGCAGAAGATCTGCTCCCTGATGGCACTGCTTTGTCGTATGTTATGCATGGAAAGGTGAATGGGTACTAACGTTAACACTCTTTCTATGTCTCATTTGATTAAATGATTTTTCCAGATTCCTTATGGACATTCTTAAGGTGATTTTGGTTTTCGACAAAATGATCTGACGATTTTCTGTTGAAATGATTTTTCACTTTTTATTCCATGATTTCTGTGGAGCAGATATTACTTGAGGGTTATAAGAAAGATGGTGCAATCTTCTGCTTCTGCTGCAAAAAAGTTGTAAGTTTCTTTTATGTGAAAATCTATATTCATGTCTTGGGATAATCATGCAGTTCATATATGCGCATAAAACTCATTTGTGATAATGCTACCCTCCTCTTTATGAACAGGTTAGCCCTTCACAGTTTGAGGCTCATGCTGGTTTTGCTTCCCGCTGAAAGCCGTGAGTATTATATTTGAGTCTCTTGTTTTCATTTTTTACGGTGTTACATTATTACTAATTGCACCTGATTGTCTGTAGTTTTCCACACTAAGTATTCAATACCCCCCGATCTTAAAGCTTAAGCTGTTTGACAAGTCATTTAATATACTGGAGTAATATTTAAAAGCCTAGTAGCATTAATATTTTCAAAACCTAATGACATTTAACCTAGACAGCAAAGGATGATTTGGGTGCCAAGGAGACAAGTAAAAGTTTAACAAATATATTTTCTGGTTCATTTCTGTTAACTTGGGTCTGCTTGACTATAGGTACATGAGTATATACACTTCCAATGGAGTTTCTCTGCATCAGCTATCCCTCGAATTATCCAGAAGTCGTAAATCATCTACAGAAGAAAATGATGATCTCTGTTCTATTATGCTGTAAAAATTGTCCACGAGCTTTCCACACTGGTGAGGATATTTTCCTACTGTAGCAATTGCTGTGGTATATTTTGTTCACTATGGTTTCATGTGATCTATATTATCATACAGAAACTGCTGTTGTTTTAGCTGATACATGCATACTCCTATAACAATTCAGTTGATTGGTCCTGCTACGGGAAAAAATTATACTCCATTCTCTTAGTTCACCTTTCATTCTTCTATATCATTCCACCTGGATTTTAAATGATTGTTCTTCAGCTGATGTTGATATATATATGATTATGCCCGTCATAACTCACGCAGTTTGACACCCTCTCATTCTCCATTTTGTTTTTTTGATATCTCATGGTTTATGTTCCTTTTCCACTTCTTACTTATTTTCATCTCTTGGTTATTGCAGAATGTGTTGGTCTCTCAAATATTCCGCAAGGAACATGGTACTGCAACTATTGCCAGAACATGTTTGAAAAGGAAAAGTTTGCAAAAAACGATGCAAATGCAATTGCAGCTGGTAGAGTCCCGGGTGTAGATCCACTAGAGGACATTACGAGGAGGTGCATACGTATTGTTGCAAATGTTAAAAAATATAGTGGGGGTGGATGTATTATTTGCAGGTTATCACTCTACTTTCCTTTTTCTTTATGTTGTACTCTTTATATTATGCATATGGTTCAAACCTTTGAAGTTTGGTCGTAATGAGACTATTGTACCTACAAAATCCCCTAAAATTATTAAAAATGCTTTAACAAAACCGAATAAGCATATTCATTTATGAGAATTAGATTCTAATTTTAACATATAATCATTATCAAGACTGATATGCTATCTGTTCTGTTCCAGGGACCTCTGTTGTTTTTTGTCTCCTTTTTCTGTTTCATTTTTTTGTAATGAATGTGGTTCTTGCAGTGTAGATGAGTTCAGCAAGTCAGGGTTTAACGACCACACAGTTATGATCTGTGATCAGGTAGTAACCCGTGCTCTTATATGTTGAGTAATGTTTTAGAAGTCAAGTAACAATGCTTGCTGTGTATAATGTTAGGAGCATGATGAACTATGTTTCTGGTTTTTGTAGTGTGAGAGAGAATACCATGTCAAATGCCTAAGGGAGCAACAGATTGATGATCTGAAGGTTTATACCACATGTATATGTGATTCTCAGTTTCAGTTTGTAATGCATTAAGGGGCTTATTAAGAACAAATGGTGCAACTAAATCTGCAGGCACTGCCTGAAACTGAATGGTTCTGCCGCAAAGAGTGTAGTAGTATTCATTCTATCCTTCAGAAGCTGATTGACGATGGTCTGCAGAGGCTTCCAGAAGCTGTTTCAAATATCCTGGAGAAGAAACTTGATTGCGAAGGTTCACAACAGAATCCTAAGCCTGAAGTAAGATGGAGGCTACTCAGAGGAAAAGTGGCTTCGGAAGACACCAGGGCGTGGCTTTCTGGTGCTGTCGCTATTTTTCATGTGAGTGCATAGTCCTTTATTATTATGTTTTTATTCTTTGGATTGCTTCAATATTTATGTACCTCATTATTGGTTAAGTAAGTTTCTGTTAACTGACCTTCATCGCTTGAGATTTGTTGACTTACTTGGTTATAAAAATTGCCATGACATGTTAAAGTTTTCTTCCCTACATAAAGTTGCCACTACTATTAATTTTATGTTTGATGATACCATAAATCAATATGTTAAACACAAGTTCAAAATAAACGCATTCAATATTTTGTTCAATTTTTAAGAGATCTGTGTTAATGTTGCGGGAATGATAGTTTTATTCCCTCAAAGCAACCCTTAACTGATTTTTGTCTTTGAAATTGTTCTCTTCTTTACATACTTAAGAATAATAACATCAGTTGTAAATATTTTGTTTATTCTTATCTTTATTCAGAATAAATTTTATTATTTCATACTGCTAACAGTTTTCCATCAGGACCGATTTGATCCTATTGCTGATGCCAGCACCAGCCGTCTTGACCTTATTCCAACAATGGTTTATAGGTAATGAATCTCTTGTACTTCTCACATGTCTCATTTATGCTACTCTTTTGATTGATTATACATACCATCAAGCATTGCTGATTATCTGCAGGAGGAAATTCAAAGACCAGGAATTTTGTGGCATGTATTGTGCCATACTGACAATCGAGTAAGAATATTACTTTCTATATGATTTCCTTTTCCTTTTTTTCCTCTCATTTTCTTTCTCAAATGAACCATTGGTTTTACAGCTCTGTGGTTGTATCTGCCGCCACACTGCGGGTGTTTGGCGAAGAAGTTGCAGAGCTTCCTCTGGTTGCAACAAGGATTGATTGCCAAGGAAAGGTGGGTATACAAATCGACTCTCGACATCCCTTTACTCTCCATCAGAAAGTGATTTTCAAGTCCGTATTTTGCAGGGATACTTTCAAGCGCTCTTCGTCTGTATTGAGGATCTCCTATTGTCGCTCAATGTCAAGAATCTGGTACTTCCTGCAGCAGATGAAGCAGGATCATTGTGGAAAAAAATGATTTGGGTTTGAAAAACTTGGCAAGGAACAGACCAGCTATTCTCGCCTGATCACTATATAAGCATTCTTGAATTTAGTGACATGCTCATCGGTCGCTTGTTACACACCCATCCCTGTCGTAGCATTGAAGCAAACCCACACAAACTAACAAGTAAATCCCCTTGTGTGATAGTTCCAGTTAATAATATGGAAGATCAGCGCCTTCGTTGAGCAGGCGTAGTAGGTCTTGCAGTTTCGTTACGTTTCTTCGATTGTTTTGAGACCTTTGGGTGTGCTTTGGCTTTGACATTATTCCCTTTTTTGTGATAGTGTGAAGTTTCTAGAAGTTGTCTTTTGGGGAAAAGGGGAAAGTAAAGATATAGAATTTGGGAGACTTGAGAAGGTTGCATAAATGCGCTATGGACCCTAGGGTTATTTTTTACTTTAATTTGTGTGGTCCAATTGATATGAGTAAAGTCGAGCGTGCACAAAAGTAAACCGTATACATTTGTCACCGCTCGGATTATAAGCCTAGCAAAATAGTATAGCAAGTTGATTTCCATTTCCATAGTCATTCACTTTTTATGTGTTTCGTAAAAATCTTTTTTAACTTTGGAATAAATCTGAATAACGTCAGGGCATGAACAAAACACCGTGCACAACACGGTTAAACAATGCGTTAGTATCTTAATAATAAGGTTGGTAATAGGGAAATTTAATAACAAATGTTGCTGATTGGTGAAAGCAAAGAAGGAGATTGTGATTCAAAATTAATGGTTGAGTGAGTCATAAATGCTGGCACAGAAGTGAAACATGATGTCATGGCGAGGTGGGTGAAGCACCAATTATTGGATTCTTCTCTATTCAGGATTCCCCTATTCAAATCTCCATCTCTCTCTTCATTTTCTCTATCTGCGAGAGAATTGCATGAAAAATATTTTTTGATAAAAGAAACAAGATTTGGAATTTCGGATAGTATTTAAAAGAGGAAAAAGATATTCAAGCTATAAAGAAAAACAAAAAACCAAAAATTGTAACATGCTATATTTTATGATATTTTACTGTAATATATACTCCCTCCCTCTCACTATTAATATCATGCTTTTCTGATCGTGTCTCACTTTTATTGTCATATGTCCAAAGATGAAAAAAAAATCTAAAATGAACACACTCCACATTTTTATACTCTCATTCTAACACGATTTCATTCTGCTCCAAACTCATAAATTTATGATTCTAACTTTTTGAAAACGTTAGATTATTTCTTCAACTACAAAACGAAAAAAAAAAATCAATTCAACAGCTATGCCTTAACATAATCTTGATGAATACTCATTTATTATTCAAAAACTGTATTCATTTATTAATATAATTAAAACTCATAAAATAAATACATAAACAAAGTTTGTTAATCTTCGTGTCTTGGTCCAGAGACGAGCCTTCAGGTGTAGGGGGGAGGGGAATAATACACTTGAATGCAAATTTCAACTCAAACGTGAAAGTCAATATCTACTTAATTATGCTACTGAACGAGTCAGTTAGCCAAATAAGCTTTCTTGATCGCGTGTGCAGAGGGTATCTGTCTACTGAGTCATATCTACTGACTTCAGTCAGTGTAGAATAAAATGTGGAAGTGTAGGCTCAAATAATTTTCGTCTCGATTTGAAAACACGTTTTATGTTGAGTGTGATTTTTAAAGATCAGTTTGTATGCAGTATGAACAGATAGTCAATGAAATAGTAAATCAGCACAATCAATTTTTAAAGTGGTTCAGATATGTTGGATCCTACGTCCACTGTCCTGAACAAAGCAGGAGTTCTTGATTACTTATACTGAGCAAGTCTCAGTCAATCTGTACGCTGGACATATACTCTAGTTATAGTCCAACTAAGAATGAGTTCTTACAATAAGAACAATTCAATAAACTGAACTCCTTCGAGTTTTATAAGATTGAGATATTACAAGAATTGCTTAGAATAGAGAATGAGAACAATAGATCTATAGAGTGAAGAACTAATTATATCTCTATGTGTGTTAGTTCTTCGTTGTGTAAGCTTTTTGGTTGCTAGAGCGTTTGAATGCTTTGAATGATTTTGGTTCCCGGTGTCTTCTCTGCATGAAAACTCTTCTCTATTTGTAGTCTCGACTCATGAATAGATCCGTTGGAAGAGGTTTAGACACGTGTCGAAAACGATAAGGAAAACGACCATCTTGAGTTTTGAATACCACTATAGAGATTCTCTTTTTCAGTCTAGGGAACAACTTTATGTCAGTGCAAGTGCAGTGCTGGCAGCTCCTCATTGGTCGAGGTTAGAGAGTTGGTGAGGTTTGTTCAAACTCCAAGTGGGTACTGAATTGACTTACTATGATTCCTCGGACGCTTTTACTGAGTTGTCTTCTGCTGATATTCTTCTGAGATATTCAGTACTTGACACAATTTTCTCTACTGACTCAGTTGGTTCTGAGACACCCAACTGAGTTCTTCATGCCGAGTCCATCCATCTGACATAGCTATTGAACTCTAGCTAGCCTACTGTGTTCCTAACATGCTGAACTCAATTAAGCTATTACATTGTGAGGTTCATCATACAATTAAAGAGTTTTGGGATCTTAAAATCTTCTCATACCGAACCTCATACCCAACACCGTGTTTAAAAGAAACATACTAGTAATTACATAACGAAGAAGAGGCATTTGCTATAGTAGCCAAATACCTAAAACAAAAAACAAAACTGTCCAACTTATCATATGTTTACAAAATAACCAAGATTACTAAAATACTCTTATTTTTTACTCACTTTTGATTGATTTGGATTTAATGTACGAATTATTTTTAAAAATTCCAGTGCCTAAGGGGTGCCTAAGGGTTTTGTAGAAAGCCTGAAAAGCTCATTCTGAATAAGAATCTTAGGCACTGGATTAAATATACGAATTATTTTTAAAAATTGCAGTGCCTAAGGGGTGCCTAAGGATTTCGTAGAAAGCCAGAAAAACTCATTCTACATAAGAGCCTTAGGCACTGGATTTAATATACTAATTATTTTTAAAAATTCCAATGCCTAAGGGTGCCTAGGGGTTTCGTAGAAAATCTAAAAAGCTCATTACGAATAAGAGTCTTTTTCTGTGGCACGCATTAGAAACTCATAGGCTCGCCTTAGGCACTGATAGTCAATTTTAAAATGAGGGTAGTGTAATTAAATTGATTAAATTGTGAATAAAGTCATAATCGAAGGTTACTTTTACTTTTTATTTAATAAATATGGGTAGATACATATATTACATAAAGAAGAACGTATATGAGTAAATAAAGTAATAATTGTAATAATAATAGTAGTAAAATATAGACTTGAATATGACACACCCTTGCTATCATTAAGACATGATTACATAAGCGGGACCTATGGCGGCAGTGTCTTGTCTGATTTTCCCTCGCCCTCACAATGATGGCCCCCCATCGACAGGTGAGTTTGTTGCTGGGTCATGTGTGTACGACATCGCATTTACTCCACTCCCATCACCACCGTCGGATCGGTCTCGATTATTCTGAGGCGTTGATTTCATCATCCTAACCGGCAATCCCAGTTTTGGCTGACAAGCAGTAATTGTTGGAGCATCTCTCGCCGCCATACTCAAGGACGCGCGTGGTCTTTACAGGGACCTCTTTCCAGTTAGATGAGACTCAGTGTTTGTAGTACACGCGCTGAAACGAGCGTGGATGTTTTCTCGTTATTCGGGCAGATGGATTGTATCCCGGATCCTCCGTTGCCGCGGACTAAACCGGGTTGGTAAAATAGTCTAATTGCTACGATTATTTTATTTTATTTTATGTTTTTTTTTTCAAATTTGAAACATAATGAAATTTGAAATAATGAAGAAAACTTCATATATCTATTTATTGGTTTAGAGTATGAAAGGCTTATGAAAATGATCAATTAGGAATGAATCATAAAAAATATGACGTGGTGTATATATTCGACAACATTTACGATTGTAATCAACTAATCATCATTCCGATCGAAACCTCTTATTTACACGTTTCAGTTTACGTGTATCAAATGCACGTTGTCGTTACATTTTAATTTTCATTCACCAAAAGTAACTCCCTTTAATGAAATAATATCCAGATGAATTTAAATTCAATATTAAATTTCCAAAAATAATAAAAAAAAGGTCAAAGATCTTGGTATTATATCCCAAAGAGCCCTCCCTCGCCTCCTATAAATCAGGTAGTTTTTTCCCTAGGTTTTGCAATAGTAGACATAGCTAGTGCAATTTCAAATCCTCCCTCCCCCGGCGGCCGCCGCCGCCACCACCCCGCCGCCTCAAGATGAAGTGTTTGTGGGGAATGTTGGCTGGCTCGATGCAATCGCAGCATCTATAAAAATGTGAAGGCATCGGACCAGGCTTCATTCCTCTCAAAACGACTACATCATGCTTCTACATTATTTATTTATTTTTAAAACCCTTTTAATTTCTTATATACTCATGCATATAATTATATATGTTGATTAATTCTCCTTTTGATGTGTTCCTTTAAAGGGTTTTCTGGGTTTATTTGGTTGTTGGAAATCATCCAAGCTCCTGAGATTCTTGATATTGAAACCCTAATTATTCTTGAAGAATAAATGTCAATATTTTTAAGTATTAATCACTTACAAACTACTTTAATTTTCAGCTGTTGACATGAAATTCAGTGTTTTTGCTGAACAGGTGGTGGAATATTTCCAGACTCCTTCCCTTAACATCTCGGTTTGATATTTCATCTCGTATTTCAATCGGTTCGATTTCATATATATCATATCTTCTTGTTTTATAATGCAAAATAAATTAGAAATCTGTTCACTGACTTCTCTCTCTCACACACATGCAGAAGCTTCCATCTATCGACTTCATGAAACTTATGTCATAGCAAATTTGATGAAAAACCTATGGCTAATGGCTGGAATGGTGGATCTAATTTTTTGTTAAAAAAAAGGAAGATTCGACAACCTAATCTTTTTAATGTATAAATTATAATGTACAATTGTTCTTGTCTGACTACATTTTTTTAATTTAGTAATTTTCTCTATTACTAATTTCCCCAACTATTTTCCCATATTCTAAGACATATTGTACATTTTTATTCATATTTTTTCTTTCCAAGTTGCAGATGTAAGATTGTTCTAATTTTGAAAAAAAATTGAGAAATAGAAATGCACATTGTATTATATTATATATATATATATATAGGAGGAGGTTCAAATGTGAACAGACATGTGAACACTGCACTGCACTTTAAAGACAAATGTACTGCACTTTAAATGTAAAGATACTGCATTTTAAAGTGCATTACTTAAAGTGCAGTACATTTGTTCACACGGGAACCACTCCTTATATATATATATATATAATTAGAAACATAAATTATAAGAGCATATCTCCTAATCAAAAAATGAAGTACAATTTTAATATATGTCTGAGCAGAAATATAGCAGACTCATATTAATTGAAAGCTGGAAGCATCTGCATGCAGAGGTGTATCAGTTATGAGTCTTAAATGAGCAGCATTCAAATCAACCCATCAAACATTTTCAAAGTATTAAATTATGCAATCTACTTATTTTTATCAAATCCCTTCTGAAAATTATAATTGCAGTTATAATGTAGAGTATAATTACAATAACAATTAATTATAGCAAGTATTTTGGTCTCAAATGCTTACCATCCTCCCATATAGAGAGAGAGTCTATCCCTATCCCTAACAAAAAACCTGGATTTCATGTCATTATTAATTAATCATTGTAAGCATTTATTATATGGGAAACATGTCATTATTAATTAATTACATTTATCTACGTACAATCTTCTCCCATGTTTTTCTTGCGTCTACTCTCCACTTTATTTCTATCTATAGGAGCCACGGCCACCACTAGATACATTTTTCAAATAACTTTGATTTTTCTTTATAATGACTTTCTCCACTTTAAAACTTAAGAAATGAGTAGTTCATTTAATATGTATTCCCTCGATTCTATTATTATTATCTTGTATGTTTTCAGCACGAAAATTAAAATAGTGGATGAAAGTGTATTAAAGTGATGCCCAATATTTAACGTGATTGGTAGCCACAAATTATATTCATTTTAGGAAACAAAACAACTATAATAGAACAATCTGAAAAGAAATACTCCATTCATTCCACTGTTTACTATCCTACTTTTCTAATTGAGTTGTCCCGCTATTACTGTCTTATTTCCTAAAATAGCAAAAAATAATCTTAAACAAAAAATGAAATGCCCCTCCTGCTTACTACTCATCCCCACATTATGATACTTTCTCTCTCTCACACGATTTTTGTTCCACTCCGAACTCAGAAATTTATGATTTTTAACTTTTTTGAAACTTTAGATTGTTTCTTAAAATACAATATGAAAATATAGAAGAAAAAAAAACGATTGTCTCTACTATGCCTTGCAAAAAATTGGATGAATATTCATTTCTTTCACCAACCACTTTTCAAAAATTGGGTGAATTTCTTAATTCAATTAAAACTCTTAAAATACATACTTAAACAAAATTTCTTAATCTCCGTGCTGAAATCAAATGAAACATTAATAGCGGGAGAGAATACAAGCCAACGGAGGGAGTATATTAGAATATAGAATACATTCTTACTTTTTTTTATATGATAGAGAAATCCGTAACAGCTAATCGAGATTTTGTAGTAGTTAACAAAGCTGTATATCGATTATAGAAGAGTTCACAAACTATTGATTGGTGGATTTGTGAATGTTAAGACATGGCTATTGAACATGGACTCGGGAATTTGACTCGGCGATGACTCAGTTACTTACATCATTATGACGTCATAATACATAGATGTAGAGAGTCAAGAAAGCAATCCAGTTTGACGCTTATTTCTCATCTCCAATCTTCATCTTCCAAAGCATCAAAAAACCAATCTTTGACCAAATTCGCCCACATATCTGCTTATTCCTCTCACCAATTCCATTCCATCTTCTCTTCTCTCTCTCGTCATCTCCACCTCAAACCTGTAACTATTTTTCTCTACTTCCTAGAATCTTCCTCAGGTTCATGCATCAATAGGGACAAAAAAATCCGTTTTCCTCCCCCATTCCTAGCCCA
This sequence comes from Lavandula angustifolia, assembly GCA_028984105.1. Classification (NCBI taxonomy): domain Eukaryota; kingdom Viridiplantae; phylum Streptophyta; class Magnoliopsida; order Lamiales; family Lamiaceae; genus Lavandula; species Lavandula angustifolia. The sequence continues at coordinate 15,059,758 of CM054825.1, read as the reverse complement.
CAATCCCACATAGAGTTGAGGATTATAGTAACATTCTTGATTCCCTTCTTCCCAATGATTATTAGAGCTCAAATATTGGAAACCCTACACAAATCTAACATATTGTAGCTTGTGGGTTCTTTAAGATGAAACCAATTTTCTTGATTTTCCCTCTCTTTCTCTACCTCTCTGTCTGCGCTTTTTCCGCTTCAAATCCCACCAATACAACCTCAAAATGTCCCATGAATCTTGATTATGTATTAACACTCCCATGGGATGTTTCCGAGTGCAAAGACCATCTCTCTCCTAACAGCACCAGGTGTTGCCAAGCGCTTCTCTCTCTCTATGGAATAGCCCTCTCTGAAAATCTTAAAAAGACTTCATTTTTCCAACTCCCAGATTTGCCAACCTCTGTTTCTTGCCTCCAAGATTATCAGGCAAAGCTGAGCTCTATCTCTCTACCATCTAATCTGACATCTGTTTGCTTTGATCCTATGCAATTTGTTATGGCACCAAATATTTGTGCCTCAATTCAGTCCACTCGAGATTGGGTGGATAAAGTTGGAAACTCAACTGAATTAGACTCTGCTTGCAAGCCAAACCTTGCTGATCTTACCTCCTGTGATAATTGTGTTGCAGCCGGTTTTATTGTGCTGAGGAGGTTGATTACAATTGATGGTAATCAGTCTCACTCCACTGATTGTTTCTACTTTGCTATTTTATATGCTGCTGGGATTGTTAATCAGTTTGGCCCTGAAAGTATTGGTACTGTTTCTTGTATTTTCGGCTTGTCGATTCTGTCTAATAAGAAGGGTTCTTCGAGTAAGAGGCGTTCGGATTTGATCTTTGGAGTGGCTGGAGCTGGTTTAGCTGTAGTCTTGATGTCTGGTTTGCTGGGGTTGTATATATGGTGGGGTAGAAGGTTTAGAGAGAGAAGTGATGTGGAAGAGGATGAGTTAGAATCCAGGACAAGAAGGCCTACTACAGTCTCTATATGGTTCAAAATTCAAGAACTTGAGAGGGCAACTGATAACTTTTCTCCTAAGAATTTTATAGGGAGGGGGGGATTTGGGATGGTTTATAAAGGGACATTGAGTGATGGAACAGTTGTTGCAGTGAAGAAGATTATAGAATCTGATATTGAAGGGAATGCTGAGTTTTGCAATGAAGTTGAGATCATTAGTAACTTGAAGCATAGGAATCTTGTCCCTCTTAGAGGGTGTTGTGTGGCCGAGAATCGAGAGCCGGAGGATAGTGAGAGGTACCTCGTTTACGACTACATGTCTAATGGGAATCTTGATGACCATTTGTTTCGTGTTAGTAATAGCGTGTTTACACCGTTAACATGGCCTCAACGGAAGAGTATAATCATGGATGTGGCGAAGGGGTTGGCTTACTTGCATTACGGAGTTCAGCCCTCCATCTATCATAGAGATATTAAGGGGACTAACATATTGTTGGATGGTGAGATGAGGGCGAGAGTGGCGGATTTCGGATTGGCGAAACAGAATAGAGAAGGGCAGTCCCATTTGACTACCCGTGTTGCTGGAACGCACGGTTATTTAGCGCCCGAATACGCCTTGTACGGGCAGCTCACGGAGAAGAGCGATGTATATAGCTTCGGAGTTGTTGTGTTGGAGATAATGTGTGGGAGGAAGGCTCTTGATTTATCGGGTGGATCGCCGCGTGCGTTCTTGATTACGGACTGGGCTTGGTCGCTCGTGAAAGGCGGGAAGCTTGAGAAGGTGTTGGATCATTCCCTGATTGGTGATGGCGATTCGCAAACTTCGAATCCGAAAGGGGTGATGGAGAGGTTTGTGCTTGTTGGTATTCTCTGTGCTCATGTAATGGTGGCCCTCCGGCCCACCATTGTCGACGCGTTGAAGATGTTGGAAGGTGATATCGAGGTTCCTGCTATCCCCGACAGGCCAACGCCTCTCGGCCATCCTTGGTTCCGTAGGGGAGATGGGAATTTTAGCATCTCTCCGGCTTTGAGCGCATTGCAGTTGAATTCCGGCGACATGCTTAGGTGAAGAATGTCTTGCTGTATAGATTTACAGACCAGCAATTGCACAGAGAGAGAGGGAGGGGAGAGAGAGATGAAGATTATAAGGTCAGCTTGATTCTTTATCACTCTGTTTCCCTCCATAGAAATCTTAGAATTTGAGCTGTTCTTGAAACAAATCTTGGCAAGAAAAGTAATTACATAGTTGAATCTGATGATGGAGATCTTGAAATCTGGTAATGATGGAGATTATAAGGTCAGCTTGATTCTTTATCAGTCTGTTTCCCTCCATAGAAATCTTAGAATTTGAGCTGTTCTTGATTCTTTTTCATTGATTGTATAGACCTTGTATACATATACTGATTGATAAAGCAATTCTCTTGTAATGATAAAATTAGTCAAAATTTGGCTTGATATTGTTTGCTCCTTGAAACAAATCTTGGCAAGAAAAGTAACTACATAGTTGAATCTGATGATGGAGATCTTGAAATCTAGTAATGTTGGAGATGGAATCCTTGTAAGTTGTAAATGGTCGCCATCCAAGTATATCACTTTGGTTGGGTTAGAATGTAATAAATAATGTGTGATTGATAGCCGGTGTCTGAAATTTGCAGCATTTCAAGAATTATTGTGGGAAAAAATCAATTTTAGTCTATTATGTTAACGTCCGTTCACTCCGTTATGTTAGTTAGGGTTAATTTTAGTTCGTTAGGTTGGTTGATAATTCGATTTTGATTTTAGTCCTTTTTCCAGCGTATATGCATGCACACCTATAGTAAAAAAATAAAAATAAAAAATAAATCTTATTTGTGAAATAGTTTTTTAATTTTTAAAATTTTCGCACTTGAAAATTTATTTATTTTTCTAATTTTTAGGGGGTGTATACGCACGAAAAAAACTAAAATTGGACAACCTTGTCCAATTTTACAAAATGGACCAAAATCAGACTATTTACCAACTTAATGGAACAAAATTGGGTCTAACCAAACTAAAAGTGAACAAGAGCCAACATAATGAACGAAAGAAGATTTTTCCTTTTTGACAGGAGCCAACATTCATGCTGCCCAATCTTGTCAACTACTAATTTTCTCCTTTTTTACAAATTTATCAATAATGTATATAATCTTTTGAAATTCTGATTTAGAAGTAGCAGAAATAAGGTGGAGAATCTATTCTGTATCTTTGATAAACAGTCAGAAAATAACAGTGTTGATGCTCATCTCTTGCAGATCTCTGTTTTTACACCAAAAATGGGGAGGTGGAAGCTTTTATCAAATTCAGAAGATGCTGTTTGGAGGACTGACATTCTTTAAGGAAAGAAACATATCCATCTTCATCCAGATATAGAGAAAGCAAAGAACCTCGTCATTCCCTTTCCATAAATACTTCAACCAAATCAAGAACAAGTATCTCTCATTCTCTCTCTCTCTCTCTCCCAACAAACAAATTCTCTTTTTCTTCACTTCTATCTTCCTTCTCATGACTAACCATTGTTCTCCATCTACTTCCACAAGTGCCTTCCTCAACTTCCTCGCGAGCGAAATCGACAACCTCGATCATCTCTTCCTCTCCAACAACTTCATGTCTGTAAACTTCCTCCAACAAGTCCTCTCCTCTCTCAGATCCTCCCACTCCCACCTAACCTTATTAGTCCAGAAGCTGCACCTCCCCGTAGGGGAGAAATGGCTCGACGAATACATGGATGAAACTTCGCGCCTTTGGGAAGCTTCCCACGTCTTAAAATCATCCGTATCCGCCATGGAGAGCTACTACTCTTCCGCCTCGAATGTAGCCTCTTTGCTCCATCGCGATCAAGGCCTCAACACGCATCGTTGCAGCCAAGTTAGCCTCCATCTTAATACTAAACTACATATGATTATGCTTCTTTTTTCTAGTCCCATACTGAATTTTTTTTTTTTTTTGGATGGTACAGGTTGTTAGGGCTATCAATGGCTGCCAGAGGGAGATGATAGCACTGCAACAAGAAAACAGAAGCCTAGCAGAGATCAAAGTTGAGACATTATCTTTAAGGTTTAAAGAAAGTGTGAAGCTTAGCAGATATAGTGGTTTCAGAGAAGTTCTACATGCAACAAGGAGTGTAACCTCCTTGCTTTTACTGATCTTATTAAGTGGTTTAGTCTACTGCTGGCCCGAAACAAGCTTTGATCGAGGCGAGCATGAAGGGGGCTCCACCCTTGTGGCTTCAACGGCTAGCTTACATGAAAGAGTTGTGAATGAATTAGGCCATCTGCAGTTGCAGCCCGGGATTCTTCTGTACGAGCTGCAGAGGTCAAGTTTGGCCATGGATGAGCTCAAGATGGAGATGGAGGGTGTGTTCCGATGTGGGACTGAGGTTGATGTTCGTGATAAAGTTGAGATGTTGAAGAGTTTTCTTGAAGTTTTGCAGTGTGGGGCTGAGGGCATAATTGGGCAACTGGATGATTTCTTTGATGAAATAGTTGAAGGTAGGAAGAAGCTTTTGGACATGTGCTCCAATAGATAGGTTGTCTATGAGAGAGAGAGAGAGAGAGAGAGAGAGGTGGTGCATGGATTTATCATGAAGTATTTTGTTCACTTTTCTTGGAAAGTTTTGTACATTTTTATGAAGCGTTGAGGAGAAGTATTCTTGAGAGAGGAAAAGGGAAGGGAATCTTGAAGGGGAAGAATGTGATTCTTTCTTTCAAGGCTAAAAGAGTGAAAAAAATAAAATCAGATGGAAGAAACAGAGAGAATATATTAAGACGATGTTATCTTTTAACAATAAGAAAGAATTGATTCTTTCTACATAATCTAGTAAAGAAGCGCATCTGGTCTCTTCACAAGATCAAGAGAGAGAAAGAATATGTCTTATTTCCTCCATCCCGTGGCTAATTTTCTAAATTGGAATTGTCTAATTAAAAGTAGTTTGAACTAATTTGACAAAAAATTACTATATTTTCTCCTACTTGATCATTTCTCTCTTCTATTTTATAAAAACTCTCATTATGTCACTCATTTTCTCTCCTACTTTATCATATATTCATCTCTTTTACTTTATCACCTACTTTCTTAATTCTGATATCGAAAATGTTTGAGCCATTTATAGCCAAATGGAGGGAGTAAAACATAATTGCATTTAGTATACCAGTGGTTTTGGTTGAAATTGACAACAAAAAGAAAGGCATATTGCAAGTTGTGATAGCAAAATGAGTAATAATTCCTCCCTTGAAACAATGGATGGGTAAGTGGAATAAGGAGTAGGGAGATTTTTCTCTTCTACTACTCAAAACCAATACAAAATCCCATAAATATCATAAAAGATTTGAAGAAGAAGAAGAAAACCAATGGAAGTGACAGCTTTAAATAGCTTTGTACCATATATTCATATTAGTGGAAATATATGTTTATACACATTCCTACTTAAAAAAAATACAAAACTACCCACCCACTATAATTATAATTTCAAAATACCCAAATTTATCAATTTATCCTCACTTTTTCACTTGTGTCAATGAGTGCTGAGAGAGCCTACGGGTGCCGATAGTGAGCCTACAGGTGCCGATAGTGAGCCGATTTTCATCAGATGTGCATTGCTTTGAGTGCCTATTGAGTGTCTATGGGTGTTGTGGAGAGCTTAAAATTTCTATCAACATCATAAATAAGCACCCATAGGCTCTCAATAGACACTCCATCGGCATTCAAGACAGTTCACATCTGATGAAAATCATCTCACCATCAGCACTCGTCGGCACTCGTAGGCACAAGTGAAAAAGTGAGGATAATTTGGTAATGTTAGGTATTTGGCGAACATAACTTTAAGAAATGGATAGTATTGTGTTATTTTTACTGGAATGAGTATTTGAGCAAATTGCTCTTCATATTATAACAAGTGCACAACCTAATTGAGACTTTACACAAAATATCAACCCTGATTCACCAGGACAAAATAGCAGATGATAAGGTCAGTTTTCATCCCACGCATCCAAAATTTCAACTAACCTTCAAAGATGACATAGTAAGCAAGGAGGAATGCTTTCAAGCGTAAGTCATCGAGGAAGAACGGCCACAAACAATGTCAACAAGACGTTACCATATATTCATCTGACCAAATTGCCCAGAGCCCAGACCAAATCATCAATCAAATCCGGGCATGGCAAATTGAGAAGCGAAGCTTTCAGCACGTGCTCGGAGCTCAGCAATTTCTCTGTTGTTCTCAAGACCCTTGAGGAATGATTTAGGGAGTTTGCCGTTATCTCTCTGCACTGAATTTGCAATCTGTACAGCTCTAAGGAGGAAATCAGCCATAACCTCGAAATCGGACTCGACACAGCCTCTTGATGTCATTGCAGGAGTACCTGAAGGAATATAAGTGGCAGGGTATTTTATCACTTGTGAACAAAAAATAACACTAAACAACCCTTAACTATTATTCACTACTAAAAGCGGCTCACTTTCCTATTTGAGACATCCCACTAAAAGTGGCTAAGTACAAATTTAGTAAATTTTAATATTCTCTCTCCTTTATCATTTTCTGTCTCCTACTATATCTTTTACTTTCTCATTATCTCACTCCTTTTTCTCTTTCCTATTTTATCATCTAAACTCTCATTATCTCACTCTTCTTCTCTCTCATACTTTATCATATGCTCTCTTAATTACCGTGCTAAAAAGAAATGAACAGCTAATAGCGGGACGGAGGGAGTATAACTTACCAACTCTTACTCCTCCTGGAGTGATATTGTCATTGTCATCGAAGATTGTGACTTTATTGAGCGTAATGTGACACAACTCGCAGATCTTCTCAAGAATATAACCTAGATATCACAAAATACACAAAGGATGAGTACATGCTCAACAACATGCCAGAAGCTACTAATTCATTGCTATTTTATGCTACACAAACTTCAACCAATTAAATGCCTAAAGTAAATTTCTTAATACATTCTAACAGAAAAACCAACTTGATACCAACAAAAAAAATAAAAATTCTGTAAGGTTAAAAGGAAAACAATGAGTAGAATACATGCCTGTGACTCCGAAATTCCTTAGATCCCATATCAACATATGATTATCAGTGCCTCCAGTTACAATCCTACAGTTCCTCCTTAACAAAGCTGATGCTAAGGCTTGAGCGTTTTTCTTCACTTGTTGCATGTACGCCTTGTACTCAGGAGTAGCCACTTGCTTCAGAGCTATGGCGAGGGCTGCAATGTGATTATTGTGGGGCCCACCTTGCATTGCAGGGAAAACGGTAAAATTAATCTTTTCCTCAAACTCATATCTATCACCATCACCTTGACTCAAATGCATGCCTCGCTTCCTCAGTTTTGGGCCCTTTCTGTAGAAAATAATCCCTCCCCTAGGACCTTGAAGACTTTTATGAGTTGTAGAGGTAACAATATCGCAATATTCAAGAGGACTGGCACATTCCTACATAACAAGAGAACTATATTAAGTGATGAATTATATCATCCAAATATCCGAAATGAAAAAGGCATCAAATCAGTAGGAAGCAGCCTCTGGCATTAAAACAGTTAGAAACATACTATAAGATCATAACCGACAAGTTAGTTAAAAAATTAAACGCGTAACAATAACTCAATCGTCAGCTCCCATCAAGATGGTATAACCATAAAGTCAGCATATCCAAACGGGCCTCAACCAGTAAGTTAAATACACATGTATCGCATAACGAATTAATGATAGAATCAGCTCCCATTAAAATGGTGTAATTATAAAGTCAGCATATCCAAACGGACCTAAACCAGTAAGTTCAAAATGCATGTAGCGTGCTATTTCGAATAAAACTCAATTTGTTCCGATAGATTATTCTGAGGAAACTATGCCAGGCTAATTGTATATGATCAGTTCTACAGGAAGCCTACAAGATTAAAACTCAGGAAACTGTTCAAACAATTAACCTGATTTTTATATCTAAACCAACTAATATTTTCAATACTTAAGGATCAAGAAAATAAAAGCGAGTTACTTGACCAAATGGACATCCATGAAATACCCCAAAAGTAAAATAAGGCCAAATTTACTGCACAAAGATACAAATTCAAATAGTAGCAGGGAATAAAGAATTTCACCTTAGCCGCTATAAGACCGCTAATTTGGGCCATGTCATACAACAAAACAGCACCACATTTATCAGCTGTCTTCCTTAATCTCGCATACTCCCATTCCCGAGGATACGAACTTCCACCACAAATTAATATCTTGGGGCGAAAGTCCAGAGCTTTTTCCTCAAGCTTATCATACTCTATATAGCCTGTCTGTGGGTTAATCTTATACGACAAACTCTCAAAAAAGATCGAAGCTCCCGACATTTTCCGCCCATTGGGCAAATAGCATCCATGACTCGTGTTCCCTCCTGATGGTGTATCCAACCCCATTATCCTATCCCCCGGTGGCAGAAGCCCAGTATACACTGCAAAATTCGCAGATGTACATGAATAAGGCTCTACATTTACACCCCAACTTTCAGAATCAAGGCCGAAAGCAGCTAAGGCTCGATCGCAGCAGAGTGTTTCAATCTCATCAATGTTCTGATTCCCACCGTATTAGCGAGCACCGGGGAATCCTTCAGAGTATTTATTCGTGAGGTGGCTGCCCAGCGCCTCCATCACGGCTTTGCACACAAAATTCTCAGAGGCGATCAGTTCAATTCCTTTGTACTGCCTCCCTTTCTCCTTCTCCATTATCTGAAAAACGTCAGGGTCGGCATCGTGCAAGCTCTGATTCCCCCACGCCCGGACGGCGTTCCTCCGCGACGCTACGTCGCTATTACACGAAACCCTAACTCCCTTCGAGGATGAAGGCGGCAACGTCGACGACGACCCGGAATCGCAGTCACGCTTACGCTTTAGAGTCATCGAGTGCCCTAGAATGCGAAACTCCTCAATCTTCTCCTCAGCATCCTCCTCAACATCCCTAGTTTCCTGGACCAGCGGAGCAGGAATCCCCTGCATACGCCCAGCACTTCAAATTCGCAGGATTTTTAAGGGTTTATCTAAAGATTATACTAAAGCTTAAATACGTAATTATAACTTCAGAATAAAAATGAAGAATGTATGAAATCTACTAATTTAAGGGGCGTAGTGATGAGAAGAAATTAAAAATTGTTATTTTCCTTTTAAAAAAAAATTGATTCACCTCTTTGATCTCCTATTGAATCGAGAAATAAAATAGTTTTGATTGACCATCTTTTTGATATATACATAAGACATTCTCCTAATAGTTCAAATCGAAGCAATTAAATATCCAACTCAAGCCTATATGACCGATCAATAGAATGTGGATTAGATATCCAACTCAAGCCTATATGACCGATCAATAGAATGTGGGAGTCTGAAAACGTTTAGAACGTAATGTTTGATTTTAAAACCCGTGAAGAATCCAACTAAGCAAAACACCCTAAGGTAGTGTTTGAAACAACTTAAAAAAACTGCTTATGGGCTTTTTTATCGCATAAGCACTTTTTTAAGTGTTTGGTTATCCTACTTCTGCTTTTTTTGGGCTTAAAATAAGCTGAAATAAGCAAAAGCTCATAAGCAGGTATTGGGGTGCTTTTAGAAGCGGTGACATTTTTGCAATTTTGATGAAAAGATTAAGCTGTTTTTTAATGGACAATCCAAACACTGACAGCTTTTGCTTAATAGAAACTTTAAGCAGTTTTAACCACAAGCAGTTAAAAGCTGCTTAAATAAGCTGTTCCAAACACTGTCTAAGTCAAGACAAATATAATGTATATATACAATGCAAGAAACAATGAATAACAGCAGAAGATGAACAAGACTACAAGAAAGTACAAGTCCCATCAATATAATGTAAAAAACCAAACCAATGCAGAACTGAAATCCAAACCTACAGTGCAAAATGCAGCAACACACTCTCAATCCTCTACACAAAATGCATAACGACTAAAAAATATACAGACTTATTAGGAACACCACCTGAGGCAGCTGAACCGTTTTGAAACCACCAAAGAAGCATTCCTGTATCCAGACTATACCTACCGTCGGCGATCAAGTGAGACGAACTTCGCCACTCGCGTGAACGGCCTTCACTTGCTTATCATATTCATCCTCTTCCTCCTCTTCAACTTCCTCTTCCAAATCTTCCAACTTTTCCTCATCATCGTCGCCTCCCCAGCCGAACCCTCCAATTGAGCGGGATGCTGGAGGAGGGGATTTAGCCTCTTCGACAATTTTCATGATATCCTCCACAGATTGAAGAGAGAAGGTAGGGTTTTCTTTGCGGTAATACGCAGTTTGTGCAGCATCGGTTAGTTCCTTCGGTAGGTTTTTCAGAAACCATGGGTGTGACTTGATCTCTTTGATTGTAATTCTCTGCACCAGATTTAGTTATGAGAATATTATTTATCTTCTAGAGATGTTCAGATGAATTAAATTGTTCAAAAACAGACAAAAGTTACATTTGAAGAACACTTACCCTAGATGAGTTGGCAACAAAAATACGAGACAGAAGATGCTTGCAATCCTGGGATACATGGACATAGTCCGGGATCTTGTACTGAACTGCCATTATCCTCTGCACAAGAGTATTAATGCTTCTTAAAGGTATATAGTTGCAAGCATATATAAGAAAAGAGGGAGCCCACAAAACATTCGAATCGAAAGTTTTACCTGAATGGTTTTCCTGAAGTTCTTTGGATCTTCTTGATCTTCAAAAGGGTATGCTCCAACCAGCATAACATACAGTGTCACACCGCATGACCACACATCAGCCAACTGGAATAGAAAGAAACAATGTCAAACCATAAATGCAAATCATGAGCAAATTTATTTTTGATGCATGCCAAAGTCTGGATAAGAGGAAGATTGCAACCAATGAAGTTTCATGAAGGGTTGCATAATTCAGAGCCAGTTGGTCCATTTTTACATTAATAAGTAAGCCACCATCTTACAATGTCATTTCTAAGGGTGTCCCTCACATAATAAACTGAATCATGGGATATAAAGAGTAGATAATACTTTAGACAAATTAGATAAACCTACATAAAAACAAATTGCTAACGCCAAAGCAAGCAGAAACCAAAAACGAGTAAAAAATTGAATCAGCTGTATGAAACAGAGAAACAATAAATGACTGACCTTCCCATCATACTCTCTTCTAGATAGAACCTCGGGAGCTATATAAGCAGGAGTTCCAACAGTTGATTTGGGCCTTGAATGAAGAAGAGATGACTAAACAACAAAACGACAACAAAAATCAATAAATACTGCTGTATGAGATAAGGCCTTGTCGGCGTACAAAATTACAAATCTTCGCAAAGCAAGAGCTAAACATCACGACTGTTTATTACTACCTTTGAATAACCGAAATCACAGATTTTAAGCCGTGGGGCAGGGCTTCCATCAAGAAGGGTATTTTCCAGCTTCAAATCCCGATGGCATATTTGCTACAATCGAAAGAGCAATTCAATTTAACATACTAATTACCAAATGCCCAAAGACCTATTGTACTTAGTACATAGTAATTCCACGCTTTCGTGTACAAGAGACTTCTATATTAGGGATTGTCTCACCATGGCATGGCAGTAGTGGACTCCAGAAATGAGTTGCTGAAAGAAGTACCTGGCCTGAATTACAAGAAATAAAGTTTGAGAAATTCAGATAACAGAAGCTATAAATATAATCCTCATTTCATCTCCGCAACACAACATTACTCGGTGAAACGATAAAAGGCCGATAACAGAAGCTATAATACCTCATCTTCACTGAAGCGACCAGCATTGCAGATCCTCTCAAAGAGCTCCCCTCCAGCAGCATACTCCATGACAATGGCTAGATGAATAGGAGTCAAAACCACCTGCTCATTACAAAATCAATACGAGCAAGATAAAGCTTCAGAGGAGATGAAACTCCATGAAAGTCAGATTTCTTCTCACCTCCTTAAATCTGATAATGTTAGGGTGCCGAAGTGATCTATGATTTATTATCTCCCGAGCCACATTCTCATCAATCTACAGCCAAAACCGTAGATGAGCGAAATTATTCTACATTCAATCATCATTAATTAATAAACCAATTATATACAAACAATAGACAAGCTCATCAAACCCTAGCGTAAAGATCAGGCCATCAATTAAATAAGAAAAACGAATACAAACAATCGCAATCGACGGGAACATTAACAATCTACCCAACGCAATGTATAACGCGAACCTTATGCCCTCTCTCGATATATTTCATTGCGACGAGCTCCTTCGTCTCCCTGTTCCTCATAAGCCTAGCCACGCCAAAATTTCCAGACCCTAAATCTCTCACGAGTTCGTATTTCTCCATTTTTACACTTATTTTACCGAAATACGATGAAATCAACCTTGTCGGAAATCAAAGCTGCAGGAATCAAAGGCTAATTTCAGAAACTGGGTGATAACAGGAAAATTTGTCGGCAACAATCCACAACCCAAGGCTGGGTGACGCTAATTTAAGCTTGAAGATCAGTAATCCTTGACACCGAGACGGAAAGGGATTCGATTAATCCTGATTGACTAGGGTTTCTGGTCCTTGAAGATTGAGAAATTGAAATGAGTTTTGGGTGGGAATTGGGCAGAAAAGCATGAATTTAATTGCTGGGATTCGAGGCAGGAAGGAAACTTGTAGTGCCGAGGCAGTTGTGTATATCATCATCACACCGATTCTCGGAAAATAAAAAAATTCTACTATAAATTTCTAGATATATATTTTTTCTATATATAAACATGGTTTTATAATAGGAAAAAGCATATTCGGTTGTATCTAACATTATTTAATATTTTGAATTAATAAAAGTAAGTTACCATTTTATATGCATTCAAATCAAACTCTCCCTATTTTTTTTTTGTGTGAATATTAATTGATGTTATCTTATTTGCATTAAAATCAAGCTCTCCCTCGTCCTTTTTCTTTTTTAATATTTTAGTCTTAAAGGTTAAAAATTAAAAGCTTTAAACTAAAGTTAAATTATAGATAACACGACAGTAAAGTTGCATTTCAAACTTTTCTTTTCCATTTGAATCTGAATTTTAAAATAGATTATTACACTCATTTTATTTGAAATTGTATTTTTTTTATATGGATTGATGTATTTTTTCTTTTTATGTGGGACACCAAAGTGTTGCCCCTACTTAATGTTTAAAAAATTAATCGACAATAGTCTTCTTACGACAGATTTTGGTCCTTCTAAATAAATCAACTTACAAATTTTGTCAGGACACAATAGATAATAAAAAATAAAGTAGTTAAAATATCTAATTATTTGATCCGCAATCGTCTGCAAACAACTCCACTCGGGCCCCAATGATTTACGAAAAAATTAAAACCGCCACAAAATTGTAAATTCGTGAAACCGCCTATATGGAGGTTTGTTAATTTCACGTCTTGACTCCCCTGAACCTGTTTTTTACGCACCTAAAAGCCACTATACTGATCTGGGCTGAGTGGCCCAATCACCCGGCCCACAAATTGATATTTCCATTATTGTAGTATCATTACTGTTCCGGGACCGCGGGCCCACAAATTTGTTATTATTTTATTAGTATCATTAATTAATGTTATTACTATTACTTATAATAATTTAATATTGGACCTTATGATATTTTACATTAATCAATTATCAAAATAACACTCTTCAAAAAAAAATTATTTTAAATAATATTTTTTTAAACTAATTACCAAACTACCATTCTTTTTGTCATTTATATATTTATTCACTAAATGAATATCTACATAAAAAATATATTTTATTTTTGCATTTAATTTTACTATTAGTGGAGGAAAATTATTTTTATTTTTAGTTTGAAAATACGAAAAAAATTTATTCAATGACATAGCAAATAAAAAATATAATTTTATTATTTTTATTTGAAAAATATCGGAAATTTTTTTATTTTATTTTTATTTAGAAATACGATACACGTACAAAATAAATAAATAAAATAACAAATACTATATTTCATCCTTCTTGTTTAAAAATGCGATTTTATTACAACAAAGTGTACTGTTTTGTAATTAAGTAAATGTACTAAATAAAAAGTATTTTTCATGTAGATATTTATGTTGTAATTAAGTATATAGGTGACACAAAGAGTATTAGTTTAGTAAATATTTTTTAAAGAATGTTATTTAGGGAATTATTTTTTTTAAGAGTGTTATTTTGACAATTGACTCTATTTTATAATGGTTCGATTTAGATCTTCTAGTTTCGTAAATGGCTTATGTTATTACACGCTGTAAGTAATAAATACTACTCCATCCGTCCTATAATTATAGTCCCCTTTCTTTTGGACACGAAAATTTAGAAGGGTGGTTGGTTGTGAATAAGATGGTGGAACCTTTAAATAAAGTGTGTGTAATAATTTACTATTTTAAATAAAGAAACAATAATTATGAAACGTCCAAAAATGAATAAGGAATAAGAATTGTGGGATGGGGTATTAACAAGTCCCGTTAGAAATATTAACTATATCGAAATATTCGAACATTCGGAGCAGCAGCAACAAGCGTGGGGTCACGCGCCACTTGAGCAGCCTCTCTCCGCTCCACCTACCACTTCCATCACGTTCTTCCAACTAATTCCAATTTCAATTTATTTTTAATGGGGGTGGGTAGCTCCGACTTCCAATTTTAGTTCTCAACTTGTACGTCAATTTTGCTGCCCAACATTTTGTCTACCTACCAAAAAATCATTATTTAGACAGTAATATCGTTTGTTTTATTTTCTCCCTCTTCCCAATTAATACATACCCTAAATATCATTGTATCCCTACTCCCTAGTTGTATACTATAATATAAAATGGATTGTGTTGCACATAACATATTATCATCGTAACATAGATTAATTTTTATATAATAAGTTACACGTAACACCTACGTACAATGCATGAGATGTATTGTAATAGGTGGATAATCACGAAATTATATTCGACATGACATATTATTGTCGTGACGTGCATTAGATAGATAATTTATTAACAATTGAAAATCAATGTACAAGATAATATGTAATATGATCGGTGGACAATTTGGTCGTCGAAATAAATCTATAGTCGATTTAATTAAGGACTGAAAGAGACACAACACGGTACAATTTCAATAGCTTCGAAGTGGCCTCGTCTTAAATTGTGCTCGTTGCATGAACTTTCTCTTTATTTATAATAATGTAACAAATAAAACACTTACCAAAACACATTTAAAAACAAATGACATTAATAAATAATTCTTTAATACAAAAAACATCACCCCTTTGTACTAACGGGAGTGATCAAGGCGCCATTTGAGAAGAAGGCGTCTAAATTCCCCATCACAATCTTCAACGCATCGACAAACGCCTCCTCCGTGAAGGCGCCGCGGTGCGGGGACAGCACCACGTTGTCCAGCCCGAAAAGCTCCGGCGGGACACGTGGCTCGTTCTCGTACACGTCCATCGCCGCCCCGCCGAGCGTGCCCTCCAACAAGTGCTTCACCAATACTTTCTCGTCCACGATTGGGCCCCGCCCGATGTTTATAAGGATACCGTTCTTCCCTAACGCCGTTATCACATCGTCGTTTATTAAATGGTGCGTTTGTTCCGTTAACGAGCAGCAAATTATTAAAATGTCGGAATTTGACGCGAGGTCGTTAACGGTTGGGTAGAAGTCGTAGCAGAGTGACGATCTCATGATTCGAGAATTGTATGAAACTTTGCAGCCGAATGCCTCGAGCCTTTTGGCTAACTTTGTGCCGATATTGCCCAAACCTACTATTCCAACTCTTTTGCCTCGTAGCTGAAATAATTGACCAATAAATAAATTAATTACAAAATATCGTAATAAAGTATTGTATTTTTATCTCATTGCAGCCTGTCATGTAATTATTAATAATGGGATCTCGTGAATTCGATTATGACGTTCATTTATGTAGTAACGAGATTAGAAAAATCCAATAAACTCCGAAATCAAGTGAGTTTGTCTTAAAATAGTAATTAAAGAGAAATAAAGAGATTATCATAATTAATTTATATTTATTAGTATCCAATTAATCGCATAACATAATTATTTACAGTAAAAAGTATACGACTACTATTCAACGCACGTGACTAATTAGTTCAAGATTCACAACTACCTTGAAACCGAGAGGAAACTCGGCGTTGACCGGCCAAGCGCCGCAGCGGACTTCGGCGTCGCCGACGCTGATCTTCCTCATGACGTTGATCAGCAGCCCGACGCCGTAGTCGGCGGTGTCCTCGGAGAAGACGTCGCCGGTGTTGGTGACGGCGATCCCGCGGCGGCGGCACTCGGCGAGGTCGATGTGGTTGACCCCAGTCCCGTCGGCGACGACCAGCTCCAGCGCCGGGAGCTGGCGGAGGAGCTCCGCCGTGATGCGCGTGACGATGGCCTCGCAGAGGATGGCCCTCGCCGACTGAGCATGGTCGTGGAGATATTTTTCCAACGATAGCGGAGATTCGTAGGCTTTAAGGACGTTGAATTTGGTAAGAAAGTCTTGCTCGAAGACTTTGAAGAGGAGGCCGGGGCGGAGGACGAGGAGGTCGGGGAGGAGTGGAGCGTCCTCGCGGCGGAGGTGGTGGTGGAAGTGGTTGTTTTGGGGGTTGATTTCGTGGCCCATTTTTTGTGTAGAGAGAGAGTGGTTTGGTTTGAGTTTGAGAGTAGAGAATGAGAGGGTTTTAGTCTGCTTGGTTTTTGTAGTTGTTGGGAGCTCCCAACTACTCGCTCTTTGTATTGTTTATATATTGTCTTTTTTGGTGTGAAAATAAATTAATATCGGAAAATTCAATAAATGGGATGGCGCATGTGCTTCGACGAGATTTCCCCGACCTAGAAAAATACTTCCTCCGTCCCATTATCGGTGGTTAATTTTTTCTCAGGACGAAAATTAACAAAATGATATTATATGACGTAGATTGTTTGACTTTTTAATAATTAAAATTTATTTTGATTAACACGATCTTTACCTTTTCTAGATTGAACCATATATATATTGAGACGTCGCCATTAAGAAAGTGAAGCACAAATAGCGGGACGGAGGGAATATCTTAGTGGCTTTATTTTCTCACGTCCGAGATTTTTGTTAGTTGTATGATTTGTGTGATCTGGATCTAATAATTTCGTTGGGTGAGAAAAATACACAATTATTATTTTGCCGCATAGATTTGATTCTCATTCAATAGTATGAAAATCATTTAAAAGGAAAAAGATATGCATAGGACAAGTGGAGGGTCAACGGACCATTTAATGTTTACCTAAGTTCGCAATAATTATTTGTATTTTTATTTGGCGTTTTCAATATATTAAAATGAACATGTTTTTTCGATGAGATTTAAATAAATAGATTTAGTTTCTAAATGATCTTTGGAAATCGACTTGATTATATTTTTGAGTTTGAATGGGATGTTCACACTGTTTTCTTGATTTTTATTTTAACAAAATACAAATTTAAATAGTAGTCTGTTTTTACATTTTATTAAGTTTTCATTAGTGTAAATCTTACTAATTACAAAACTTTTCTATATAACATCCTCAATTTTCAAGTTGTAAAGAAAAAGTCAAGAAAAATTAGAGAGGGCCAAAAGTGGGCCAAAAGTGACATTCCCATAATGTGGGATTAAGCCGACACCGAACTGATACAAAAAAGGGCAAAACTAGAAATTCCGAAAACTTACCTAGAGGGAACCGATCAATAACAAAAGACAAAAATTTGTGTGCGTGTAAAATGATCCAATTACTTTGATCCGTATTGACTCGTTGATCAGATTTGACCAGCGTTTGACGTCATTATTCTTTTTTGTTTTGATCGTTTTTCCCCCTTATTGTAAGGACGGGCGTGTCACTCTCTGTGAATAAAAATGTCGTTTGTTCTAAACAAAACTAAAAAAAATTTGATTTTTTTTATAAGATAAGGCTTGTCAATTGTAATGAATAAATGTGTCAATTGTTAGTGTTGGTCCGGAGACGATAGTCAGGTGTAGAGGGGGGGGGGGGTGAATACACCTGATCACAGTTTCTTTTTCTCAGAACGTGAAGGACAGTTGAGCTGTAGGTTGCGACTGATGAACAGTGCCAGAACCTTCGATCACGGGTCAGAGTGTGTCAGCCACTGAGCTCTTCTACTGACTTAAGTCAGTTGTTGAAACTCAGTCGAAGACGTTTGTGCAGATAAGTGTGTGGGGCCCGGAGATTCGTCTCTGTTTGAAAACGTACTTTCGCAAATCAAAGTCTTTTGGCTGGTGCGCTTTTATAAATACGTTTTATGCAAAGATATGATTTTAAACCAGTTTGTATGCAATGCAATAAAATAGTAAATAACACAAGCAATTTAACGTGGTTCGGATACGCAAGATCCTACGTCCACGGTCCTGACAAGGCAGGAGAACTTGTTGATTAATCTGAGCAAGTCTCAGCAAGGAATCTGTGCACTGGACAGACCCTTCTAAGTTATAGTCCTTAGCGACTTTACAAATCAAACCGAAGTTTGAAGGGTGGGGATAATCTCCATCTAGAAGGAGTTCTTACAATAAGAACAATTCACAAAAAGTGAACTCCTTCGAATTTCTAAGCTATAGATATGGCAATGAGCTTAGCTAGAGAAGAAAGGGATCTAAAGATAACTCTAGAGTGAAGAACTAGAAATATTCTATGAAGGCAAGTTCTTCGCTGGATGATCTTTCAAGTTTGCTAGAGTGTTTGAATGCTTGAGCGTTTTCCCTTGTGAATCCCGTGCGTGGAGCTCGGATTTCTTCTCTATTTATAGTTGTGAGCAAGCATATGTCCGTTGGAGAAGACGATGCCACGTGTCACAAGCTTCCAAAGAAAACGGCCATAATTTCGAATTGTTGCAGCAGGGCAGTTAATACTGTACATGAGAGCAGGCTTTAGTTGTTTGGAGCAGATAAAGCGTGTCGGCTTCTCATTGGTCGAGGTTTATGGTAGGTGAGAATGTGTCAGATATTAGAGTTGACTAGTCCACATCCTCGTATGATCTTCTGCTGAACTTCGAAAAGACTTATACGACTGGGTCATTTTCTGTCGGATACAGTAGACTCAAGACAGTCTCTGTCTTCTTGGTGAGTCGGTGACGACGAGCCGATAGGGCTTTGGTGGGTCGGTGATGACATGCGAAGGTACCGAAGCTTGCATTATGTTCTTCTCGCCGATAACTATCAGCTAATGGGGTATCTCCTACTGAGGTCAGATATGGCTGAAGTCAGAAGAATGCAAGCGATTACACTGATGACGTGGGGTTCTGGAAAGTAACTTCGTCAGAAGATCAGTCCAACAGTTTACCCCGTACAGGACTTAGACAAAAGATAAACAACTACGAAAAGTCTAGCCTATACATCAGCTAATCCTATCGACACTATACTATTGATATCAGCTGGGTTTTGGGATCTTCAATTCCATAGTACTACTATGATTTCCCCCAATATTATTTTAACCACTAATCAGCTGAATACCATCTACTGACTCATAACCCAACAATTTCCCCCTAATTGATGATGCCAAAACCCCTATAAAATAAGAACCAGGAATACTAGAATACTGACTGTAATTTCCCCCTAACTGATCTGAGGATTCAGTCAATATGAAGTGATTAGTTGACTTCAATAAGTTCAGTAGAGAGGTAGGCAAAATCCGAGAAACGGTTATGTGTGAGTGTGTGTCAGATCACTTCAGTGATCAGTCGTGAAAATACAATCAAAAGCCGTAAGACAATGAGTAATTGTCTGGCAAGCAATAGAAACTGATAATATATACGGACAGAGGATTACAAAGTTTCTATTACTATTACAAAAGATAAGAAGATCACTGCTGACGTCTGAAGCTCTGCGTCCGCTTCTTGAAGTCCGCAGACATATCAGCTGGAGGATCCAGACCATAATACTTGTAGATTCTGGCTCTCATTGTCTGGATTTCCTCGAGATCTTCAGGGTGGTCTTCGCTTAGATCGAAGTGATATGCAGCTGCCATGATCTCGTCTTCTATTTCCTTAGTGCATAGAACTTCGCGAGTTGTCCTCGGAGGTGGAATGCGCCTAAAGGCTGGAGCTGGAAAAGGGATATTCTCTTTCTTCATTATCTCCAGGAGCTGATCTCTGAGTTGGGCGTTGTATTGATGCATGAATTCATCAAATGCCTGATCAACTGGTTGCTCAGAAGGGTAGTAACCCCATACATAAAAGCCCTTGATGAATTCCTCCTTGAGTTCCTCCCATTGATCATTCACCTCAGCAGGCACCCATTTATCTATGTGAGAGACAGGAGCCTTTTTGATATAAGGTGCTCTGGGCGCTGCTCTCCTGTACTTAGACCCTCTGGGTATCTGCCTTCTCAGATCAGCTGCTGGTTTATCAGATAGAGCAATCATCTTAGCCATGTTAGCCAACCTCTTCTTCTCTCTGAGGGCCGCTGATCTAGCATCTCCTCTCCGGAGACTTAGTCCTTTCAGGGTTGCCTCCCAGGTAGCTCTGTCTTTAGCCTCTTGTTCAGGATTAAGAGTGGGAAAATAAGCACTCTGAGCTGAAGACTGGACTACAATAGCTAGCTCCTTCTGAGCTTTCTCCTTCTGTTCGTCCAAAATTTTCTTAGCCTTGCCTTTTGCAGATTTGGCAGTTACTTTCTTAGGCTCTTTAGCTTTCTTAGCTTCTTCCAGCTGATGCTCCTGATCCAGCTGGTCTTGCAGCTGTTGAGCAATTCTGGCATCATAAGCTTCTTGCTCCGCTTTAGTTTTGAATTTGGGCGTCGAGGGCGTCGAGGAGGATGGAGGAGTGGTTTCAGTTATAGTCTCCTTCCCGGGCCTTTGCGGTGGCAGTTGCTGAGGCTCTTCTTCATCCTCCTGATCGAGGAAACGAGCTATGTCCTCGATGTGCTTAGCAGATGAGATAGGAACTGCCTCAATCACAGTCGGTCGGAGAGGGGTATACTCCAGGAGGAGTCCACTGAACTGGTTTCAACTCGAGCGGCCGAACCTTCTCCCTTGAGGTGCGAGGCTGGTTCCTTCCCCCTTATTATCTCCCTCAATAATCTCTACTACAGCCGGTTCCGCCTCAGTTTCTTCTTTTACATTTTCTTCCCCCTTTTTGGCATCATCGGCATGGGAGAGGTGAGTGCGGATGGCTTTCACGTCTTTTTCCAAGTTATATACAGAATCTTTGATTTGGGTAGCAGTTGCCTCAAAATCCTTGACCAGGTCGCAATACTGCTCCCAGTTTTTCTCCTGATCAGCTCTGAATGTCTTCAGTTGAGCAGCTGACTCCTGACGGAGTTTCAGCAGAGACTGATCGTGAGACTCTGTCATTTCTTTCTGAATGGCTTTCAGTGCCTCAGCCTGTTGCGTAATGTCTGATTGAAGACTAGAGGTGGCCAATTTGTTTCTCTCGTCCATGGTGGCCTGGACTGTCGCGAAAGTCTGAGTCAGCTGCTCAGAGAAAGATTTCTGGCCGAGCTAATAAGAGCAAACAATACGAGCGGCTAAGTCCGCCTTCTGAGTTGAAAGGGCTGCCTCAACGATCTCCTGAATGTTAAGTTGAGGAGTAGGAGCTTCTGAGGCCTTCTTAACCCCTTCGGTCAATTGGTCGACGCTCTCAGTCTGGGCCTTAGTGTATTGAGCCCATTTGAGATGCACGTCTTTGGCGAGGAGACGATTCTTGTCTCCTTGGCGCCTGATAGCTTTATTGACCGACTTGGAGGTCACGGAACCTATTGGTTTTATCTGGTATGAGCTGGTTCCGAGCCTCTGCTCAGACATCGCGAGTTGTTGCGCTCGACTCGGCTTCGAGGCAACAGGGGCTTCACCTGATTTGGAAAGAGGTGGTGATTGGCCATTTTCCCGGGGAGTGGAACCCCTGCAGTAACCTCCCAATTCCCGCATCCTTGGGTTGTGCCTGTTCCATCTCTTCATCATCCTTGTCATCTTTATCATCGCCATGATGAGATGGAGGTGAAGGGTCATTACGGGAACCGAGGGAGCGCATGCTCGGTAGATAAAGCATCGCTGCCCTCAAGTCTTCAAAGGACGCAAGGTCGGCCCGGTTCCCCAAACCCGATGGCCGATCGCAATTCTCGCTCCTCGGTAAGCAAGGACAAAGCGACCTGGGTCCTGAAAATATCTCGAGAATGTCCCAGGCGAGGAACCTCCAGCAGCATTTGTGTCCTAGCCCTTATTGCTATCTCCACTAAGTCAGGATGCTCAGAGATCTCAGGGATCTGAGCATGTACTTCTCCTGTAGCTCGGAGACGAGTGGAGTGTAAGGTTGTCCACTCAGAGGAAGTCTCCTTAGTCGGTACCCTGATGTCCGACTGAGTCTCCTCAAAACTAATGCACTGAACTTTGTCCTTTAACGTGGCTGAAGGAATAATAGGGTTTACAGTAAGGCTACCTTCCTCCTGGTGTGTTGTCGCGGCTCCGATTGTTGCTCCTGTGTCAGATCTTCTGATCTGTGTCCCGGCCTTTTTCTCCCTCTGGGTGGTCAGAGATCTGAAGAAAATAAAATTTATAACTCTCTCTGTCCCTCACGTTAATCTCGATTTTTATGAATGAAATTTTTGTGAGTTTCTGAACAGAATACTAATATATATAGGCTTCAAAA
Organism: Lavandula angustifolia; assembly: GCA_028984105.1. Taxonomy (NCBI): domain Eukaryota; kingdom Viridiplantae; phylum Streptophyta; class Magnoliopsida; order Lamiales; family Lamiaceae; genus Lavandula; species Lavandula angustifolia. The sequence continues at coordinate 15,037,207 of CM054825.1, read as the reverse complement.
ACCTATATAATATTAATATATTTGTAGCCCATTAATTTAATTATAATCCAATGGGCTTCTATTAAATCAGCCCATAATATAATTAATTAATTTATTGGGCTACTAATATTTATCAATTAACTGGCCCAGCCAATTAATTCCAGATAAATAACATTATTAAATAATGTAAAATACATTAATCCATTAATAATGAATTCTGAGAGATAATAAATTACTAGGCAACTAATTGGGCCAGATCAGGGATCCAATACAAGAAATAAAGTCGGACCTCCAATTAATTAATTATCCATGCTCACCAGAGCAAAATTAATTAATTAACACGATTCATTCCACTAGAGAATCCGTGCTGACTTACCCCTTTATCCCAATTTGAGCAAGGGCTTGTATTTTAGACTTAATCGATCTCCGTATTTAAGATAGAAATATCCGTTAATTAATTAAGCTTACCGATTGCTTAAATTAATTAACATCTTATATTCTCGAGTAGTACCACTCGACCTTATTAACACACCCGAACTTAATCAACCGGCCGGGTTTAGTGTGCTAATCCTTTCGAGTTCCTCGGGGGATATTATCAACCCATTCCCCGGGATACGGCCGCAAGATACGGACAACCAGCTCGAGCCACAAATGACTACTAACACCCAAGATACGTAGATCCGGTCGCTCATTGGACGTTCACCATAGTAGGTCAAAGTGATAGATAGTCAAATGCACTCAGCTGAAGTCTTACCAAGCTTAAGACTAACTAAGTCACCGAGATCTTGGTTTTCCACTAATGTCAGTTAGGAAAACACATCTCACTGTGATCCGTCAATACACCACCTTAAGTGTACCGGTAAAAAGACAAGCAAACTAAGACAAGCCACTTCTTATCTAAACTGCAGCTTAAACCGACAACTTCATCCTTAAGTTGTCTCAGCTGTGTTAACTGTTTATATCTTGTTAGTTCAACCAATTTGTGTTGTCTTCTGTGATACCCGACACACCACACAAATCTAACTATTATACAAGATAAAGGATAACATGTGCAAATATACATATTTATCAGATAGGAGAATAAAACAAGTGGTAAGGACAAAAACACATTGTATACAAGCATAAAAGTGCTTCCAAAGTATACAAAATCCCAACAATTCTCCCACTTATACTAAAGTAAACTTTTAGTATACAATGTGTCTATATCTCAGCTTATCTAGGTACAAACTAGTACCCAGCTATATCTTAGCTATCTATCCTATCTATCACGACATCTTCTCCCACTTATCCAAAGTTTCTGTAGTCCTAAGTGGGGCATCTCTACCATCCCGAAGCCACGAACATGCTTCTCGTAGGCGGGAGTGGTAAGCTCTTCGTGAAAGGATTGGCTAGGTTGACTTCGGTTCCAATTTTGTCAATCACCGTGTCACCTCGATTTACGAATACTCGTATAATATGGTACTTCCCGTCTATGTGTTTAGACGCCTTGTAAGATCTAGGTTCCTTAGAATTTGTCATCTGCACCCGCATTATCACAATGAATCGTGATCGCCTTAGGCAAATTCTGAACAATATAAAGATCTTGGAGGAAATTCTTGAGCCAAACTGCCTCTTTCGAAGCTTCTGAAGCAGCCACATACTCTGCTTCCATGGTTGAGTCCGCAATGCATATCTGCTTTGCACTCTTCCATGAAACGGCTCCACCTCCCAAGGTAAACACATAACCTGAGGTAGACTTCTTCTCGTCTGACTAGTCAGCCTGGAAATCCGATTCTGTATAACCCAAAGACACTAGACTATCTGACTGGTAAACAAGCCTATAATCTCTAGTCCGTTTAAGGTACTTGAGAATATACTTGACCGCAGTCCAGTATTCCTTTCCAAGGTTAGGCGATATCTTGAGACCATGCCTACGGCATATGAGATATCTGCTCTTGTACAAAGCATCGCATACATGAGGCTACCGGCAGCGGAAGCATATGGTACTTGCCTCATACTTTCTATCTCTTCAGGCGTTTTCAGGGCACTGATTCTTGGATAGAAAAATGCCATGTATGAAAGGTACTAAACCTCTCTTGGCTTTTGCATGCTAAAACGAGCAATAACAGTGTCAATGTAGGACACTTGTGACAAGCTTAACATCCTTTTTTTCTGGCGATCTCGAATAACCTTGATCCCAAGGATGTAAGCAGCTTCACCTAAGTCCTTTATTTGAAACTGCTCGGATAACCACGTCTTTACGTCTGATAACACTTCAACATTATTGCTAATGCGAAGGATGTCATCTACGTAAAATGCAAGAAACACCACTGATCCGTTAACACAAATACGTTACACACACCTCGTTAGGACAGGATATAAATCCATAGGATTTGACTACTTCGTCGAAAACGCTGGTGCCATAACCGGAAATCTTGCTTAAGTCCATGAATAGACTTCTTAAGCTTCCAAATTAGATGCTCTTCGCCCTCCTTCACATAACCATCCGGTCGTTTCATGTAGATGTCCCCACCTTTTTCAAGGTGACCGTTTAGGAATGCGGTTTTGACATACATTTGCCAGATATCTAGGTTCATGTGAGCTGATATGGCAAGGAGAATCAGAATGGACTTGATCATTGCTACAGGCGAGAAGGTGTCTTCATAATCGATACCTTCTTTCTGGGTAAAACCCTTCGCCACTAGCCTGGCCTTAAACACCATGATCTCTCTTTCTCTTGTATACTCACTTACTACCAATAGCATTGCAGCCCTCAGGTAGTTCAGTGATCTCGTATACATCCATATCAGTTATGGACTCAAATTTCGAGTCCATGGTGCATCTACATCTCCCATTCGCTCCGTTGTAAGTCCAGGGGATCCACGGTATCTTGTTCATCTACCGGGAGATAATCAAACGTCTCCCCGGTGAACATACCGATCAGGTGTAAATATCACCCTCCCACTACGTCTAACGGTGTTAGGAGTTGTGTTAACGTTGTGCGATTACTCGTGGAGTACTATCTTGCACTACTTGGGCCGTTCAAGTGGAACTCGACCACCTTGTAATTCTTCAAGGATGATGTCGACTCGAGATTTATGGTTACTAGTGTAATCCTCTTCTAAGAACCGAGCGTTAGGGCTAACAACGATCTTCTGTTCTTTAGGATCATAAAAGTATCCACTCTTCGTTTTCTTCGGATGCCCTATGAACAACATCACTTCTGAACGTGATTTCAATTTGTCGGCCTGCCTATTTAGCACATAAGCAGGATAACCCCAAATCCTTAAGTGGTGCATACTGGGTTTGTGCCCGCTCCACAACTCGAAAGGGATCTTTTGTACCGACTTGGAATGCACACGGTTCAGCAAGTATGCTTTGCGTCTCTGAGGCATATCCCCAAAAGAAAACCGGCAAAGTTGCATAACTCATCATCGACCGAACCATCTCTAAGAGACTTCGGTTCCTTCTCTCTGACACACCATTCTGCTGAGGCGTGCCCGGTGATGTCAGCTGGGATGTAATCCCACATTCTGTCAAGTAGTCCTTGAACTCGTTGGACAGTATTCCCCCACCACGATTAGATCGTAGTGTTTTGATTTCTTTACCTAGCTTCTTCTCCACTTCTGCCTTGAATTCCTTAAAGGTTTCAAAGCAATCCAACTTGTGGCGAAGAAGGTAAACATATCCATACCTCGAGTAATCGTCAGTAAATTTGACGAAGTACTCATACCCTCCACGAGCTTGTGTAGACATAGACCCACACAAGTCGAATGTATCAAACTTAATGCTTCTGTGGCTCTATAACCCTTTGCCTTCAAAGGCCTAGTCATCATCTTTCCTTCCAAACAGGTTTCACAAGTTGGAAACGGTTCAATCTTGGAGAGACTCCAATGATCCATATTCCACCAACCTCTGAGTCCTGTTAAGATTGATGTGACCTAGTCTTAAGTGCCATAGATAAGTTTGGTTTACCTTAGAAGACTCTTTCCTCTTCTTAGGATTTGATGATGATGAAGCAATATTAACAGAACTACGCGGTTTACAAGTAATAGTATATAAAGATCCGTTTAATGGTCCACCACAGATAAAATCATCGTCTTTCATGATAGAAACTTCACTATCAAAACTTGATTTATAACCATCCATGGTGCAGAGTTTTGAAACAGAAATAATGTTTCGCCTAAACTTAGGCACATATTAAACATCTTTAAGTACTAAAACAGAACTATCAAAAGATAGATTTAAATCTCCAATGGCAATTGCAGGAACTTTCAATCCATTGCCCATTGAGACTACCACCTCGCCATTGCTCAATTACCTTTTCTGCAAGAAACCTTGCAAGGTGTAACAAACATGAACAGCTGTTCCCCGAATCCACTACCCATTCATGGGTAGAAGAGGAAACCAGAACAGTTTCAGTTACAAGAGCGACTCGCGTCTCTTTCTGTTTTGCCTTGACATCTGGATTATAATTCTTCCAGTGTCCTTTCTTACCATTCTTGAAGAACCTTCCTTTCTCCTTTGACATTTGCATGTCGCCGGTAAGGACCGTCTTCTTACTCCCACTGCTCTTCTTGAAATGTCCACCCTTTCTGTTCTTTTTCTGGTTTCCGCATTTCAGAGGATTCCTTGAACTACTAGGGATATTCAAGACTTGAGCACTCTTGCCCTTTTCTATAACCTCTTTGACCGCTACCAAAGATTTGAGTAACATACTCATACTAAACTCGTTCTTAGACATAGCGGTCCTAAAAAAAGAAGTTCTTATAGAACCTTTGCAGAGCATTTATTGGGAAGGTAAGATATCTCTTCCACTTTGTAAAATTATTTAAAATTGTAAACCCGTTAGGGTTTGGTTGGTGAGACTGTTTAGGAACTCGAAATTAAAGTTTTTCGAACAGACATATCTGAAAAAATATAAATTAAAAGCATGTATAAAATTAATATTTGCACATAATTCGTAATTAACAATCATTGTAACCTTTTGAAAAACCAATGATGTTAAAAACCTCGAACCGCTCTAGGAATTCCACTAGCAAGCCACGCAGGTGGACGTTTACTAGCGTAACCCTAAACCAAGCTATTTACCTAGCTCTTTAATTCCAATCCACGTCAAGGTTCTTAAGACGAATGGAATTAATAGTTCGATATTCGGACCATGTCACTATTAAAACGCGGGAAGGGACTTCGAGGGAAGTGAATTGTACTGCGGTGACATCTAAGCATTGACCATTAATTTGACCAAATAGAATCAAATCCTTGAAATTGACATACTTACTCGAACCATGCCGCATTCAATTTGATCTAATTAGCCATCCTATTTAATTATTATCTTCTAGAGTACTCGTGTTTACTAGGCACGCAAGCCACGCAGGTGGACGTTTACGGCTTCGCTCCCACTACTCAATAATAATCAAATATTGTTTTGGAAAACTCATCTCACAAAACTGGTAGCTCAAAAATGCAAGCAAGCCACGCAGGTGGACGTTTACTTACATAATCTTACTACTTTCGTGTAGAGTCCAATTAATGGAGGTCCGATTAAGTGTTTAATATCCAAATTAATGGAATCTAATTAAACATTTAATTTTAAAGTTGCTTAGTCTTTTTGTTCAAAAGGTTTGTAACGAATCATGCAATCACACATAATTCCTAAAGCATGCAATTTCTAAACGCACATAATAAAACGTGCTCGCGAAAAATAAAACATGCTTTAACAACGACATAAATCCTATTTACATGCTTTTCTAAGCGCAATTAATCACATAATCGCATGCTAAAGCATAATTAAAAATAAATACGCAAATAGGAAATTTAAAATCGTTATCGGGCTTTAAAACACGTAATTCCTAACTATTACATTGCTCCGATCAAAATACGGATCTTCGAAATCTTGAAAATCTTTGAATCCGAAACCGTGTCGAAAACCGCATCGAACCGTCGTCGCCACGTCATCGTGGTCCGCCACGTGGCGGTACATGGCGCACACGTTGGCGCCGCAATCGCAGGGGCCGACGTGGCGCACCACGTCGGCCGCGCCACGTCGGCGTCTTCTTCAACAAAAATCACGCCGGAAAAACGCACCGCCGCCGCCGCGGCGCAACCCGTCGTCTCACGTGCCGCCGCCTCCCCGACCCGCGCCGCCACCTCCCCGACCGCGCCACCGCTCGAAACGCGGCTGCAGCGCCGCGGAATGGCGGCGGGTGATGGCGAGCGCGGCCGCGATCGCACGCAGCGAGACGCGCGCGCCGCGCGCCTTCCCCGGCCAAGCCCGGAGTTCCGCCACCGTCCTCGCCACCCCCTGACATCCTCCAGACGTCTGAACGTGCGAAACGGCCGGCGATTTCGGCCACAGCGACGGAATTGCGCAATAAATCGCGCCTCCGCCGCCTTTCGCCGCCTTAATTCTTCGTTTCCGAGCCGCGATTCGATCAATTGAAAGAGGGGAAACATAATTGGAACACTCACGACCACCGGGTAACGGATTCCGGCCGAGATTAGTTCCTCAATTTCCCGAATTTCAAACGATTCGCCGGAACGAATTCATAACGAGCAGCCTACTTCAGACGTCAATTCCGGTCGCATCCGGGATCGGATGATCCCATACGACCTATCAACGCGAAGCTCGTAACACGAGGATTCCATAGGTCCAAGCCTATCGGAAATCCGACCGCGGAACCGCCGGGAATCGCCGCCGCAAAATGCGGCGGAACCCTAGAAAACAAGGGTTTTCTCGCCAATTTGGGGATTTCTGGACAGCACGACCACTTCTACTTTCCGACGCTATTCCGGACAAACCAGAAATCGGAATGGGTCGTGCGACCTATCCAGACGAAGCTAACGCGAAGACAAATAAACCTATCCAAACGTATCGGAAGGATACTTTAGAACGCGCCCTCACGCGCTGTCGCAAGTCGGCGCCCGTGTTCTGCCAGAAACTAGGTTTTCGCCCTTCCGCTCCGTCGCACCTCGATTTTCGTGCCAATCGGACCAATTACAGTACAATTAAAATACAATCACATAGCACATTGATCCTATCAACTACTCGTGGATTTTCTCACGAGAAAAACATTACATCGGGGTCAAAACAATGGCTCGCAGGCCGCCCCAAACACGAAAATAAGCCCGATAACGACGGAATAAAAAACGATTAAACAACAATCAGAGCCTAAACCAGGCTCTGATACCAGTTGAAGGAATAATAGGGTTTACAGTAAGGCTACCTTCCTCCTGGTGTGTTGTCGCGGCTCCGATTGTTGCTCCTGTGTCAGATCTTCTGATCTGTGTCCCGGCCTTTTTCTCCCTCTGGGTGGTCAGAGATCTGAAGAAAATAAAATTTATAACTCTCTCTGTCCCTCACGTTAATCTCGATTTTTATGAATGAAATTTTTGTGAGTTTCTGAACAGAATACTAATATATATAGGCTTCAAAAACCTATATAATATTAATATATTTGTAGCCCATTAATTTAATTATAATCCAACGGGCTTCTATTAAATCACCCATAATATAATTAATTAATTTATTGGGCTACTAATATTTATCAATTAACGCCCACCAATTAATTCCAGGATAAATAACATTATTAAATAATGTAAAATACATTAATCCATTAATAATGAATTACGAGAGATAATAAATTACTAGGCAACTAATTGGGCCGGATCGGGGATCCAATACAAGAAATAAAGTCGGGCCTCCAATTAATTAATTATCCATGCTCACCCCGTAGCAAAATTAATTAATTAACACGCATTCATTCCACTAGAGAATCCGTGGCCGACTTACCCCTTTATCCCAATTTGAGCAAGGGCTTGTATTTTAGACTTAATCGATCTCCGTATTTAAGATAGAAATATCCGTTAATTAATTAAGCTTACCGATTGCTTAAATTAATTAACATCTTATATTCCCCGAGTAGTACCACTCGACCTTATTAACACACTCGAACTTAATCAACCTACCGGGTTTAGTGTGCTAATCCTTTCGAGTTCCTCGGGGGATATTATCAACCCATTCCCGGGATACGGCCGCAAGATACGGACAACCGACCTGAGCCACAAATGACTACTAACACCCAAGATACGTAGATCCGGCCGCTCATTGGACGTTCACCATAGTAGGTCAAAGTGATAGATAGTCAAATGCACTCACCGAAGTCTTACCAAGCTTAAGACTAACTAAGTCACCGAGATCTTGGTTTTCCACTAATGTCGGTTAGGAAAACACATCTCACCGTGATCCGTCAATACACCACCTTAAGTGTACCAAGAAAGACAAGCAAACTAAGACAAGCCACTTCTTATCTAAACTGCAGCTTAAACCGACAACTTCATCCTTAAGTTGTCTCAGCTGTGTTAACTGTTTATATCTTGTTAGTTCAACCAATTTGTGTTGTCTTCTGTGATACCCGACACACCACACAAATCTAACTATTATACAAGATAAAGGATAACATGTGCAAATATACATATTTATCAGATAGGAGAATAAAACAGTGGTAAGGACAAAAACACATTGTATACAAGCATAAAAGTGCTTCCAGTATACAAAATCCCAACAGTGGCACCCTCAATGGCGGTGTCAGAATCTAGGAGCTGTTCTTCTTGAGTGGGTGGAAGAGATGCTTGTTGAGCTTGTACTGCTGGGACCTCAGACGGTCCAGTCTTAGTAAGCCTCTTCCTCTTGGATGGGTCGGCGCGAGGGGGCAAATCAGAGGCTACTCTCTTCGGTTCAGGCGGCCCTCGCCCGATAGACTTCTCAGCAGCGACTTTCGTCTTGAATTTAATAAGCTTGCTGTCAAAGTATTTGGAGTCAGCAAAAGCTGAACTCCTCGAGACTGATTGCTCGATAAGTATGGACATCTTCGTCCCATACGGCCAGCTTTCCCCACACTGATTAGGCTTCTCTGTCCAGTGGGCGAGGCTGTGAACTTCTGAGCCTGAGCCTTCAGCTCGGCTACATAATAGTCCGTCCAATTAACTTGGACTCCATCATTAATGGCCATCATCAGCTGGATGCGTGGCTTGGACAACTGATCGTAGGAACCTGCTGAGCTCGTGAGGATATGAGATACGATATATGTGAGCCCTCTGTATTGTGGTAGCATAAGGTTCTTCTAGCCGTCTTGAAGGTGATATCCTTCCTTCCACGTAACTTCCGAACATATGAGTTCATCTCCTTCTCCTTATAGCCTATAGGAGAGATTCCTTCGGCAAGAAGATCGAATGCTAGTTCCAGAGCATCCCTGATGTTGATGACGTGCTCACTAGCATCCCACGAGTTGGGTACTACTTCCTTCATGAAGGCAAATGAAGATTCCTCAACCCCTGAATCTAGGGTTCTCCAGTTGTAGTAGACTTCCGCCACTTGTCTGGGCAAATAAGCACGGGGTTGCTTGGAGACGAGCAGTTCTAGTCCAGAATTCTCAAGGGCGGTGAATATGGGCGCCAAGTACGGAAGATCAACTTGGCGAAGCGCCATGGTCGGCTCAAACTGGATGCGAGAGATGATGATTTCATCGATATTGGTGGGTGTCTCATCTTGTCGCCATTAGTATCTGCATCAAAACTCGTTAGCACTTGAAAATAGAGTAAGTCAGTATAAGCTTAAAACAGAGATAAAGATATTACCGAAATATTTAGAGCTTGAGGGATATCAAATGCAAGTAGTTAGATTTTCGGAGAAAATTTTTTTGCAGATGAGTGAGCTCTAAGATCGGAAATGGCGAGAAAGTGAGACGAAGAAGGAAGATGAAAGATTTTATAAGATCATGCAAAATAAACCGTTTAGATCGAACGGCTAGGGTTTAATCTTTCAATCTAATAGACGGCTGAGATTTAATGATATAAAAAGAATGATTACCTAAGCCGCCTATAATCTAGACCCACGTAGGATAATGCGCAGTTAAAGTAAGTGAAAAGACATGCATTAAATGTGCTGCAGGCATCATTAAAGACTAGGTCATTTTAAATATGAACGGTTTCCTACTGACCTATCCTTAAAAATATTAATGGCGAGAAATAAATGCTCATTAACTACTGAGTGCAATCGACTGATATAATAAATGCGAGGATGCTTCTGAAAAAGTTTATGTATGTAATACTACGCAAACCTCTTCAGCTGAACTTTTACGATCAGCTGGTTACCGTTAAGACTAAGGAGGATGGTTGACGTGCTGATGACCACGTTCCCCCTTACTGTGTACAGTTTGATTCTCCCGACTGAATCACTGTACTAAGTTTTCTGACCTGTCATACTGGTTCCTTATACTTGATACCAATTGTTGTTATCAGTAGTTGGATTCTACTGATACCAATTGATTGTCTTCTACTGATACAATTTAGTAGGATCCAGTAGACATAGCTCAATTGATAATTCTCTGAATCTGTTCTCAGCTAGTGGTTTGGTCAGTATGTCTGCCCTTTGCTTGTCAGTATGGATTTTCTCCATTCTGATATCCTTCTTCTCGACATGGTCTCTGATGACGTGGTGTCGAATATCCACGTGCTTGCATCTCGTATGGAGAACTAGATTCTGAGTTATTGCAATAGCACTTGTGGAGTCACAGTAGATGGGCACTTCATTCTGAGTTATACCATAGTCTCTCAGTTGTTGTCAAAGCCAAAGGATCTGGGCACAGCAACTTCCAGCAGCCATGTACTCAGCTTCAGTAGTGGACGTTGCTACTGAGTGCTGTTTCTTTGAAAACCAAGATATCAGCTTGCTGCTTAGGAACTGACACGTTCCAGAAGTTGACTTTCTATCTATCCTGCATCCTGCATAATCAGCATCAGAATAACATGTCAGTATAAGATTATTATCAGCAGGATACCATAACCCAGCGTCAGGTGTTCCTCTTAGATATCGCAGAATCTTCTTTGTTGAGTCTAGATGACTTCGCTTAGGATCTGCTTGAAATCTTGCACATACACCTACAACATAAGTTATGTCAGGTCGGCTAGTTGTTAAGTATAATAAAGAACCAATAATAGCTCTATAATCAGTAAAGTTAACAGAAGCTCCCTCTTTATCTAGATCGATTTTGAAATTTGTATTCATGGGGATCTTGACTGGCTTGCTAGAGTCGCAGCCGAATCTCTTGAGAAGATCTCGAGTGTATTTGGCTTGATTTATGAAAATTCCTTCAGGTGATTGCTTTACTTGAAATCCAAGGAAATAATTCATCTCTCCCATCATGGACATCTCGAATTTCTCTTTCATCATTTTCTTGAATTGCTGACATATAGCCACGTTTCTGCAGCCGAAAATGATGTCGTCCACGTAGATTTGCACCAGTAGGATGTCATCTCCTGACTTTATGTTGAACAAGGTGCGATCTACTGTCCCCTTCGAAAACCTTTACGAAGTAGAAAGTCCGATAGGGTATCGTACCAAGCCCCCGGTGCTTGTTTTAACCCATACAGAGCTTTCCTAAGTATGTACACCTGATGTCCCTGCTGAAAGCCGGGCAGTTGTTCCACATAGACTTCTTCCTTCAGTACGCCGTTCAGAAAAGCTGACTTTACATCCATCTGATATACTTTGAATCCTTGATGCGTTGCGTAAGCTAGGAAAAGACGAATGGCTTCCAATCTTGCGACTGGAGCGAATGTTTCATCAAAGTCGATTCCCTCTGCTTGACAGTAACCCTTGGCAACTAGTCGAGCTTTATTTCTGACGATGACGTTGTTTTCATCACGCTTGTTTTTGAAGACCCACTTAGTGCCAATCACGTGATGATGTCTAGGTCTGTCAACAAGCTCCCAAACTTCATTTCTGACGAACTGGTTCAGCTCATCTTGCATGGCAATGATCCGGTCAGCATCATTGAGTGCGTCCTCTATTGACTGAGGTTCTTCTGTAGACAAGAAACAATAATAAAGTGAGCTTTCTCCTTGACTTAATTTAGATCTTGTTCTTATAGTTGCTGATGGATCTCCAATGATGAGATCTGAAGTATGAGCGTCAAGCCATGATCGTCTGAGTCTGGCTTCTTCTTCTGATACTACTTCTGCACAGTCAGTAGGTGTATTAGGCATTTCAGTTGTACTGTTTTGTGACTGTAGCAGTTCAGTAAGAAGGTTAGGATCTACTGAGTTTCCAGGTTCAGGGGCATTTAGCTCAGGAACATTAATCGTTCCCCTGAGTTTATATTCTCAGTAGAGGTCTCAGTTACCACGGGGGCTTCCTCATCGATCGTTGTTACCTGTTGTTGATTCTGTTCAGTAGAATCAACCAGGTCAGCTACATCGCGTGTTGGCTGAGTCTGAATCTCTTCATCGTCTGACTCATCATCCCAACAATGCTGGATCTTTTCAGCTTTGTCAGTTAGTGCAAGATCCTGTAGCTTGCTGCTGACATCTTCGGATTTGTCTCCCGTATTTTTCCCCGTTCTCAGTAACAAACTCATCAAAAACAACATGAGGGATTTCCTCCACGCAAAGGATCCGATAGTTAAAGACTCTGAAGGCTTTACTGACTCGAGAGTATCCTAAGAATACTCCTTGATCAGATTTGCTATCAAAGACCCTCAACTGATCTTTCACATTATTATGGATAAAGCAAGGACAGCCAAAAATATGAAAATGAGAAATAGAAGGAATTCTCCCTTTCCATAATTCGTAGGGTGTCTTCATGTGTTGCTGTGTAAGTAAAGAGCGATTCTGAGTATAGCAGGCGGTGTCAGTAGCATCAGCCCAAAACTTTGAGGGTAGTCCAGAGTCTGCTAGGAACGTCCTTGCTGCTTCTTTGAGTGTTCTGTTTTTGCGTTCAGCAAGTCCGTTCTGCTGAGGGGTGCGAGCAGCTGATGTCTCGTGCTGAATTCCCTCTTTATCGCAGTACTCCTTAACTACTGAGTTGAGAAATTATGTTCCTCATTCTGAGCGAATTCTTTGAATCTTGATGTCCTTTTCCACACTGAGTTTCTTCAGCAGATTGGGTAGCTCAGTTTGAACATCAGATTTGTTGGCGATGAAGATGACCCAAGTATATCTCGAGTATTCGTCAATAACGACGAGGGCATACTTCTTGCCTCTTATAGTCAGTGGAGAGACTGGCCCGAATAAGTCCATGTGTAGCAGCTGAAGGATTCCATCAGTGGAAGGTGAAGGAATAGGTGGATTACTTTTCTTTGTCTGCTTTCCTTTCAGGCATGCTTCACAATTTCTATCTTTGATAAACGATTCGTTGGGCAGTCCTCTGACTTTGGAGTTCTTGGCTAGCTTGTTCATAGTCTTGAAGTTCAGGTGGCTGAGTCTCTTGTGCCATAGCCATCCTGACTTGTCACTTGATTTCGTCTGTGCTAGTAAGCAAGCCTCAGGTTCTGCGGTTTTCCAGTTAGCAACATATATATTCTTCTTCCGCGAACCTGATAACACTTGTTTTCCCCTGTAGATTTATCAACAATATCACGTAAACCAGACACAAATATAACTCGTTAAGATTGTCACGAATTGGATCGACGAAAAGGAGATTATTTTGAAGTCCTTCAACATGTGTTACTCTTGGAACTGAAGCAGTCCCAATGTTCAGTGTTCCATATCCCCTTGTGTAGCCTTTTGAGCTGTCACCAAACTCAATTCTGGGACCATCTTCTTGTACGTAGTTGGTCAGCAGGCTTTTCTCGTATGTCATGTGTCTCGAGCAGCCGCTGTCCACTATCCAAGGGTCCTTATGCACCTAGAAAACAGAAGCATTTTTAGGTACCCTTCGGTTCAGTTGGGTCCTTACATGTTAGTGGGTGATTTCGGAACCCATATCTGTCTAGGAACCTTAGAAGTCTGAGACTTCCTCTTCTGAACCTTGTCAGTTTTCTTCTCCACAGGACCTGGAGATACTGACTTTCTGATGATTCTAGGTTCAGGAGCTTTCTTCTTCTGAGTCTTTGCGCTTCTCCTGACCCTGGGCTCATAGTAGTACGAACCGTACTGAGCCGGGTGCTCATACAGTGGTTCATTGTACTGTTCCGCCCACCTGACCTTCTTGGTTCCCCCTGAGTTTGATCGTGGTGTCCTGGGCCGGAACCTTTGGTCGGTTGCTTCTTCTTGCCGCTCGGCTGAGGTGCAACTATTTTCTGTTTATTCTTCGCCTGAGGTGTGGTGTCAGTAGCTTGCACCTTTCCTCTGACGAACCTGTCAGCCAGTATATCTAAGCTTTTCGAAGTGGAAGCTTCGTGAGTATAGCCAAGACCTTCTTTCAAGACAGTTGGCCTTTGTGCTCTAAGCATGCTTTCCAGCTTCTCCTTAGCTCCTAGGTATTGTTCAGTCATCAGCCCTCGCCAGACCTCGTCACTCCTTCTGAGTGAGTCATTATCTTTTCACACGTCTGTGAGCTTCTGACTGAGTTGGGCTATTTCAGTCTCTTTCTCAGAATTGTCCTTAGTTAGAACTGAGATCTGAGTCTCTTGAAGCTGAGACTTAGCCATAAGAGATTCAATCTCTTCCTTGAGTCTCACTACCAGATTCTCTGACTCAGTAGAGACCTGACAATCAGAAGAAAGTCTCTGATTCTCAGCCTTTACCTGTTCCAGTTCCTGAATCGTTCTGTTGAACTCTCTGCTCAGCTGAATCTGTTCCTCTAGCAGATCGTCGTAGGCTTGTACCACATCTAGAGGATCATCTATGACCGAGCACGTGTCGTGTGTGCTGTGTGAAGAAGAGGTTATGTTAAGTTTGGAGTTTACCTCAGCCTCTTCTCCGGCCATCAGACAGTATTCAGCCGTATCTTCAGGAACCGTCTCTCCGATCTCAACTGCGACAAATGCAGCTTCGTCCTCAGAGGAATACATGAATGTATCCTCCTCAATTGAGTTGTCGGATATCTCTCCGGCTATGTAGGCCTGCCTTCTTTTGGCAAATTTATCTCATCTGGCCTACCGTTCTGTTCGTTGAGCAACTGAGAGTTCGGGACAGTCGTACTGATAATGTCCCTCCTTCTTGCAGTTGTAGCAGGTAGATGTTCTGCTGCTTTTTCCAGCTGAGTCTTTGGATGGACTAGCAGCAGGCTCTGTGTTCCTGCATTCAGTAGAAGATTTAGATTCTTCCCTTTTTTGATAATCTTTCTTACCTGAGGGAGAATCTCTGTTGTATTTCCTCAGCTTTCTGACTCTCTCCTTTTCTCTCTGATATTTGAGAGCCATTAGTGCTAGCCGGTCGTGGCCCGACATCTCGGGAGGACTTTGCTCTATGGTTGTGGCCACCGCCTTGCTTGAGGAAACAGGTTTGACTTCGGTTTTGCTTGATCGTTGCTTTGAAGGCATGGTCAATCCGAGTGTCACTGGAGCGCTGGAACATCGTTGGGGTAGGCTATGCTCAAATTCCTCCGTTTCAGTTATGAAAATATAACATCAGGAGTTAGAGCATTAAGATCAGAGCGACGTAAATAAGTAGCAAAAGGAAGCCACTTCTGTCGAGGTAGCGCTCTCAAGATCTTGGTGTTCATCTCTTTGTTGGTGAACGACCTCCCGAGCCCGTTGATAACATTGACTTGATTTGTAAATCTGACGCTGAGCTCGTCAATGGTCTCACTAGGCTCCATTGCAAAGGCATCGAACTTCTGAAGCTCTAACTCGAGCTTGTTCTCTTTGATCTACGGGGTTCCTTGGCTCAAGCACGCCTGTGGCATCCCAAAGTTCTTTTGCCGTCTTGCAGTCTTGCACCCTCCCGAGATGAGAGTCACTGAGCGTTGTCAGTATTGCGTTTCGCGCAACTCGATCGAGGTTGTGTAGCTTTTTCTCTTCTGGCGTGAAAGCTGATTTTTCTTTAGGGATCTTAGCACCAGTCTGTGCTCCTACACCTCCCACAGCGGCAAATTCTACGCTGTCGATCATGGGAATGATGGGTCCAGACTCAAGGACGTCCGACATGCTGTCGTGCAGCGATGTGAGGTGTGCCTCCATTCTCACGCGCCATACCGTAAAGTTCTCTATCGAGAATATCGGTACCATCCGAATACCTGACATGTCAGACATTATGTGAACGAGTATAAGGATGAATGAAGAGATGCTTGTGCAGAGAAAATGTTTTCAGGATCTGTTCGAGAAGACCGGTAAGAGGCCGTAACCGGCGATCAGAAGAACACCGTATGCTCTGATACCAATTGTTGGTCCGGAGACGATAGTCAGGTGTAGAGGGGGGGGGGTGAATACACCTGATCATAGTTTCTTTTTCTCAGAACGTGAAGGACAGCTGAGCTGTAGGTTGCGACTGATGAACAGTGCCAGATATTATACTTCGATCACGGGTCAGAGTATGTCAGCTACTGAGCTCTTCTACTGACTTAAGTTAGTTGTTGAAACTCAGTCAGAGACGTTTGTGCAGATAAGTGTGTGGGGCCCGGAGATTCATCTCTGTTTGAAAACGTATTTTCGCAAATCAAAGTCTTTTGGTTGGTGCGCTTTTATAAATACGTTTTATGCAAAGATATAATTTTAAACCAGTTTGTATGCAATGCAATAAAACAGTAAATAACACAAGCAATTTAACGTGGTTCGGATACGCAAGATCCTACGTCCACTGTCCTGAAAAGGCAGGAGAACTTGTTGATTAATCTGAGCAAGTCTCAACAAGGAATCTGTGCACTGGATAGACCCTTCTAAGTTATAGTCCTTAGCGACTTTACAAATCAAACCGAAGTTTGAAGGGTGAGGATAATCTCCAACTAGAAGGAGTTCTTACAGTAAGAACAATTCACAGAAAGTGAACTCCTTCGAATTTCTAAGCTATAAATATGGCAATGAGCTTAGCTAGAGAAGAAAGGGATCTAAAAATAACTCTAGAGTGAAGAACTAGAAATATTCTATGAAGGCAAGTTCTTCGCTGGATGATCTTTCAAGTTTGCTAGAGTGTTTGAATGCTTGAGCGTTTTCCCTTGTGAATCCCGTGCGTGGAGCTCGGATTTCTTCTCTATTTATAGTTGTGAGCAGGCATATGTCCGTTGGAGAAGACAATGCCACGTGTCACAAGCTTCCAAAGAAAACGGCCATAATTTTGAATTGTTGCGGCGGGCGCTTAATACTGTACATGAGAGCAGGCTTTAGTTGTTTGAAGCAGATAAAGCGTGTCGGCTTCTCATTGGTCGAGGTTTGTGGTAGGTGAGAATGTGTCAGAGATTAGAGTTGACTAGTCCACATCCTCATATGATCTTCTGCTGAACTTTGAAAAAACTTATACGGCTGGGTCGTTTTCTGTCGGATACAGTAGACTCAAGACAGTCTCTGTCTTCTTCGGCTGAGTCGGCTGACGAGCTGATAGGGCTTTGGTGGGTCAGCTGATGACTGCGAAGGTACTGAGCTTTGCACTATTAGCTGATGGGGTATCTCCTACTGAGGTCAGATACAGCTGAAGTCGGAAGAATGCAAGCGAGTACACTGATGACGTGGGTTCTGGAAAGTAACTTCGTCAGAAGATCAGTCCAACAGTTTACCCCGTACAGGACTTAGACAAAAGATAAACAACTACGAAAAGTCTAGCCTATACATCAGCTAATCCTATCGACACTATACTACTGATATCAGATGGGTTTTGGGATCTTCAATTCCGTAGTACTACTATGATTTCCCCCAATATTATTTTAACCACTAATCAGCTGAATACCATCTACTGACTCATAACCCAACAGTTAGTCATCTCAAAGTGTCAATCGTAATAAACAAAAGTGTCATTTGTATTTGAATAAAGTGTCATTTTTATAATTTATTGACTATCAATTATTTTTGAAAAAAAAAATATGATTTATTTTAAAAAAAGTGTCATTTGTCTATGAAAAAAGTATCAATTGTTCTGAATAAATGTGTCATTTATCTCAAAATGTCAATCACACTGAAGTAAAGTGTCAATCAGAACTAAGGATAGTGTCACTTTAATCATACAATAAAATAAGAAGCATAATAACTAGAAATGTTACCCAAAATGTCGATCGTAATAAACAAAAGTGTTAGTTGTTCGAAGCAGAGTGTCACATTCTCATAATGTGTCAATTGCAACGAACAAAATTGTCATTTATCTCAGAGTGTCAATCACAGTGAAGTGAAGTGCCAAAAATAATTAAGGAAAATGTCACTTTAATTCAGCAATCACACAATAAAATATCAAGCATATTAACCAGAAATGTTATTCAAAATGTCAATCGTAATAAACAAAGGTATCAATTGTCCCGAATGAGAATGTCACGTTCTTATAATATGTCAATTGCAACTAACAAAAGTGTCATTTATCTCAGAGTGTCAATCACAGTGAAATAAAGTATCAATTATAATTAAGAAAATTGTTACTTTAATCCAGTAATCATACTAAACCACAAGTGTCATTCATTCACGAAAAGTGTCAATTGTTTTGAATAAAAGTGTCATTTTTTAATATAAATTGTTTTAAACAAATGACACAATTGTTTACAGCAAATGACACTTTATGTTATAAAAAATGATACTTCAATAAATTAGTTAACCAATAAGATTCACAAAGGTTTGAGACACTTACCATGAAAATCAATGACCCAATCATTAGAAAATCTCAAAGTCAACAAGCTATAAATACACACAGTTATACATACAAAGACAATACCTAGTTAGACAACCACACAATACATTGGATTCATCAATCAAATAACTTCACAATTACTCCAAAAACAAGAAAGAAATCAAAAAATACTCAAAAAATCCAACAAAAAGACAACGAGAAAACAAACCAAACTACAAATCCTAACTCGAGCACCTGAAATAGTCTACTATTGCACGTGTGCGCACCTTGGGTCGAATGCCGGAGCGGAATTGAGTTTACATGAGCAAAGAAGATGTGCTCCATTCTCGTGTTAATTTTGACGGATGAATAGTTGCGAAGCAAGGATCTCGACGTTCGGCTGAAAAGACAAGCCACCATCACACTCGTTTTCTCAGAAATTCTCGCCTCCAGAATGCTGCCAATTTCTTCGACGCGGCGGTGCTCAAGGCGGCTCTCAGCTGTGCGCTGGTAGACTTCTATCCCTACGCGGGGAGGCTGAGAGAGCAGAGACAGAGGCGGAAGCAGAGACGGAGAGAGCGGATGCGGATCTGAAGAATTGCACGGAGGTGGAACGGGCCACAACAACTACTAAGAGAGAAAGAGGGGGGGGGGGGGGGAGAGAGAGAGGGGGGCAATGAAAATGTAGATGACGAGAGAGGGGTTTAATTTTTATTTTTTTTTAATTACTTAACCGGATCAGGTTCAAAATTAGCATAGTCCATCTCAAAACAAAAGTAGAGACTCATAAATTTTACTACTCTGCTGTGAACTCTGTATGGCAATTTAAGGGATTATTCGATTTCTTTCACCCTCAAAATTTCCGAACTATAATTAAAAAAAAGTAAAGAAACTCATTTTCAAGTTATTGTTAAATTTCCAGGTATTAAATTTGTAGAGGTCCAAATATTTAATGGGCTCAGTGGGCTCGAATATAAATCCTAAGTTGCTGGGCGTAATTATGGGCCTGGATGACTGGATGTGAGGGAGGTATATGGATTTCGGTGATATCAATGGACCTCAGTGGGCTCCAATACAAATCCATAAACTATTGTGCTTAATCATGGGCCTTGATGACTGGATGTGTGACATGTGTATCCATATTAGGATTCGATCGTATTAAGGGTGTATTTGCAATAGCTTATTTTAAATATTTATCTATTTTTTTATCATATAAACAACTTTATAATGTTTGCAAAATTTGATTTTTGCGTTAACTTCTCTAAAATCAAACAGTTAAACTAGAACCTGCAAAAAGAACACGACTCGAAGGGTCGGCTTGGGGTACCCAAAAAAAGGGATGGATTGGACTCCAAAATTAAAAGCCCGAAACTGCATTGGGCTTAAGAACCCTGCTTAGAAAATCATTGGGCTCTATGAATTTTGGGCTAAAAAAGCTCAGAGTCCCACCCAATGATATATTATTAATTATTCTTAGGATTATTCTACATATACAAATAAAAGAAAAGAGGCAAGAGATAAATAAAGTTATTAAATGAATATTTAAATGCGATTGATGTAACGCCCCAATTTTCAAAACTTAACAAGGGGCGCTACTTCATACTTAACATGCATATTTCAACTCTTTCAAAACATTTTCATTCAATAGAAACGTTGCAAACTTAGGTCATTTTCATACTCAGCGGAAGTCTTAAATAAAAATAACTATAACTACTAGTTCTCGAAAACAAAATGCAAAGTTCATGATAAAAACTAGTTTAATGCAATAATAAGTTTCATAAATCTTTCCTCGTGTGACCATCACCACCAACACCTCTACACATCGGTCGAGCCATTTCCTGAAATATGTTAAAATGATAGGGATGAGTACGACTACTCAGTGGGGAATACACTTATCCAAACTATATAATATACCAATATATTATGAAAAATTAGATCATGTAAGAAATACGTAGTCACACGGACCACCGAGTCAACTTCGACTCTAATATTTAAAACGGATCAACTTCGATCCCTGGCCAACTTCGACCATAAACATGTGTACCGATCAACTTCGATCGCGGATCAACTTCGATCCTGGTCAACTTCGACCATAAACCTTTATACCGATCAACTTCGATCGCGGATCAACTTCGATCCTTCATTATCATGCCTGTCATTAACTCATAAATATCGAGCATAAAATATAATAAGGATAAATATAGTGTAAGAAAACTTCCCACCTTAACCTTAATTTTGAATGAAAAACTATGGATATCAATGTCTAAGTCCTGCGCGCCGATCCTAAACATAAAAATTTATCTTAATGACTCATACATGGAGTGTCATGAATGCA
Source organism: Lavandula angustifolia (assembly GCA_028984105.1). Taxonomy (NCBI): domain Eukaryota; kingdom Viridiplantae; phylum Streptophyta; class Magnoliopsida; order Lamiales; family Lamiaceae; genus Lavandula; species Lavandula angustifolia. The sequence goes on along the minus strand of CM054825.1, from coordinate 15,016,455 downwards.
TCAACAATTCAAATAATTCATAATAATCAAACAACGTATACTATACATAATCTACTTATTAACATGCATTTTTAATGATTTCACATAGTAATAATCTTAAGTATATTAAACACAATTTTATTTCTATTGACAATTCATTCGTGGATTGAGTAATCCGTCAATTCATGAAATAAATTAATAAAATCATAAAAGTATTGTCCTAAAACTTATAGACCTCTAACATGAACAACATATTACATATTCATCTTAATAAAACGTACCATAATCAAGAATTCATTTAATAGTAACATTAATTTTTTAGTTTTTCAATCTACATGCATGTTGTCAAAGAATTTGGCACATCAAGAAACAAATTAACAAATAAATAGTAAACGTATCCTAAAAATTCTATATTTTTAAAATGAATGACCTAACATGTATTATATCCCATTAAAATTCAGCATGGTCGAAAACAATGTAAAGAAAACTTGAAAAACAATTTTCCTATCAAGCTCATGAACATGCTGTCAAAAACTGACAGGTTACGAATAACAATTTCTAACAAATATTTATCATGCTTCGAAAATTCTACAAAAATAATAAAGCATACTAGACATACCTAAGAAGACGATCATAAATTTTCAGGAAGATATGATGACTGGAAGTTGTGTAAATAATTCTTGAAACAGTTCACAGATATGCTGGCAGATTTTCAAAAATTTTATGGGATGCTATATTATGACCGACTAAGGGGTATTTATAGTCCTATAAATCATTATCTAAATATCCCTAATCCTATAAGGTATCAAATATATTTTACCCATATTTATTTTCGTGCTAATATAATTTATATAGAATTTAGTCTATCACTTACCATATAAGAGATTCAATCCTAGTAGGATTAGGATATAGACACAATTAAAATTCATCCTAAACATAAATATCACACATAAAATATATATTTTAATCATAAGATATAATATAAAATTATCTCCTAATTATTTACACAAATATAAAATATTTAATCCTTTTATGAATCATAGTTGGTTTAGGAAATCCAAAATAAATATTACTCTTGCCTAATAATTCTAATATTATTTCTATCTCACCAAAATAATATAATCATAATATGATATAAATAAACATATTCAAAGTTCAAAATAAATTTATATAATAAAAATAATTTAATGACAAATAAGATAAATGCTTTAATTTTCATATAAATTTCTAAGGCGCGACTTACAGAACTAAAACTCTTGATAACATGCATGAATAAATATGCAATGTATTTTATATCAGAAATTTCGGGGCATTACAATTGATATATAATAAACTTGAGATATTTTAAGTTGTTTTATTGTTTTAGTTTGGATTGTTTTATGTTTATTTGATTACGATTTTAAACTTCGATGGTTATTTTTGGACATAAATTTACAGTATGATCCATTAATTTGTTTGATTACTTTATAATTTTTACGCTATAAAAACGTTAACATGTTTAGTTTAAGATATATATTTATTTTAAATACAAAAAAATGTAATTCTAAGAAATAATAAAAATAACTTGAAAATTTAGTTGATTAAGCCCGCCCGCCTGAAAGTTTGGGATTGGACCGAGCTTCGGGTTGGCTTGGGTGGGCCCAAATAAATTATTAGCTCGATAGGCCCGACGTTTGGTCGGCACGCCCGTCAGATTTGCCACTCTAAACTAAACTTCTTAATTAAATAGTTCTTTTGAACTTTAGACGAAAACAAATAAAAAATATTTATAATAAATATTTGCAAACACATCTACTTGGCCTGATGGTTCAATTTCAATTCATAACTCCACGCAATCATTACTTGACTTCTTTATTTTATTCTGATATTTTTTTTGTTGTTGTGTGGTTTCAATAATATATTATAAATCCTTACGTATATACTTAATAAATATATTTTTCTTATCTAAAACGGGCATTACTTTTGTTCTACATGCTTTCTCACTTATTACAAAAAATATTTTAGAAAAATATTCTGCATGATTTCTCAATCATACTATTCTCTTTTTTTTTTTTTTTAAATAAGCACTTATACGGTAAAATTTACTGGACACCATAATGAAAAACATTTAGGGGTGTTTGCAAATGCTTATTTTAAGCACTTATTTGCTTATTGGCAGTATAAGTAGTTTTTTTGTGTTTGGTAAATCTGCTTACTGCAGCAGCTTATCTAAAATTAAGCATATATACTGCTTAATTAAGCAGTTTTTTTTAAGCATCTATTGAGATGCTTTTGGTGCTTAAAGCACCATAATTTCTGAAACTACTAAATATATCTGCCTTTTATTATTGATACAAAAAACTACCTGTTTTTGCTTAAAAGCAATTATTTTCAATTTTAAGCAAAAACAAATAAAAAGTGTTTATGATAAACAGTTGTAAACACCCACTTATTATGTTGGGTTACCAAAGTTAGAATTTATTAAGTAAAAAACCATCAAAGCGTAATTTTTTATTACCTATTAATAAAATATGATCCTAACTTCGACCAGCATTTATTTGTGTTTTTTTTGTTATAGTAATTTGTTTTATTTTTGCACTTACTTTATTTACGCACATATTAATTTATTGTATTTTTGCACTTATTTTATTTATGCATGTATTAATTTATTATATTTTACACATAATTTATTTTCACAATATTATTTCGGAAATTATGGTGATTTAAGCACCATAATTAAATACTAAACTTTTATATAACATCTCAATTTTCAAGTTGTAAAGAGTAAAGCCAAGAAAAATGAGAGAAGGCCAAAAGTGACATCCCCACATTATTAACAAAAAAAAATTTCAATTTTATTCCAGAAATTTTAATTTTTGTAATTTTTCGTATCAATTTTATTTTCACAATAATTTCTCATTTTTATTTTCCGCTAGATCGCCAATATTAACCTATCTTTCAAGCTTATTATCTTGACTTAGTATGCATTCCCCTTAAAAAAAATATGACCTTTTTATATATAATAATAAATACTATGGCTTTGATCGGTAGGATTAGCACAATATTTTTATAGTGTTTTTTTTTTGCTTCAAATCCTTTCCATACACATTTATCATAGATCGGCCACTACCTTTAGTCGCCTTCGTTTTTGTACTTCGACCCTTGTACTAAAATATTCAGCTGGTTCCGATGTTACATAATATTAAATTATTTTTTAAATAATTAACAAGGTTTTATTTTTCAGTAAACGGAGACAAAAGGCATCAATTATGCATGTTTCTTCTCACATTTTCTGTTCACATTATTATAAATCAATTATGCGGACATTTTTGAAAAATGTCCGCATGTTTCTGGTATTGGAGTTCAAATTCTTTCATATATTTCGAGCTCCCTTAGTGGAGGGCAGTTAGGCCCACATTGATCCGACTGAAAATCCACTCCGACCCGATGGAAACCAGCCGGCGCCGGCGTGCAGAAGATAAACAATATTTGTTGTCGTTTTTTTTTTTTTTTTCCAATGTAATTGTTGAAGAGGACGAGGGGCTAAACGGTTCGATTATTTCGGTTGAAAGTGGTTTGGGTTCGAATACTTAGTGGGTATACCGATTACTAAGTCTGCAGAAAACGAATTAGATCAGACAGAAGGTTTAGGCCCAATTTCTATAGTTATATTAATTAATTTATTTTTGCACTTATCTTATTTATACGCACATTATTTTACTCTTACAAATTTATTAGGGAACATCACAAATTTATTCATCTTTTATCTTTACTAACTTCGACCAACATCTTTAGTAATAATAAAATTCGAGTTACGTCCCCTTGGGATGACAAAGTTGGTGAAGGTGGCTGGTCCGGGATCGAAAGGTCCTGGGCTCAAATCCCACTGGAAGCAACTTTGTGGAGCCTGTCACCTATGGTTAGCCTAGGGTGGTTGAACTCTCCTGTGTGGTTTGCAGGCTACTGCACAAGGAGCGAGGTTTACCCAATGCGCACCGAAGGTAGCAGCTGCGGGTTCCACGTATCAAAAAAAAAATAAAAATAATAATAATAATAATAAAATTCGAGTTACTAACCACTACAACCAAAAACAAAGAAACATTACATCTCTTACACCTTTAATTACCCAATAGAATAATTTTATCTACTACTTATCCCGCAAAATCAAGTTCTCAATAAAAATATTACCTTTTTCCATAAATTTAAAATAATTATTCAAATGAAAATTATACATTATACACAGGCCTCTAGACTTTTAATATATCTTGTAGTAAGTCCAAGAAAAAATGAGAAATATTTCTACCTGTTCTGATTAGCAATAGTTCAATTTCGAGAATTATGAGGCGGATGAAGTTATATTTTTGCCTAGTTGAGCAATGGATTAAAGGTCTACATTTAAGCCAAATTAATTAAGTTGGCAGTTGAGCATCAACGGATCTACCTTGCATGTAATATAATTATTTTTTCTGTATAATTAATTATGGGCTCGATTGTTACATGCATTACAAAAATTTGATCATTTTGCATATAAAACATATAAAGATTTTGCATAATGTAAAATTACATGTTTTTTTTGCATAAAAGGTATAAGGATTATGCATAGTTCATGATTCTCAAGTTAGGTTCTTACATGATCCACTTCTTATATATATATAGGGAGTGGTTCCCGTGTGAACAACCCTTCTTATAGTGTGAATGTGTGAATATTGCACTTTCAAGACAAATGTACTGCACTTTCAAGACAAATATACTGCACTTTATTTGTTAGATTACAAAAATGTCCCTTAAGTGCACTCTGATCATTTTGAAATTACAGTACTCAAAGTGCAATATTATCCTCTATAAAGTATAGTACATTTATCTTTAAAGTGCAGTGTTCACACGTTCACATTTGAACCTCTTCCTGTATATATATATAATGTTCAAAACTTTATTTAGAGGCACTATAAGTTAATTTTGATAGATTATAGTAACAAATCAAGATCATGATAGATTATAGTAACAAATCAATCAATATCATGATAGATTATATTAACAAATCAATATCCATTTAATTTGTATAGTTGTTTCCTTATTTGTAGAACCTACCATAATCCTAGCTTAGAATAGATAAGGATGTGTTGTATTCTATATATATACGTATTCATTTACTTTCAAACTTTATGGTAAGTCTCTAACTTTGAATACCTTCGTACTTTTAGATGATTCCGCGGAAACTCGTTGGATGCAAATGTACGAGGACGAGTGTGTGTACCAATTCCATAAGATGGAATCATAAGAAGTCCACATTGACATTCCAAACGAAGAATATTCTAAATCAACTATGTTGCAAAAAACTAAATTATTTTAACCACAAAAGTTTGTGTGTACCACTTTCGTATACCCTTGTGTGTACCACACCACAAGGGTGTTTACATGTGTTAAATATGGTCCACTTAATTTAATAAAAAATGCCACATGTCAATACCCTTATGGTGTGGTACACACAAGCAGATACTGAAAGTGTGCATACAAGCCGCTCCGTATTTTAACGCATAGGGTGATTCATGGTGAGTTCCACTTTCACCATAAGTTAGCCGCCAAAACTTATGAATTTTTTCATTTGTTTAATTTCTTTTATTATTTTTTATTTTATATTATGAAGACTTAGGAAAAAGGTCCATGCCTTGAATACTGAAATTGTAAATTAATTGATTCGATTGCTGTAATAAAATAGTAAAATGGTTTGGGCTTAAAAGAATTGGGTAATGATTCTAGAAATTGGGCTTTGGTCCTTAATTCAGCAAAGAGAAAAGAAACTGGGCTGGTTCTTGTCTATATTCCCTCGAATAAACTTAGTTTAGTTTTGCAATTAGTAGATGTCAATTAAATTAATACATCTAAGACTATTTTTTTCATGTGTAATTAGTAGTTTTGTGATTTTTTTTTCATGTGTTCGACCTTTTATTATTTAACGCATTAGGTCAATTGGATTAAAAAAATGCGCTTTACTCTCCTCTCTCTCTACATACTGTTTTCGTTATAAACTCAAGTACTCACTCACCTACTTAATTATTTTTCAATTATTTTTTTGAAAAAAAATTTATTGTTCAATTTTGAGACTCCAAATTCTGAAATCATCAAGGCGGGCTAGCACCAAAAATACAATATTTACTATTCCAACATTTGCTTGTCTTATCTATTTAAATTGTACTAGTATTTTGTAGGTAATGTGTTAGGGTTGGCAATTGCAGGAATGACTATCCTTATTCAAAATGTAAGTTGTAGTTAAAGGTTGTTAATCAGTTCAATTAACTGGCAGTGTTTGAAACCATCAGGAGTAGTTTTTTTAACTACTTATGCTTAAAGTTTTCTTTAAGCAAAAGTTGTTAGTGTTAGCAATATTAGAAAAAAAAATATTAGTGTTTAGAATTTAGAAAAAACAACTTAATTTTAGAAAACAGTAATACAAATACTTTCTTAAGCTATTTTTCAATTATTTTTTGTTGCTGCTTTTAAAAAGTAACCCTGACAGTTTATGAACTTCTGTTTATTTTGACTTATTTTAAGCTCAAAAAAAACAAATATTAAAAGATGTGCTTATGAGATGAAAAAGCCGAGAACTATCTTACTTAAGTTGTTCCAATCAGTGCTTAAACTAAATCGAACCAAAATTGATATTGGTTGAGAAAAATTCACATAATCTTACAATTTTACCCTTCTTTAAATCACCATTAATATTATTAATTATTAAAATAATAAAAGACACCAAAATTGCAAGTATTTCTTAAGTTTAGGAACTAAATTTACAATTTTTGAAGTAAAGACATCAAAACTAAAAAAAAAGTTGAAAGTTTAGACATCAAAATGACTATTCACTCTATTTTTCTAAGAGTAGTGGATATTCTTATGCTTTGAGGACGTTGAATTTGGTGAGGAAGTCTTGCTTGAAGGTTTTGAAGAGGAGGCCTGGGCAGATGACGAGGAGGTCGGGAAGGCCACTGCCGGAGAGCAGTGGATCTTCGCGGGGGAGATGGTGGTGGAAGTGGCGGTTTTGGGGTTTGATTTCATGACCCATTAATGCAGAATGGTTTAATTTGAGTTTTTAGATTAGGATGATGGTGAATACATGAAATGATAATTTTATAGAATATTTTAGATTAGATTTTATAGAATGTCAACTCGTAATATTATGCAATATTAAAAGCAATGGAGAAATATTTAGTACAATGTCACGGTAGACTAGAGTGACATTTTATAAAGGGTTTTCACGTTGTTCGTGTATTGTCCTTGAAAGCAATATATTATATATTATAGGATTCCAATCATTAATTTGAGAAGAGCAAATGTGGCATTCCCAAATTATCGGACTAAACCGATACAAAACGAATATCTTAGGGGCCTAAATATAATCTTTACTACTCTGCTTTCAACTCTCTGAGACCGGCGGCGGCGGCGGCGGTCTTGTTCAGTTGAGACGGCAAAGATTATTGCGCATGTCTAAACACATTCTAATCGCTCCGGTTTCTAATTCTTTTTGTTGAGTCTATGCATTAATTTTACAGGTGTATGAAATAAATAATGTCTCTTTATTATAATTGTCTGTTTTTAGTCATTAAGGAAATGCGCTCCAGTGGGGCCGCATCTACTTAGTCGGGCCCACATAGCCGCAACCGGGCTCTTTGATTGGGCCTTTTAAATACAATTGCTGCCGCGCCCTCGCATAAGGGCTAATTACCAATGGATAATACTAACCAGTTGTCCTCTCAAATCAATTATTCAATGATAGTTTTGGTTCTATATTATTTTTAAGGGCATTTGCAGCAGTAGCCACACAGTTACTATTCTAAAGCAAATGTAGTCAACTACTAAAATAAAACACAAATCTAGCCATTTTGTCCTTATACGGCGCTGGGCCGATGGGGGAGTCAATCGGCCCTTAATCGGCCCTGATGAATACAGCCGAAATATCCCAATCGGCCGATGGATGGCCGAATTGTTGTTGTCCATCGGCCCTACCCGGCATCGGCCGAAAAGAAATGGCCGACGGCCGAACAAGCAATCGGCCGAAGAAGGGCCGAAAAGGGCCCGATGGAGGGTATCCGTCGGCCCTACATCGGCCCTAAGCCCCTCCTTCGAGACATTATTGGACAAGACAGTGCAAGACTTTTGCTGCAAATTTCCAGTAGGGGCCGATGGAGGGCCGACGGGGGCCGATGAGGACCGATCCATGACTTTTTCTGCAAATCAGCTTTATCTACAGATTTGACTAGTCGGATATCACTTGCACATGCAGGAAACAGAGGGCCGATGGCGGGGCCGATGGGGGCCGATCGGCCCGATTGATATTTCACGTGAAATTTTGTCAGAACAATTCCTTATAAGACATAGGATAGCTGAATTGCTTGATTCACACAAAATTTTCGTCATTCCACTTCCAATCTTCTCAAAGCTTCAAATTGAATTTGATAGAAATGACAGATTTTCGATCAATTATTGTGAAATTGAACGGCCAATTCGATGCAGAGTCGAATTATGTCGGGGGGCATGAGTTCATTGTTTACATTCCTTCAAACAATATTTCTCTCGAATATCTTCGACAAAACATTGATCGGTGGCTCGCTGTTTATTCCCTTCCTTTCAACTACTTCATTTATTATACTGCTGCTTCCCGACGAACCGGCCGGATGATGAAGGCCATTATGGGCCATGATACTGATCTTATGCGACTGTGCTCTATAGACGTAGAGCCGGTTGTTTTTGTTGTGTATCCTGAAGTGCAAAATCCTCAATTTGGTGTTCCGAATCCGAATCAATTTCCCGAAGAAAATTATAATTTCGGGGGTCCTAATTGCTTTACGGGGCAAGGAAGTAGAAGTAATGATGGCGGACGGGGTCCCCAAAGGAATGTTCGTGTGGAGACGGATTCAGATGGTGAGGCAGACTTGGACTCATCATCTGATGATGATGAGGATGAATATATTCCTTCTGTCTTGACTAATTGTTCGTTACAAGATTTTGCTGCATGGATTCGGAGGGAGGGTGGCGTAAGTCAACTTATGTCTTTGCTAGTTCTAGTCAATCGTTCTCGAACAAATGACGAGACTGTACACGATAACACAGAAGCAGCATGCAACTGGCTACTTCCTGTTTTCCCCTTGATGTATCCGATTCAGTAGCGTCGCAGAACCTGATTACTGTTGTAGACGGAAGTCTGCAAGTGGGATTGATGTTTAGCTCGAAAGACGAAGTTTATGCTGCTGTAGCTCTATTCCATTTGGAAAACGGTGCGGATTTCAGAGTGCAACGTTCTAGTGCTTCCCGTTTGGAATATTTGTTGGAACAAACAAATCCGGGAACATATACGGATCTTGATGTCGGTGAGGATGGTCGTTTCCGACATTTATTTATTGCGCTTGGTGTATCGCGAGCCCCTTGGTTAGGCAACCTCCGGAAGGTAATTGTGGTGGACGGTACCCATTTAAAAGGGAGAAACAGGGGAATATTATTCGTCGCAGCTACTTGTGATGCGAACGAGCAAATTTTCCCTCTCGCTTTTAGTGTAGGTCCTATTGAAAATGATGTTTCCTGGACGTGGTTTATGATGCGACTGAGAGCCGCATTTCCAACGGATGACAGTTTAGTCATTGTTTCAGATCAACATAAAAGCATAGCGAATGCGGTAAGAGTGGTTTTCCCAGATGCACAACACGGACTTTGTTACTACCATTTATCAAATAAGCTTGCTAGGCACGGTGAGTGGGTTATCCGGTCATTTTATCGAGCAGCTGATGCTTAACGGGCAACAGAATTCCATGACGCCATGAACGCCATCCGTCAGGGAACGCCATCCGTCAGGGAACGCCATCCGTCAGCTGATGCTTAACGGGCATCAATACCAACTCAGGAGTCCGAATGCCCGAATGCGTCAGATGGTACTTGTTCATCGTCCAGTAATTAGTAGCCTACCAAAGATCGATTAAAAATAATTAGTAGCCCAAAAAAATATTAAAAATATTAAAATACGTACATCTAGCAATCGACCTATCAGTTTGCGGAGTGGCCGCAAAAGTTCTTTTCGGTACTCATATATATCCTTGTTTCCACGGTAGTTAAGTGAGTCATACAACTCCAACTTCCATGACTCGATACACAATCTGACAGTCATCCAATGACTGGCGGCCAACACCGGGAATATAACCTATTAAATAATACAAATTAGTAAATATTAATAATAATTTCATCGTAGAAAAAACAAAATTGAAACAATTGTAAAACTTACGAATTTGGCATCGAACCACGGAATCCTATCATCACCAAATGCCGTATCCGCTCCAAAAACGGCATCCATTAAACCCTGATTTGGGATCCAGTCACAATAATTCACCTCATAACGTTCATGGAAGTCGTTATCGGGCTCAACTATATTGGACGTCCAAGCTGAATGTAAAGACGTCTGTAAAAAAAATATACACATTAGCCGGACAATTAAAAATAAACATATTTTATATTTAAAATATAAAATAAATATATACTTACAAAAACTGACGTAGTCGCTATGACGGTATAGCGTGAATCGGGTGTACACAACACGTCACGTTCTTTGAAATGAAGCCTCTGCCGGAGATAGCATATGTACAAATCGATCATTGTGTGACCCATGTCGTACTTAGGATCCAATAAGTTCTTGAAAAAGCCGTGGGAGAGGTTATGCTGGGAAATAGTGACATTGGCTGAAATTTTCATTCCCATGAACTTCTCAAAATCTCTCCCCAGTGCGTCCGCCGGATCAAACATGCGTGGAGCTCCACTAGGATTTGGGAGACGCTCCAGTATGGGCTGCCAATAACATTGTATTAAAAAAAAATCCTAAATTATATAACTCAAAAAAATGTTTGTACCTCACTGCTTTGTACAATTTCCTGCTCCGACGGTTGGCTATGATACACCTGTTGTACATGCTGCGTATCAAATAAGTCATCCACGACCGACTGATGTTGCTGCATTTTGGACAAAAACTCATGGTCAAATGAAATAAAAAATATAAAACGACCGAGATAATTTGAATAGTTAAGATACCTGTACAAGCGGTGGGGACCGTGGAGCCGTATAAGGGAGTGGCTCCCAACGTCTTGGGACCCAAACATGTCGCTCCTCGTACATGCTATGTCGCCCCATATCATAGCGACGATTACCCATTCGAGCAGCCACATCCCACGGATTTGCATCGCCACTCGTCGTATCTTCCACATCTCTCTCGTGGTTGTTCGCCTTCTTCATTCCAAATTGGGCCACTCATGTACATTAACAATCCTCCCCCGTGGTGGCTCCGATGGTGCAGATGTCTCCTCATCCGATTCATTAATAATTTTCTCGACATCCCACGAAGAACTGGATCGTATTCCCTTGCCCTTGCCCCCGAATATACTTTTTATCAAATTCCCCACTTTTTTGAAGAACTTTTCCTCATTCTCCTTCCAGCGCAGATCCACTTTTTCTAACAACTCAGTCTCGCGCTACTGAAACCAATCTTCATCTCTCCGAGGCCCAGATGACTGACCCTCCGCCAGTGCACGTTTCTTCTTCGATTTTTTCTTCTGTGCTACCGGCGGAGGATCCCGTACACTGCCCTCTTCATCAATAGGATTCTCTCGAATCACCTGTCTCCGATGTACGGCGGTCGGTCTAGGAAACTCCACACCGATAGGATTCTCTCCAATCACCCGTCTCCAGTATTCCGATAGCTGCTCCTCAGGAGTGGGCGTAAGAGTCTCAAATGGCGGTGTGTCCATCTGTTCAAAAATGTTAAAAAATAGGTTATAATCCGTTTCGTAAAAGTTCATAAATATTTAAAATGTTACTTACCGGCAAGGCAAAGAAACTAATCCATTCCGTATCTGGTGGCGTGACAAATACCTATTTCACACATCAGGGCATACCACCGTCATTAATAAGGCGTACACACAGACTGGCCAAATCTGGTATCGCCTCATATGCCCAGATCTACAATACGATTAAAGATCAGTACAACTATAAAATAAAAAATAAAAAAAAGAATTATAAAATCCAAAATTTGTACCTGAAGAGCCCAAACTGGACCATAAATATTATACTTCGATTTTACTGTTTCGACTCCCTTCGGTACAAAGCTCATGTAATGCAAGAGAGCATTATACGTGTATGCTCCCCATGGAAAATCGTTCCACGCATCTATATCGTCAGCAAGAACCCACATCTAGGTCTCGACCTTCTTCGTGTCGGCAGGTGCGAAGAAAAAACACATCAGGGCCAAGACATTGGCCACCTTCAAATAATCGTCTTCAGAGAGGTTGCCGAGCTTGTCATTTTTCCATAAATTTAATAGCTCGCCTCATGTTACTGGATTCCCTTTTGTGACTCTCATGTACACTCCAGACTCTTCAGGGGCACGAGCTGCCGTCCTATCGAAGGTAGATGCGCCGAAAAATAACCCGGTTACGAGTGCATACTGCATCGCGAAAATCGAATCTCCCGTCCGGATATGTGAAAACGGGCCTCCCCGGGCGGTGCCTGCACCTCATAACACATCAACTGATGCAAAGCTATGATCGAACTCTTGCCCTTCCTCCAACAGAGCAAATGTCCAAACTGTCCGTCTATAAACCGACGAACTAGGTCAGTACCCCCCGTCTAGAAAGACTGTTTTTTATTAGTTCGGGTAGACCATCTCTCCAATATGTCGTGACTTTTGGGTTCTTTTGTCTAACCGGTAGTCGGATATAAGCGGGCTGCAAGATTTACCGAAAAACGAATTAATTACCGAAACAGAATAAATAAGGGCCGATGACAGGGCCGATTTTACTTTTATTCGGCCGGAATGTATTAGGGCCGAATGTATTCCTTCCGGCCGAAGCGGTGGGCCGAAGATATTAGGGGCCGATGCTGCCGGGGGGTCGAATTTAATTCGGCAAGCCGGGGGCCGAAGCCTAAGCCTTGAAGGGCAGCCGGGGCCGAAGCCTCAGAGGCCGAATTCTGTTCGGCCATTCGGGGCCGAATTTTATTCGGCCAGCCGGGGGCCGAAGCCGATGCCATGAAACCCAATCGGGGCCGAATTCTCTTCGGCCAGACAGGGCCGATTTCTAGCCGGCAACACGGGGCCGGGGCCAAAGGCATATTTAACTACGTCCGCCATAGTCAGGGCCGATTGAGTTATTCTTCATCGGCCCCGAAATCGGCCCTCCCATCGGCCCCAGTTTCAAAATTTTGCAGAAATTAAACACTACAATTCTCTCCAAATTCTCCACAATTTCATCAATACATGGACATTACAATGTAAACCCAACCATATTTCAACCTAAATTTCGTCTATGAATGAAAAACAAACAAAATCATGGCATAAATTACTAACCTCAATTTCGCCGGAAGACATTGAGATCGGCGGATGTGTCGTTCGACGGCGGCGAGCACGGCGTTGGCGGCGATTTCGGCGGCGGGAGCGAGCGGCGGCGAGAGGGAGGCAGATCTGATAAAATACTCGAAGTAAAATGGTAAAAACTGTAGTCAAACAGTTATATTCAATCGGCCCTCCATTATTGAAACTCGGGGCCGATGGGGGGCCGATGAGTATCGGCCCTCAGTTAATAAAAACGGTTACAATTTTTTGGCCCTCAGTAAATTTCGGCCGTTACATAACGGCTACTTAAGCGTCAGGGTCGATAGCTCGGCCGAACAAGTCAGAGCCGATAGCTCGGCCAAATATATTTTTTTAAATTAATTATTAAAAATAAATGTTTATAAATTAAGTTTATTATTTTCCGAGGGCCGATGTCACGGCTCAATAGGGGCCGATCAAAATCGGCCCTTCAATTATAGCCATTTTTCTTGTTTTCGGCCGACTGGGGCCGATAGGTCGGCCGATCACGATCGGCCCTTTCTATAGATAAAATCGGCCCCAATCGGCCCTCACAATTGTTAATCGGCCCTCATCGGCCCTCCATTGGCCAGCGCCCACAAGAAGACAAAATGGCTAGATTTGTGTTTTTTTTTTTAGGATGGCTAAATCTGTTTTTTTTTAGTTTGGTTAACAGAGCACATTTCCACTATTTTTAATGTCATATTTATTATTTTTTGTTGTCCTATTATTTATATTTTATTCTAAAAATAGCAATGAATTAGTGGATCGTAATCATCTAAATAAATAAATTTTATTATTTTATGATTTTACACAATTACTTTAATCCTAGATTGCATTGAGGGCGATACTGTTCACGATATTTTCTGAAAAATTTACAAGACAAAATAGATGTTGATGTATATATAAAAATATTAGATCACAAAAATAAACTAATTTGTATATTTTATTAGAATCAAATGTCGTGTTTACTGAAAGATGTAGGGCACAACAATCTGAATATCGTGTCGTGTCATTGTGTTCAACACATTACATTGAAATTTTTTAAAATGTTTGTATAATATAATTTTACACTTTTACACAAAACGTTTTAATCTTTGTATCCAATCTAAATGAAACATAAATAATGGCGAGAGTTATAGATATATGTACATTAATTTTAGTGTTTGAATTAATCTATGAAAGTAAAAAATTAATGAAAAATTATAGCGTAATCCGAGCAAATGCTTTTCGAAATTAAATCAAATTAAAAACAAAATATTTTGTATGAATACAACTTATCCGAACACTAATACATAAATCTTATAGTATAAAAATGTGTCCAACAACCAGAACCAATTTATTGGTATTAAACATGCTGGAATATTAATTAAAACACGCACGTGACGAGCTGTCGGATGCTTCCATTACCTAAAAGCACGTGACTCGCGAGCCACCCCGAGTGGTGGTTTGACTCGGACATTCACCAAACACTTGGGCTTCGCCACCATCTCGTTCGATCTCTTTCCCTTCTGAATCAAGCAATATATCCACATGCACCTACTATACATACACATCTACTGAAAAGCCACCGTCGCATTCACTTCTGTTAATCCTTGTTTTGTTTTTATTACGCGCTAAGCATTAGCCCCTTTTCTCCTTTTTCACCCTTTTTCTTTTTCACCTGTCAAAACAGCCATACATCCTGCTAAGAAATTTCATTTTTGGGTGTTATAATCTCGTATACTAGTTCGTTTCTTTTTTGGGGAAAAAAATGGGGAATTGTTGGGGAACCGCGAATAAATCGGCGGCGGAAATCGCGCCGTCGGAGCTGATAAAGCCGGCGCCGGTGATCAAGCTGTACGGCCATCCGGATAGCTTTGCCACCTCCCACATACGATTAGCCCTCTTGTACAAGCCCGTGACTCTCCAATTCGTCCCTTCCGAAGCCCAAGAGAACCCTACAATCGTATACAAATCCGACGTCGTTACCGGCTCGGTCGAGGAGATTCTCCGTTACTTGGAATCTAAGTTCCCGGACCCGCCAGTGACGGTGACGAACAGCAGCCCTAATAGTATATGGGGGTGGTGCGGGGAGAAGACGCCGCCGGTTGTGTGGGTAGTGCTGCTGCAGCACCGGAGCTTGAATTGGCATCTGGATAGGATGCTGAAATGGGCGGAAGACATGGCGGCGCGTGGGGGGGAACGCGAGGGGAGATCCGTCGATGGGCAGCCCGAGGATGGAGGTGAAGAAGTTCAGCAAGAGCTACTCGCACCTGCAGCAGGTGTTGCTGGAGCACGCGCAGATGGAGGAGAGGGTTTTGTTTCAGATCCTCGAATCCGCCGATCGAGGTGATTTTTTTAAATATTTTTTACAGTTCTTCTGGATAAGGTCTTGAAGATGACCAAGGTACAAGCACTATTGCGTACGTACAACGTCTTCCACAGATTGCTCTTCTATGATCTCAGTTAGTTGGATGTTGATATCTAGTGTCATAATCTTGGTTTGGTTGATGCCTTTGTTAATTTGTTAATGATTTTAACTGCTTAGTTTTATGGATTGAAGAAATGTATCGAGAGTATAATACTGGAGAAGGAGAAGAAGTTGCAGTAGTAATTGCAGGAAAAGCTTAATTTTCTGTATAAATGTCATGCTGCATTGTTATGAAGCTTAATTAGTACTAGATACGACACGTTTCTTTTGGGTGTAGGAATTAATAAAATGGTGTTATGTGGTGTAGATTGTATGACTTTTTAGTAGTTAAATGTGGTCCGTACAATCTTTGTCCTTTGTAGTGGGACGTCCCAATAAGGAAAACGTGTCATTAAGTAGTATAAAATTGCATTGATAGGAAAACTCAAGTGAAGTTTGCTAGAGAAATAGTACTTCCTCCGTTCCATTGAAGCTGTCCACTTTCTTTTCGGCGCGACTTTTAAGGAAAATTGTTAGTTGTGTATAGAGTTGTGTAAATTTGTGAATCCATCAAATAAAGTCCGTAATAATTTGCTGAAAAAGAAACTGAACAATTTCAATGTGACGGCCGGAAAAGGTTTTACCGGACAACTTCAACGGGACGGAGGGAGTATAGTTTCATGTGTAAGCTTCATAATCTCATACAGAAGAATTTCTTATGATTCCGAAACCGAGCTTCCTTTCTCGGCTTAATACGAAGTTGATTTGTGCCAAACTTTTTCACTTTCATGATCATAGCTTTGTGGTTGAGATATTCGACGATTTTAAACTGTGATGATGTAGGATTGTGCAAATCTGCCAACAAAGACCACGGAAGAGACCTCCCTATAATGAACGGCATCAAGGAGGCGATCAAGATCATAGGCGTTATGAACGCCGGAAGCCCCGACTATCAAGAAGCCCTCAACAGCCTCTTGTCCCGCCTCAAAAAACTGAAGGTGGTTATCGATCTCACTCACCCTTCACTTCACTCAATTCCCCTTATCTAATTAATCCAACCCGTCACCAGGAAAACTGCAAGCAACACTTCGAAGAGGAGGAACGGGAGCTGCTACCGTTAATGGAGGCGACCGAGTTAAACAAACCACAGCAGCAGAAGGTACTGCAGCAGTCGTTGGACGTGATGCGCGAAACGCACTCCCAACTCTTCCGTTTCTTCATGGAAGGGCTGTGCCCGCAAGATGCGATGCAGTATTTCGGCTTGATCAAGAGATACTGCGATAACGCGCGGGTTTCGCTTATGCTGCACATGATGGTTGATTAGAGGAGGAGTTTGCTGATTCCATCAATAGGTAATCGGTGTGTGTTTACTACAGCTTGTTTGTGTTTCATGCCTACCATTATGGTTGATGATAATTGTGTCATTAGTGATTGTTAGTTAGTTGTCTTGCTTAAAACACAGGCAAGTATTGAAAAGCATAAATTTCTACCTGCCAACAAGCCATGTTTGTATATCTCCTCAATGTTGAATGTATCAGAATCTTGACAACTGTTTTAATGTAGAAGTTCTTTCTTCTTGAACCCGGAACCGTTGGACCCGACCTGGACCCGTACGCGTAGAACCGGGTAATACCCACCCCGTACGAGCGTGGGGCGGTTCCGGACCCGACCCGTGCCGGGTCCGGGGCGGTTCCGGTTCCGACCCCGGACCCGCCCCGCCCCGCCCCGTGTAGACCCGCCCGTCCGGGACCCGTCCCGGACCCGCTCCGGACCCGCCCTGTAATAAATTATAATTTAGAAGTGTAAAAATGTTACTAGTGAGATTTGAATCCGCATCAATAAATTCTTTACATGCACTTATACCGTTTGAGCTAATATTCACCTTTGTTAATATTTTTCATATATATATATATATAGTTATATATAAGAATATGATATACTAAAATTAAAAAAAATTAATACACCTAACAAAAATTAACTTATAAAATATAAATATTATTTTTCTAGATTTCAATATACTATATTCAAATTGTAATTACGGGCATGTATTTCGAAAATGAAATTAATATTTTTATTTTCAAAATTTAAATTTAAAATTATTTTTAATTTTTAATTTTCTATTCTTTAATTGAAATGGATTATATGTATAAATACAATTATGATTAATGAACAATTACAATTAAAAACTTTTTGTAACAAGTAAAAATACATCTAATAAAAATACAATAAATATTAACTTTCTAGATTTCAATATTATATTTAAATTTCTAATTTCTAATTAAGAAAATGTATTTCGAAAATGAGATTAACATTATCTACATTAAAAATAAGTATTCATGAACTAATGAACTTATGAAAAATTATAAATTCACAATTTAAAATTCTTTATGACTAATGAAAAATTACAAATTTACAATTGAGTTTTTTTTATAACAAATCAAAAACTACAGTCTTATTATTCATGAACTGCAATTCATAAGTTTTTTTTCATTAATATTTTAATAAGAATCATAACATATGAAAGTATATTTAAAAAAATTAAAGAAATATGATGAATAAAAGTTACAAAATATATTTCAAAGATGATTTTATTTTTGTGGTTTATTTTTATTTTCCACATGAAATATTAGTCATGTTTACTACAATCATTATATTTGATTAAAGTTACTATATTTTTATTTATGTTTTAAATTAAAATTAATAAAATAATAGTTTAACATTATATATATTTTATGTTTATCTAAATTTAACAAATAAGTTGTTGGTCTAGTGGTCAAGAGTATTTATAAATTTTCGGATAACCCGGGTTCGAATCCTTGTGGAAACATAATTTTAAATTTATTAATACCTAAAATATTTGCGGGTCTACACGGGTCCGGGGCGGGTCTACCCGCCCCCGCACGGGTCCGGGCCGGGTCCTAAAATCTGGACCCGTGCGGGTCCACGGGGCGGTTCCGGGTCCGTTTTTTAAGGGACGGGGCGGGTCCGGGTCCAGTGATACCCGGCCCCGACCCGTAAAATTGCCATCCCTATTCCCATCCAGCCAGTTTTCAAAGTTATTACTCCCTCGGTCCCGCTATTAGCGGCTCGACAAGGTAACTAAGAAAATACTACGTTCGTCCCATTATTTTGACTCATTTCTTTTTGACACGAAAATTAAGAGATAGAAGATGAGTGAAAGTAGATGATAAAGTATATTGAGAGGAGATAATAAAGTAGGAGAGATGATGATAATTATTTGTCAAATTGAGAACGAACCATAAATAGTGGGATGTTCTAATCGAGAAAGTGAGCCAGAAATAGTGGGACGGCGTAGTAGATGATAAAGTAAGAGAGATATAATAAAGTAGTAAATGATAAAGTAGGAGATAAAAGATGTGAAAATATGAGTGAGACTAATAAAATTTACTAAATTTGGACCGAGCCACTTTTATTGGGATGTCTCAATTAGTAAAGTAAATCGCTTTTAGTGGGACAGAGAGAATATTAATTTAAATTGACCGTAATGGAAACTAAACACATGATTAACTCTATATTAATCACTTATGCAGAAATGAAAATACCAACTAAATTATATGTTGTCGTAGTTTTAAAAGTTATCCATATGCTTAAAGTGGCTTTTAAATGTGGTTATGGCCCTCAAGCCATGTGTAAAGTCATTATTTCTTCACAATGCAAGAAACTTTACTTTTGTTTTTGTAGCAAGGTTTCTTTGGATTGCACTCTTCCATGATGGTTAACACTTTCTTTCGAATCTTGATCTAATCAAACTTGTAACAATAAAGACTACTTCCCAATTTGTTAGGGTCTTGGACCCTCGGAAAAGGGGTTCTTGGAACCCACGATAATAACAAAGAATAACATAAAGAACGAGAAAATACATCACTATTGTTGAAAAATACTAATGATTGATTAAAGAACTATTAAGCTTGATAAAAGTATTACATAAATAAATTTCATGATTCAACACAACTAAAAAAATATAGGAAAACAAACAAAACACTTTGCCTATTATACCTTAGGAAGAAATTTCTTCCTCAACTTAGCCAAGTCCTTATCACTCAATCCAAACACCTTCTCCAATAACTCATCTTTAACATCCGACCCAAACAGAGCAGATGGGACCCTCACCAACCCCGGATTCTGGCTATTAAAACTCCCAAGAATAGTGGCGGCGCCGCCGCCAACATTCATCTGAAAATGCATAAGCCCTCTCGGAATCACCATCACCTCCCCCTTCTCAAGCACCTTAGCAAACACTCTGTTCTGCGAATCGACAAAGCCGGAGTAAATCTTCCCTTCTAACACGAACACCACCTCCGTCGCCCGCGGGTGGTAGTGCGGCACGTTGATCCCGCCGGCCTCGAAGTCCGCGCGTACGAACGACATGCCTAGCGTATTGAGGCCGGGGAATATAGTTGAGCTGACCGGGATGGATGAGAATCCGGTCTTGCTCGTGTCGCCGGAGTTTTTAACGCCCGTGAAGACAAAGTCGTCGACGGTGGCGTGGGAGGAGTTCTTGCATGAGGGGAAGAGGGGTGAGAGTTCTGAAATTGGGATGCAGAAGTCTTGCAGTGGATCTGAATCGGAGGAGGAGACTAAATGAAGGTGTAGGAGAAGGAGAATAAGGAGTGGCATTGTTGATCTGCTGAACAAGAGAGGAAGTAGTGATTTTAAAGCCAACTCCATGTGCAGAGATTTGGTTAGATATTTATTGACTTTAGCTTAGAAAAAAGGTTGTCTTTTTTGTTAAGATATTGAGATAGTAAAGTAGTTTGCTTTAGGACAAAGATACAGACTAAAGGCGGCAACAACTACCATTATTTGTTATTGCTGGATGAGTGCTATTTTGCACTTTTAAGTGGTTTAATGTTTGTTTTGGGTGTTGTTTATGCAGACTGTTGCAAGTTCTCACTCATAGGGGAGAGAGAGGAAGGGGGAGAGGAAATCAGTCATGATGGCCCGAAAAAGTTGGGAAATTCAGCCACATACCAACAGAAAAATCCGTCGGACGGCGTTAACGGTCGACGATTTTGTCGCCGACGACAATTCCGTCAGCAATCCTTCACTAATTTCATAAAACTGGACGGCGTTAATGGTTAACGATTTTATCGCCGACAACAATTCCATCGACAATCCGTCAGCAAACTTACCGACATCTGCAATTCTGTCAGCATTCTTTTACCGACTAAGACTATCCCGTCTGCCAGCATTCACTTTACCAACAAAATATCCAATATTTCCGTCGGCATTCTTTTACCAACTAAGACTATCCCGTCTGCCAGCATTCTCATTACCAACAAAATTTGGCTACTTATCGTCCAATATTTCCGTCGGCATTCTTTTACCGACTAAGACTATCCCGTCCGTCGGCATTCTCTTTACCGACATAATTTGGCTACTTACCATCCAATATTTCCATCGGCATTCTTTTACTGACTAAGACTATCCCGTCCGTCGGCATTCTCTTTATCAACATAATTTAGCTACTTACCGACCGATATTTCTGTCGGTAAATTGCAATTTTCTTGTCATGGGATACGGAGAAGGAAAGGGAGAATTCAACTTGCTAACTGCAGTGCAGGTTTGAGTTGATAACAGCCTAAAGTTACAGACATCGTCTCAAGGGAGATCATCTCTTCCTCCCAATAATATTACAGCAGTTCTTCAGACACAACAACGTATGCAGTTATGGAGATAATTTTTCTTGCATAAAACCTTGAAAATGCAGGGGTAGATAATGTACAGGTGCAGAGTAGTTCCTCTAGTAGCTGTCTTCCTCCGTCTCTGGCGTCCGCAAGTAGTAACGCAAGCAGTTCACAAGAACCTGCAGTAGACGAAAGAAATAGATGAAACGGGCAATCGCGTAAAAACAGTGCACCCGAAAAACAGAGCAAAACAGTGTAAAGATTAGCACTTATGTGAATCGCATTTCGAGAAGTTGGAATTATTGAAATGTAGAGTACCTGAGACAAGGAAGTGTTGAGTGCGGCATCACCGTAGCTGACGTGGAACTTGTCCTTAGCGACCAGCCCCTAGACGGTTATACATATACCGTGTTATTGCTTGCCAGGATGCTAATGGTAATAGTGCAGAATATTACCCCTGTTTCTATCTCAGCTGATTCGACGTTTATATTGATATCAGCCATGATTTTCATCATCTCTAATAGGAGGCCTGGACGGTCTGCTGTCTCCACGCAGAGCAAGCTGAAATAGTAACAGAAAATAAACCATGAAAGACATGAATAATTAGAGATGAGATGTTTTCTATCGATCTTGAGGCAAGCAAAGATTCGTATTTGGATTGTTGATTAGGTTAAATGGTACCTTCTTCGAGGTCCGTCTTCCTTAACGTGTATGTGAGTTGGGATATCAACGGCAACCTGCACTTACAAAGTAATAGATTGTTAAGATCACGATTGTCTGATTAGACACGCAATAATTACTAATTTAATGCATAAAAAACAAGCACATTTTGATAGATATAAATCATAAAATACGGCACAGCTTAAACATCAACATCTCCTGCCTCAAGGAGATCAACTTCATAAAGAAAAACTACAACATTAGGAGGAAAAGTCATTGCTCATCATTAAATGCGAAGTTAGGGGAACAGATGTACAATTAAATATCGATAAAGTAATGTTCGATAGAGTAATAACCTCGTAGATAATAATTTTTTTCAATCCCAACTTGGGTTAATAGACTAAAATAATATTTGACAAAATAATAACCTCGTTAAATGAGTATTTTTTTTCCGGTCCCAATGTTATTACTTTAAAGAGGTTTAATTGTAGTCCGTTATAAATAACCGCAGAAAAATAGAGATTAGTTCGGCCGCACCGTTTTTTCTGGTGATTTTATTCCAAAGACTTCACCTAGAGCAAGCCGCTCGCTGGACTCCTAAATAACCACAAAAGATACCAAAAGTTTAGGCAGTTCAAATAATATGCTGCAGATATGTGATATTCTACGTTGAATTCTTATACGGGCATCAAAAAGACAAATGTACCGGATGATACTTTAGTAAGTTGTTAAGGATTGTGAGACGGATTCCTTCCAAGAGATCGGGGTCTTCAACTTTACGTCCCGGTGCCCTGCGCAGACATTGTTCACATGTGAAGTTGATAGAGAAACTTGGACAAACAAGACGATAGTACATTGCAGATAAACTTATTTTTAAGCCCCGAATGGATAACAAAAGTGACAAAATTATTCGTTCCAACCTTGTGATAAAAAATTTGGTTTGCTTGACTGAGTTCTCTGTAGTAACAGTTCCCTTCAAAACATCCAAGCCCAAGTCTTTAAGTGCCTTCATCTGCAGTTCAATTAAAAAGATATATTGCTGGACAAAGTAACGTCAACTCGGAAAAAATATGGTGTAGTGAAACTGAAAAAAAGGAAAGACAGAGTCGAAAGCTACACTGTCTGATAAGAACCACCAATAGAATATCAATTTATATCAATGATAAACATCCACCACGAATCAGAATCACAAAAATATTCTCGGAGGAGATTACTACAGAGCAAGCCCCCTCCACCGGATAAATAAAAATTAAGAAAATCATATTAACGAAATTCTGTCCTTTTTAAGGACTATAATAATGACAGCACTATGGCCCCTCTAGGACTTCCAAAAACAACTGGAGCATTTTTCATGACACAATAACATATATATCATATCATATATATTACTCCCTCTGTCCCAAAATTCTTGTTCACTTTCTTTTCGGCATGGTTTTTAAGGAAAGTTGTTGGTTGTGTGTAAAGTTATGTAAAGTTGTGCGTAATAATTAGCTAAACAGTGATTGTGGACAATAATTTTGGGACGGCTCAAAATGGCATAGAGGACAAGAATTTTGGGACGGAGGGATTAAATAAAACAAGTAACCAATGCTAAAATCATCGATAGAATGTCCTCAATGGGGAAAGAAGACAAATGTTCTCGACTCTGTTATGTTCAGAAAGGTTACTACAGTAAGTTAGAAGTCGCTTTACCGTGTCAAGTAGGGCACCGAGGCGATCTCCAAAACTGACTTGCACAATAGTTGCCTCGGGATCAAAATCTTGATCTATCAGAACAATAGGCATTGGAATAGAATCGTTTTCGTGCAAAGAGTACTGCAGTAGAAACTCGTATCAACATTAAGATTAAGAAGGGCACGACACACACTTCAGTAGTAAATAATCTCAAACATTAGAGTTTAGAAGGTGTACTCAAAATCAACCGAGTATTATGTCCTCGCACATTTACATAAAAACTAGGAATTTTGAAAAGAAAAACACTAAGAGCTTCCTTTAAATTCTTTCCACTAATGGTGATTTTGAAAGTTTGTGGCATCAAAACCATTTTCTTGATAAAATTGCATTTTCGAATTTCCAAAACAAAGTTTGCGAATTAAGAGACGGAGGAGGGGAGATCCAAAATCTATGTCAATCCCAATTTCAAGTTCGAATTACAAATAACGAATTCCAAAGATAGATAAGAGTTACCATCGACATTGAACCAAGTGAGTCGACTCCATCAACAGAGGCACACATCATGACCACATTCCTACATAACAATTTCCTCCAAATCCATCACCATCAATGAATTCACAGCAAACAACCCAACATATTAGATACATAAATGGGAATAGCACATAAAATCCGACATCATAAACTATCAAGATTGAACAAACAAGTTCTCCCTCTGTCCCACTAGTAGTGTCCGGTTTCTTTTCGGAACGAAAATTAAGAAAATAATATTGTATGGTATATGTTATTTGACTTTTAGGTAATTAATTTGTGATATAACTATCAAGATTAAACAAAACTCACTCCCTCCGTCTTTTGGGCACGAAAATTAAGAAAATAATATTGTATGGTGTATGTTATTTGATTTTTGGATAATTAATTTATGTCCACAAATTATTTGCCCTTTTTAGAAATAAACGGTAGACACCCATTTCGAAAATACAAAACACTACTTATGGGACGGATCATACTCAATCACTCATCAACAATTCATAAACACCCAACAACCATTAAAACCACACATCAATTCTAACATCAAAGTCGTCCAAACAAGTAACTAACCATGTAAAACTCAAACAAGCAGTTATTATTTATCAGTCACTGAAAAATTCAATTTCTGGTAGGTAAAAACTAAGATCAAGAAACCCAGAGAGAAAAACCCTACTAGTAATAAAAAAAAGGTAAAATCTTGAAATTACCTTTTCTTTGAGAGATTACTACCAGGGGCGACTGAAGAGTAAAAATTAGTATTTGATGTCGGCAAAAAGAATCTCGGAATACAAGCGGAAGAATTGGGATCTTTGGACGGAAGGGCGGCATGATACGAAACGGAGACGCCGTTCGCGATCGCCATAACTTGCCCAGCTGCTGATGAGAATTTCTCTAGCGTGTGTGAAAAATTGCTGTGGCGAGTAGGAGGAATTATTGAGAGGATATTTTTGTTTTTTTTCGACGTTGGCATTATGATGCATGACATCATCTAGTCGGGCCCACCAAGGCTGGTGGCGCCACGTTAGGCGGGGGCCCAACTCACTTTTGTGTGGAAAATGTATATTTTAAGGTTAATGTCATTATCATTTTGGCTTGGCTTTCAAACTCAACCCAGTAATATTAAATTATTCAGTCTAATTGCGTATTACTCCCTACGTGCACTTCATTAGTTGAGTTCAGTTTTTTTGACACATAAATTAAGAAAGTTTGTGTCTAAAGTAATATTCCCCTGTATAGATATTTGTGGCTTACTTTTCAGATTGGAAGGTCACATTAAAAATAGCTCAGACCCAATATAGTAAAAAAATTACTACCTTATGATTATACTCTATTTATCATTTCTCTCTCCATACTTTATCATATATATTCTCATTATATCATTCATTCATCTTCTCCATTTTATCATATACTCTCTTAATATCTTATTTATTTTTTGCATCTTATTTTATCATCTACTGCCAAAAAAATTTGAGACGTTTATAGTGTACCAGAAGAAGTATGAATTAGTGAGGTCCATTAAAATATATTCAAATATTATTTTAATTTACATAAAAAGTGAACTAATAAAGTTGATCAACTGAGAAAAAAAGGAAATTGAATTAATGAATTAAGAGGGATGAAATATTAAATTCAAAATATCAAGATTCTATAAAAAAAACTATAATTTATTTATTTATTTTATTCGTAAGTGGGAGTTAGAATACATTACAAAATAATTTGAGAAATATTACAAAAAATATCATAATCTTCCTAACTAGCAAATATTAGAGACCAATACACTAAAAAAATAAATTAGGGAATAATTCATCCAAAATAGCAAACATTAAGGACAATTTGTACCAAGATCTCGGTGACTTAATTGATCTTAAGCTTGGTAAGATTTCAAGTGAGTGCATTTGACTATCTACCACTTTGACCTACTATAGTAAACATCATCGCGATCGGATCTACGTATGTTGGGTGCTAATAGTCATTTGTGGCTCAGGTTAGTTGTATGTATCTTGCAACCGTATTCTAGTAAAATGAGTTGATAATATCCCCAGAGGAACTCGTAAGGATTAGCACACTAAACCCGACCGGTTGATTAAGTTCAAGTGTGTTAATAAGGTCGAGTGGTACTACTCAGGAATATAACAAGATGTTAATTAATCTAAGTTGTCAGTAATTAACAGATATTTCTAACTTAATGAACAGATATTTCTAACTTAATTAACAGATATTTCTAAGTTAAGGTGTGTTAATAAGGTCGAGTGGTACTACTCAGGAATATAACAAGGTGCGTTAATAAGATCTTAATTAATTAACAGATATTTCTAACTTAAATACGAGGATCGATTAAGTCTAAAATATAAGTTCATGCTCAAGTTGGGATAAAGGGGTAAGTCAGCACGGATTCTCTAGTGGAATGAATCTGAGTTTATTAATTAAATTAACTATGGGCTGAGCATAGATAATTAATTAATTTGAGGCTCGACTTTATTTCTTGTATTAGATCCCTAATATGGCCCAATTAATTGCCTAGTTATTTATTGTCTCTTAAAATTATTATTAATAGATTAATGCATTTTGTATTATTTAATAATATTATTTATCATGAATTAATTGGTTGTGCCAATTAATTGATAAATAGATGTAGCCCAACAGATTAATTTATTATATTATGAGTTTATTATGTGGAACCCATTAGAAGTATAATTAAAATAATGGGTTATAAATATTAATATATATTAGTTTTTTGAAGCCTATATATTAGTATTTCGTTCATAAACAATACACACATTCATATTCTCACACGATATACGCGAGTGGGAGAGAGACAATAATCAGTTTTCTTCAGTTCTCTGACCACACCGAGGAAAAAAAAAGGTCTGGGACACATATCAAAAGATCTGAAACACGAGCAACAATCAAAGCTGCAACAACATACGTGGAGGAAGGTAATCAACTCTTCCCTCCTATTCTTTCAATTGGTATCAGAGCCATGGTTTTAGGCTCTGATTGTTGCTTTTAGGAGCCACGATCTTATGAGCCGGCCTCTAAAGGGTCCAAACAACTATAAAGAGTGGAAGAGAAACCCCACACTATTGTTCAAAAATGAGAAACTAGTGTATGTTCTCAGTACCCCTGAGCCTGAACTCCCGAAAAAGGGGCGACTGAAGAGCAGATAATGGAATCAGAGAAGTGGATAGAGGATAATGACAAGATACTCGTTTTGTGATTCTATCTACTATGACTGATTCTCTTGCTTCACAGTATGAAAATACGCCCCATGCGGGAGTAATATGGGATTTCATGGCTGCAAAGTTCGATGAGACTGATAGATCTTAGAGATTTCATCTCTTGAAGCAGGTTACGACATGTTGTATGACTGAAGGTGTATCCGTATAGGATCAACACATGATCGAGCTGCTAGATCGGCTTGCTAATGTTGTTGGTGTTTTGGACCTTGGGATCAAGATAGATTTCATTCTACATTCACTACGTAAGTCATATGAGAATTTTCGCCTAAATGTAGCGATGTCAAAGAAAAACTACACTCTGAATGAACTTTCAAGCGAGTTAATCGCTGCTGAAGGAATCATGGGTAAGGGTAAGGGTAAGGGGACCCAAGTCTTGAACACTACTAGCAGCTCAAGGAACCCTCCGAAAGGTGGATTCCAGAAAAATGGCAAGAAAGCTGAGAATGAGCGCATGAAGTTAGCACCTACTGGAGGGGTTCCAAAACATAAGGGAAAGTGTTTCAAGTATGGTAAGGTTGAACATTGGAAGACTGAATGTCAAAACTTCAAGGCAAAACAGAAAGGTACACGCATCGCCTTAGTAACTGAGACTGTTCTTATTTCCGCATCTACCCATGAATGGGTAGTCGATTCTTGAGCAACTGATCATGTTTGTTACACCTTGCAGGAATTTATGTAGAAATGGGTTATGGTTGATGGCGCGGTTGTGGTCTCCATGGGCCATGGATCGCGAGTTCCAGCTGTTGTCATAGGAGATTTACATTTACCTATTTTAGACTCTAGTTTATTAGTAAGAGATATTTTATTGGTGTCTGAGTTTAGGAGAAACATTATTTCTGTTTCAAAACTTTTAATTGTGGATGGTTATAGATCTATTTTTGATGATCAAATTTTGATCTCAAAAGGGAAAGATCTTATCTGCAATAGGCTTTTAAATGGATCTCTATATACTATTACGTCTATTCCGTGTACATCTGTTAATGTTACTTCCTCATCATCAAACAATAAGAAGAGAAAAGAATCTTCTAAGGTAAAATCATATACGACTAGGTCACATCAATTTGATAGGATCCAAAGGTTGGTGAAATATGGATCATTGGAGTCTCTCCAAGTTGAACCATTTTCAACTTGCGAATCCTGCTTTGAAGGAAAGATGGTGACTATGTCTTTTAAGGCAAAGGGTTATAGAGCCACAGAACACTAAGTTTGATTCATTCTGACTTGTGTGGGCCTATGTCTACACAATCCCGTGGAGGGTATGAGTACTTCGTCACATTTACTAACGATTACTCGAGGTATGTATATGTTTACCTTCTTCGCCACAAGTCGGATTGCTTTGAAACCTTTAAGGAATTCAAAACAGAAGTGGAGAAGAAATTAGGTAAAGAAATCAAAACACTGCGATCTGATCGTGGTGGGGAATACTTGTCCAACGAGTTCAAGGATTACTTGATAGAATGTGGGATTACATCCCAGTTGACAACACCGAGCACGTCTTAATAGAATGGTGTGTCAGAGAGAAGGAACCGAACTCTCTTAGAGATGGTTCGATCGATGATGAGTTATGCAACTTTGCCAATTTCCTTTTGGGGATATGCTCTAGAGATTGCGGGCATATTTACTGAATCGTGTTTCATCCAAGTCGGTTAACACGACTCCGGTCAAGTTGTGGAGTGGGCACAAGCCCAGTATGCACCACATAAAGATTTGGGGGTGTCCTGCTTATGTGCTGAATAAGCAGGCCGACAAGTTGAAGCCACGTTCAGAGGTTATGCTGTTTATAGGGTATCCGAATGACACGAAGGGTGGTTACTTTTATGATCCTAAAGAACAGAACCTCGTTATTAGTACCAATGCTCGGTTCTTAGAGGAGGATTATATAAGTAATCACAAGTCTCGAGTCGAGATCATCCTTGAGGAATTACAAGGTGATCAAGATTCACTTAGAGAGCCAGTTGTGCAAGATAGAGCTCCACGAGCAACTGCACAATCTGTTAACACAACACCTGACATTCTTCGATGTAATGGGAGGGTGACATTTACACATGATCGGTATATGTTCACTGGGGAGACGTCTGATAATCTCCCAGCAAATGAACAAGATACCGTGGATCCCTGGACCTACAACGAAGCAGTGAGAGATACAGATGCCGATTCATGGCGAATCGCCATGAACTCAGAATTTGAGTCCATAACTGATATGGATGTATACAAGTGATCAACTACCTGAGGGCTGCAAAGCTATTGGTAGTAAGTGGGTGTACAAGAGAAATAGAGGACCGAAGGAAGAGATTGTTGCATTTAAGGCCAGGCTAGTGGCGAAGGGTGTTATCCAGAAAGAGGGTATCGATTATGATGAGACCTTCTCACCTGTAGCAACGATCAAGTCCATTCGGATTCTCCTTACCATAGCAGCTCACATGAACCTAGAGATCTAGCAGATGGATGTTAAGACCGAGTTCTTAAATGGTCACCTTGAAGAAGGTAAAGACATATACATGAAACAACCAGAAGGGTATGTGAAAGAGGGCGAAGAACATCTAGTTTGGAAGCTTAAGAAGTCTATTTATGGACTTACAAGCTTCCCGGTTATAGCACCAACATTTTGATGATGTAGTCAAATCCTAATGTTTTGTATCATGTCCTAACGAGGTGTGCGTGTATCGTATCTGTGTTAACGGATCAATGAAGTTTCTTGCACTTTATGTAGACGACATCCTTCTCATTGGCAACAATGTTGAAGTGTTATCAGACGTAAAGACGTGGTTATGCAAGCAATTTCAAATAAAGGACTTAAGTGAAGCTGCTTACATCCTTGGAATCAAAGTTATCCAAGATCGCTAGGAAATGATGTTAAGCTTGTCACAAGCGTCCTACATTGACACTGTTATTGCTCGTTTTAGCTTGCAAAATGCCAAGAAAGGTTCAGACCTTTCAGACATGACATCTTCTACCCAAGAATCAGTGCCCTAAAACGCCTGAACAGATAGAAAGTATGAGGCTAGTATCATATGTTTCCATTGTCGGTAGTCTCATGTATGCAATGCTTTGTACGAGACCAGATATCTCATATGTTGATGCGTGGTCTCAAGATATCAGTCTAACCCTAGACAAGCGCACTGGACTGCGGTAAAAAAATATTCTCAAGTACCTTAAACGGACTAGAGATTATATAATTATTTACCAGTCAGATAGTCTAGTGTCTTTGGGTTATACAACTCGGATCTCCAGGCTGACAGATACGAGAAGAAATCTACCTTGGCTTATGTGTCTACCTTGGGAGATAGAGCCATTTCATG
This sequence comes from Lavandula angustifolia, assembly GCA_028984105.1. Taxonomy (NCBI): domain Eukaryota; kingdom Viridiplantae; phylum Streptophyta; class Magnoliopsida; order Lamiales; family Lamiaceae; genus Lavandula; species Lavandula angustifolia. Next base: position 14,985,688 of record CM054825.1, on the reverse strand, counting down.
GAGGAGTGCTAAAATAGAAATGTGTTGCGGACTCAACCATGGAAGCAGAGTATGTGGCTGCTCCAGAAGCTTCGAAAGAGGCAGTTTCGCTCAAGAATTTCCTCCTGGATCTTGATATTATTTCGAATTTGCCTAAGATAATTCGGGTGCAGTGGAAAATTCAAAGGAACCCAGATCTCACAAGGCGTCTAAAAACATAGATAGAAAGTACAACATTATACGAAAATTCATAAATCAAGGAGACGTGGTCATTGAGAAGATCGGAACTGAAGACAACCTGACTGATCCTTTCATGAAGAGCTTACCAATTCCGGCTTACAAGAAGCATGTTCGTGGCTTAGGAGGGATAGAGATGCCCCACACTTAGGACTGCAGAAACTTTTGTATAAGTGAGAGAAAAATACAGTGATAGATAGGATAGATAGTTGAGTCTGTTTGTTTGTACTAGTTAGTACCAGAACAGACACATTGTATACTAAAAGTTTGCTACAGTATAAGTGGGAGAATTATTGAGATTTTGTATATTGGAAGCAATTTTTATGCTTGTATACAATGTGTTTTTGTCCTTACCACTATTTTATTATCCTATCTGGTAAATGTATATTTGCACATGTAATCATGTATCTTGTATAAAAGTTAGATTTGTGTAGTGTGTCGGGTATCACCTAAGACTACACAATTAGTTGAGCTACAAGATATAAACAGTTATCATAGCCGAGACAACTTAAGGATAAGTTGTTGTTTTAAGCTGCAGTTTAGATAAGAAGTGGCTTGTTTTGGCTGCTTGTCTATACTGATATACTTAAGGTGGTGTATTGAGGGATCATAGTAATATGTGTTCTCCTGACTGACTTTAGTGGAGAACCAAAATCTCGATGACTTACCTAGTGTTAAGCTTAGTAAGACTTCAACTGAGTGCATTTGACTATCTATCACTTTGACCTACTACTGTGAACGTCATTGCGACCGGATCTACGTATCTTGGGTGCTAGTAGTCAATTGTGGCTCAGGCCGGTTGTTTGTATCTTACAACCATCCTAGTAAAATGTAATATCGCGTGAGGAATTCGTAAGGATTAGCACACTAAACCCGGTCGGTTGATTAAGTTCAACTGTGTTAATAAGGTCGAGTGGTACTACTCAGGAAGATAATAAGATGTTAATTAATTTAAGTTGTCAATGGGCTTAATTAATTAACATATATTTTATTTTAAATACGGGAATCGATTAAGTCTAAAATACAAGCTCATGCATAAGTTGGGATAAAGGGGTAAATCAACACAAATTCTCTATGGAATGAATCCGTATTTATTAATTAATTTTGCTCTGGACTGAGCATAGACAATTAATTAATTTGAGGTCCGGTCTTTATTTCTTGTATTAGATCCATGATCTGACCCAATTAGCTGCGATATTTATTGTCTCTCATAAATCAATATTAATAAATTAATGTATTTTGCATTATTTAATAATGTTATTTATCATGAATTAATTTGCTGGGCCAATTAATTGATAAATAGATGCAGCCCAACAGATTAATTTATTATATTATGAGTTTATTATGTGGAAGCCCATTAGAAGTATAATTAAATTAATGAGTTATAAATATTAATATAATATTAACTTTTTGAAGCCTATATATATATATATTAGTATTTTGTTCATAAACAATACACGCATTTATATTCTCACACGATATACGCGAGTGGGAGAGAGACGATAATCATTTTTATTGAATTCTCTAACCACACGGAGGAAGAAAAAGGGTTGGAATACAGATCATAAGATTTGAAATTCAAGCAACAATCAAATCTGCAATAATATAAATGGAGGAAGGTAATCAACTCTTCCTCCTATTCTTTCACTTCGAGGTCGGAGATGTCGTCGGTGATGAGCGGTTGAACGACTTGGAGGTGGAAGAGGTGGTCTGAGGATATGGAGGATGACGTAGGCGAAAGACTAGAAGAGGATGGTATAGACGAGGCTGACAAAGTTGCGAAGTTTGTTGTTGCGGTGCGGATGTGGCCTTGATACGGTGACGTAGAAGGGATTTAGTTAATTTTTTTTTCGTACAAAATTTGTTATTTGAAAAGAAATTAAGTTAAAATCGAATGAATTGATTTTTAAAACTATTACTAGTAAACTTAGATTAAGTTAATTTTTTTTAATTAATTTTTATTTAAGTTTTTAAATTAAAAAAAATATTTGAAAAAAAATTAATTTTAAAATATTTAACAATTTTAAAATTATAGTTTTATTTTTAATAAAAAAAGTACTCCCTCCGTCCCAATAAACATGTCCTCTATTCCTTTTCGGGTTGTCCCGTTAAACATGTCCTCTTTCCGAAAAAGGAAAGAATTAAGAAAAGATAAGGGATACTAATTGCACAATTAAACTAATTAATTGATTTTATAATTAAATATAAATGAGATATTTGTTGCTATCTCTCTCATTACTCGCTGCCCTCTCTCTCTTTATTTGAGAAACCCTAACTTTTCTCTCTCGTTGTCCGTCGCTCCCCTCCTACAAACCCTAGATCTGGAATCAAAACCACTTCGAAATCGCGAGCGAATTAATTGCCTCTGAACTTGCTGTCGAACAAGCCTCCGATTCAGATACTACTGAGGCCGCCGACCTGAGCGATGAGGAGTCGCTCTCCAGGGGGGTGTATAGCGAGCCTCCGTCGTCTGATCTGGACGACTCCTGGAAGCCGCTCCCCTTCTCCATCCCGTCGGAGTTTAGGGCGGACACCGAGGAAGTGATGAGAACGATTGGTCAACATGAGAGGGATAGCGAGATTTAGAAAACAGTTGATGCGATGCTTGCCATCCTGTTGCCGAGATTCGAACGGGTGAGATCTTTCCCTTTTTTGCATGATTATATACTGTCTGGGTGATTTGGTTGGGATATGAGATGATGATTTGTGCTCACAGTTGTTAGATCTTCGGTTCTCAATTATGATTGTGGGTTAGATCTTCGGTTATGGTTGGGATATGAGATGATTTGGTTAAGGTTGTTTTGATTCTTGTTCTGATTTAGGGTTTAAGTGATTCTTGTTCTGATGGTTGTTCTGATTCTTGTTCTGAGTTAGGGTTTAACTGATTCTTGTTTTGATGGTTGTTCTGATTCTTGTTCTGATTCTTATTCTGATTCTTGTTCTGATTCTTGTTCTGGTTGTGGGTTTGTAATCACGGAATTGCTGCTTATAAGCTCTTAAGCTTATAAGTTAGTCATCTTACCATGTGAGATGCTGCAAAATCTGTCGTTACATGTATTTTGGCATCCAGAAAATACTTGCTGCATAAACCCCATAGATAACAAAAAGATAATCAGTTTTATCTACTTGCTGCATAAACCCCCTAGATAACAGAAAGATAATCAATTATATCTACTTGCTGCATAAACCCCCTAGATAACAAAAAGATAATCAGTTCTATCTACTTGCTGCATAAACCCATTACATTCCCAACCTATTCTTCAAGTCACTGATGTCTTCTATAATTCCATTATCAATGATGTAAGCAATGCATTCTTCAACCAGATTTTGTGGGACTGCCAAACTATTGGGCAGTGCATTCTTCGCCTAATTGTACGTGGCCTCCTGTTGTGCTGAACTGCAATTTCTTTCATCTTCCCCTACTTCGGCCTGCCCTTTTCTGTCAGGTTTTGCAATAAGAACTGCACTATTGCATTCATCTCCTTGGTGGAGAGGTATTTTTTTGTCATGGTGGGGAAGGATGAAGAGAAGTGTAGAGGATGTTGTGGAAATGATGTGAACTGATCCTCTTGTTTTTATAGATTATGTTGATGTAATTTCTATTTTGGCTTCAAATCTTCCCACCATTTTTTGGTGAAATTGTGATTGAGAGCTTTGATGTGACTTGAATTTGGTTGGAAATGATGTTGGGATGAAAACACTACTGATCTAGCATGGTTGTAGCTTTGTAGCATGTTTCTAAATGTCTAGCTTGTATTTATATCCATATTTTATATTAATGGAAATGCACTGTTAGGGTGAAAACTGTATACGATCCAGCATGGTTTTATGCTTCATTCATCCCAATTTATTATGCTTGTCAGTTTCGAACAAAAAAAAATTCAAACATGAGGTCGCATTCCGAAAAAATCAAACATCGACAAAAAAAAAGTAACAAAGTGAAAAAGAAAAAATAAGGAAATGATTAACTAGGAGAGAGAAAGATTAATAAATGATTAAAAAGGTAGGCTACACAATAAAATCCTTTCTATCAACTTTCTTAATAACCGTGCCCAAATCAAAAAGGAGATGTTTATTGAGATGGAGGGAGTATAACTTTATAAAATATTTGAAAAAAAGTTAAAAGTTCAATTGAAAATTTTGATGAATTAATCTAAAATTTTTATTCCATAAATATTCATATAACTAACAGTCCACTAATTTAAAATTTAAGAAAATGATCAATTTACCCAAACTAACAAATAATGAGACCAATAAACTTAAAAAATATTATAGTCATCCAAACTAACATATCCCAAATAAAAAATCTGCCCTAAATTCTAGGGCAAAAGATCTAAATAATTTTTACCCCAAATCCAGCTAGTTGCAGGACGATATTGCCAGTGTGAATCGGAGAAAAGCGGAAGTAAAAACACAAAAGGAAACTAATATTCCGAGCACGCCAATTTATTACGGTCGCTGTCTTTATATCTCTAGCGCCTTTTCTTTCTCTGTCTGCGTTTTTCTCCCTCTGGCGCGGTGGTGGAGCTCTTTGATCCCGCTTGATTGACGAGTGCAGGTAATCTTGTACTATTGTGTGGTGATTATCGCGATTGAATTTTGCAAGAACACGCGTAGTTTGTTGTGTTTTTGACTGAAAGAGGATTTATGAATAAACCCTAATTTGGACTGTGGTCAATTATGGTTCTTTACTGTATGAATGAAATTCTGAAGTGTTTTGACCTTTTAATTGTGTGTTGGTTTGTTATTAACTGCCACTTTTATTTGCTTGATTTGAATAGTTCGCCGTTCAATTTTGCATTCAGAATCTTGGCTAGGAGATCGAGGAATTAGTGGTCAATTATGTGTTCTTCTTGGGTTACGGAAATTCTTTAACTGCTAAAGAAGTTTTCTGAATTGGCGATTAATTACTGCGCTGTTAATTGATGGATTTTGAAACAACAAGATTTATTTTATGGGTTGTCTCTCTTGTTTGACAAGATGACACTTTTACCGTCGAATGCTTTAGAAGTTACACTATGTATAGAAATGTTGTTTTCAATCAAGAAAGTATATAGATATTTGTATTTGGCCAACTAATGTCAGTGCTACCATTTTTTATCCATACCTTGGGCTCATTCTGGTAGTCCTTTAGTTACATTCTACTAAACTTCCTAGGGCTGTAATGGCAAACATTGTAAAGCTCATTGATATTTGCTTGCTGCTCTTTGCTGACTTCTGTATTTGGATTTCCAGGTCTTTAATGCCTAGTTGCCTAACTTTTCTGTGTAAGGACTTAAATTCATGATTTATTTATTCTGATAATGGATGGGAAACTCAAGGTTTGAGTTAATGTCAGCCAGTCCGGACACTAATATTGCTGGTAACTACCAAAGTGGCCAGAGGGGATACTCTTCTCCCTCTTTTGGTCGGTCTTCAAGTTTCAGAGAAGGTTCAGAAAGTAGGAATGTTAGTTCTGGGAAAGTTAATTATCGGGGCAGTGCTTTTTCGTCGGGGGATTCGCCCTCATTATCCCAATCCCTGATGTTGGAGCCAATTGTTATGGGTGACCCAAGATATGCTCGGTCTGGTGAGGTGAGGAGGGTTCTGGCTAATTCAGGTGGGAGCAATACAGAAGAAAATGCTTGTGTGTCGGCTCAACTGAAGAATTCACCTCCAGCAAGTGTTGATGATCTAAAACGACTGAGAGCCAGTGTTGCAGATACTTGTGTCAAAGCCAGGTAATACTGGATATTTGTTAGGAATGTTGCATGCGCTGGACTCGCGTTTGAGGCATTTAAGATTTTTTATATTTTAACTCACTATCACTTAGAAGTTATGGTATTTTGTCGTTGCATGGTTCTAAAACAACACTGCTCTTTTTGACTAGCGGTCGAGCTAAAAAGCTGGATGAACATTTAACTAAGTTGAATAAATATGTTGACGCCTTGCCTTCTAAGAAGCCACAACAGCAGCGGAATGAGTTGTTGACAAATGAACGATCTAATGGCGCGACCTTGAAGATATCTCAGATGCACCGGAACTCTTCAGAACTAGGAAGTCAGAAGTTTGATGACCGCTCCAAGAATGTTGGTGTAATCAAGCGTTCGCGTACCACAATCACCGAACCTCGGGTTTGTAAATATTATATTTTCTGTTTTGGGTGTTAAAACCTTATTTCTGCATAAGAAATACACATTTTAATCTGTTCCAGCGCCAACAATATCAATCCCTCTTTTTTTTTTTTTATAAGAAGAAAATACATTTTAATGAAAGGAAACAAGGTGGACAAGGGTATCAAACCCAAAATAAAAGAAAAAGCAGCTAGAAGTGCAACACAACTAATATCTAACCTCTGTACAAGTCAGTTTTGCTTTTGCTTTGAACCGGCCTAACCAGAAGAGGAAAGATTGCTAATTCTCCATTGAAGTGTAGCTGTACATTGTGATCTCTTCCTATTTTTTGTCTTTTAAAACATTAAAGCTATTGTGAAAGAGAATAATTTGCTCTATATATTCTATAAAATCAAGTAGAAAACTCACGTATGTAGTAGGCATAGAGACTGGGGTTACAATCTCAACCTAATACACGGTCTATCTAAGTATAAATGTCTATAAAGAAACATAACTAGAATGAATTCTTCATGCCTTCAGTGCACTGATACCCACTTCACTTTCTTGTGTTTTATAGAAATAACTATTTTTCGCTTTTGAGCTCGCACCAATTCCCCAAAAAAAAAATTTGTATCAATTTTGATTTCCAGTGGTTTATCACTTCATCTTCATCAATAGTTCTTGTACTTTGGAGTTACTTTAATCATTGCATCCTATGTTATCTTATATTCACTGCTTACTTCCCCATATTCAGGCAGAATGCAGGAATAATGTGATATTGCGACAGCCAACGCCAGTGGCAAAAGAAAGAGACATTCTTAAAGACAATAATGCAGATTCTGATATGGCTGAGGAGAAAATAAGAAGGTTACCTGCAGGCGGAGAAGGATGGGACAAGAAAATGAAAAGGAAACGCTCTTTTGGTTCAGTGTCTTCAAGATCTGTTGACAATGATGGCGAACTGAGACGAAATGTGCACAATAAGCTCGCTGTAGATTCTAGCCCGCTCCCCAGTGATTCTGTCCATGGTTTCAGGTCAGAAAGTTTTGTTACTTGACATGATATGCAAGTTGGTAGGGTTACATTTGTTGTTTATTTCTATTTATCATCTTGAAAGCTGCTAAACCAAGCTTAACGACTCTTTCATTTCAATGCAAATGGATGGTTTTAGGTTCTGGCGTTTTTGTTCATTTTCTGAACTTCATAGTTGGAACCTGACCTGGGGATTAGTTGTTTTGGAGAAAGTTTTGAATTGATGTAATGGTTAATAGTGTTGGTAATAATCCTACTATATTATTTTTAGACCAACTCTCTTTATATGCCAACTTGATCTCCACAAGGTGATTTATACTGTAGGCTTTTAATCTGTAATGTGAAAGCCTCATCTAGATGAAGTGAAGATTTCTATTTGTATTTGGGTTGGTTCTTAGTTTAGTTATTGGATTTGTGTCTGTAGGATTTAATGATGTCTATTTTGACAGATCGGGAGCTTCAGTTGGTGGTAAGAAGCTAGAGGGTGTTCCATCTCCTGCTGGTACTGCCCGTGTAACCTTCAAAAATGAACAAGAAAAACCAGTGCTATCAAGGGATGTTTCTGGGGGACCAATTAAGGAGCGACCTCTGGGGAAACTAAATGTTAAGTATGTGTCTCTCTTTTGTTAAGTATGTCTCTTTTATACATCAGTTTTAGTTGTTATATATTTTGCTAAACCTTGCCCCTTTTGCGCTCTCTATCCTGAATCAAGTTTTAGTTAACTATATGTGTTGATCTGTATTGGAATTTATGTTAATGACACTTCCTCCGGACCTCCTTTAGGTTGAGTAATCGTGAGGAGAATCATACCTTGACTTCCTCTCCAATAGTAAAGGGGAAGGCATCAAGGGCACCACGAAGTGGTTCTGTGACTGCCTCTAATTCAGCTGCTAATGTTCCTCGTGTCCCTGGAACTTTGGAGAGTTGGGAACAGGGCCAAGTTGTGAATAAAAACACTCCTTTGGTTGGGCCTAACAATCGGAAGCGTCCCTTGCCTTCAAGATCATCCTCTCCCCCAATAACTTGGGGTGGTCAGAGGCCGCAAAAGATATCACGGACGAGGAGAACAAATCTTATTCCAGTATCAAACAATGATGAAGTGCAGATTCAATCTGAAGGGTGTTCCCCTACAGATTCTGGTCCAAGGATGAGCAGCGGTGGGATCTACACTTCTCTTATATCCAAGACTGCAGCTAATGGAAGCCAAAATCCTAAAATTAAACCAGAGAACGTTCCATCTCCTGCGAGATTGTCTGAAAGTGAAGAATCTGGTGCTGGTGAGAGCAGGATGAATGATAAATGTGTTGGAAGCAGGGATCTGGAAGAAAAGACTGCAAGTGCTTGTCAAAGTGTTGGGCCATCAGCAATCCCTATAAAAAAGAATAAAGTTGTGGCCAAAGAAGATATTAATGATGGTGTGAGAAGGCAAGGACGGAGTGCCAGAGTTTCACCATTTTCTAGCATGTCACCAACTAGAGAAAAATTGGATAATGTGGTGGCATCCAAACCTCTTCGAAATGCAAGGTCTGGTTCTGAGAAGAGTGGAAGGTACTTGATGATTTCCTTTCAAGGATATGTTGAATTCCATTTTTAGCTATTTACTTGCTCATGCAGCCTTTGTCTCATTGTCACAGCAAGTCTGGTCGACCTTTAAAGAAGCTTTCAGATCGAAAAAACTTTTCTCGTCTTGGCCATGTGACAAATGGGGGTTCCCCTGACTGCAGTGGTAAGCCATATAAATGATCTTTGAATCTTAGTGCTTGATCTCTTGACTGTATACTGTGATTGGCGGTAAATAAGAATTCAGTAACTATTAACAAAAAAAAAAAAAAAAATTCAGTATGCTGTAAATTTTGTTCTCTTAAGTTTTATGGTTTGACCGATGATCTGCCACTAGTTTCTGTAATGGGTATGTTACCTATTTTCTCTTTAGATCTATGAAGGTGTCCCTGTTTGTGTTGATTTCTTGGAAGTGTAAGGCCTAAACTAAGATAAAAGCATAGAACTCGTGCTTGACCTGCTTTATCACTTATAAATAACAAGTTCTACGTCATGTTCAGAAAGAATTATGATACCTATAGCAGAAGAAGCATTAAAAACCTGAAGGCAGTTCATGTATCTAAATTTGTTGAATAAATTACAAAAAAAAAAAAAAGAAAAGAAACTGAGGCAGTGTTCCTTCTCTTATAGGGGAATCAGATGATGATCGTGAAGAACTCTTGACAGCTGCTAATGTTGCCAGCAGCTTTAGCTGTAAGTATCTGTGATTATTCGTATGGTTAAATTCTCTTTTATATTCTCAACAGAGAATTTTCTCTTGTATGTTCTGCTTATGATTCTATCTCATAATAATACAGTCGATGCATGTTCAAGTGCATTCTGGAAGACATTTGAGGCGTTGTTTGCTTCTATTGGCCCAGATGAAAAATCATTCTTATCACAACAGGTTAATTCTTATTTATGGTTATTACTTATTAGATGCTCCAGTTTTTGTTCAGTTGATTCTTATAAGTTTTTTTATGTTTAAATCAGCTGAAATTGGCTGAAGAATCATGCACAAGTTTGTCTAAGTACCAGAGCAATGGAAACTTTGATCAGGCGGACTCGGTTAGTAACTGGATCTCTCTTAGTATTATATTGCATACAGACTATACTTGTCTAGTTGGCAAGTTGTTTAATTAAATGTGTCGAATATTTGCTTAAACTGCCGCTTCTCCATTATTTACTGTCATAGGTCACTTTTCTTTTCATCAGGACGATTATTTCAGAAGCAACAAATGCACCAATTCTTTAGATAAGATGGATTCAGTTGAAGAACTTCAGAATTCCTCTGTACATGAAAGAAGTACTCCACTTTATCAGAGGGTATTATCGGCTCTCATTATGGAAGATGAAGTTGAACAATTTGAAGATACTGAATTTGGGCGACCAAGGAATCCAATTTATAACTCGTACCTCTTTTCTGATAACGAAAGTAAGCATATGGACAACCTAGAATTCTGTGAGCCAGTAATTGATTCTCGAACAAGGAAAAATGGTAATGTACGTAAGATTTTTCCGTGTAACGGGAATATGGATAAGAGCCCCGGTGCTCTAGATTATATATGTAACGGAGACCTGACACAAAGAGATGATGGTTTCGTACACTCAGAGGTTGATGTTTTAGTAAGGCTTTCCAGATTTGACCATGCTCCGCAAAGTCTGCTGGCAAACGGTAGTGGCATTTCTTCCTTTGATTTTCAGTATGAGCAAATGGATGTTGAAGAAAAGCTTGTAGTAGAACTGCAGAGCATCGGCCTTTTCTTGGAAGCTGTGGTAAGTTTCAGATTATAAAGACTGGCACTAAAAAGTTTTCTCGTCATGTTTTCTATTTTAAGGAGCTAAATATCTTAGTAACATTCAACTGTTAAAAGTGCAATAATTTATATATATATATATATATATATGTATATGTATATGTATATGTATATATTTCATGCAATTCTAATTGATTTACGCTATACAGCCGGCATTGGATGACAAAGAGGAGGGAATCAACCATCAAATTGTTCAGTCAAAGAAGGGATTTCTTGAACAGGTCCTCTCACATGACACTAATTCAGATTACTTCTCTCTTTCCCTTTGCTTATAAATTAGTTCTTCATTACATGATCCAGATTTGCTCTCAACTTTTAATTCTTGTGCTGTAGGATAAGTCTTAATTATTGAGTCTAATTGATTGTGTCTTATGCCCAAAAACTTAGGTTACAAAGACGAAGACGTGCATGGATAAAATTGATAGAGCTCTTCAAGAAGGAAATGATATTGGAAGGTAATTTACTTAATACCAGTAGCCTTTCCTTTTTATTGTGAAAAAATAACAGAAATATTGCTAGCATCATCTCATTGTACTTAAAATGCGATTTTATCATACGCCAGGGACCCCGAGCAGGTTGCGATGGACAAGCTTGTTGAGTTGGCGTACAAGAAACTTTTGGTTAGTTTCGAACTATATCTTCTTGGGTTAGTCAGAAATAACTTCTGAGTTTAATGGTGGGCCCTTGTTTGGAATGATTCACAGGCAACTAGAGGAGCCTATGCTTCTAAGAATGGGATTGCTAAGGTGTCAAAACAAGTTGCTTTGGCATATTGCAAGAAGACACTTGCGAGATGCCGCAGATTTGAAGATTCGGGCATCAGTTGTTTCTCTGAGCCTGCACTTCGCGAAATCCTCTACGCACCACCTCCTCAATTCACTGAGATCGAGTTACTTCCTGGTGTTAACCCGCCAGCTGGCAATGGTAAGCACTCAAATCTTGTAAAATGCAGCTATGAATAGCTATGGTGCAGAATATCATTTAACTTCCAGCAGTTTCAGTAGTGAATATTGTTTTAGATCGAGACCGGTATTGATCTTCGGTAGATCTTAGAAACATTATTACATTTTGTTTCTGAAGATACTAAACATGTTTTTTTTCTTGATTTTCATTAGATCATAGAAACCTTATTGCATTTTGTTTCTGAAAATACTAAACATGCTTTTTCTTGATTTTCAGTAGATAATAGAAACAGCATTGCATTTTGTTTCTGAAAATACTAAATCATGATTTTTCATGGTTCTGCAGATGCATTTGGGACTTCAAATCATCTCTCTGATCAGGGTGTGGCTAAAAATAGGCCGGTATCAAACAGAGGAAAGAAAAAGGAATTGTCACTTGATGACATTGGTGGCTCTCTATTTAGAGCCCCATCTGTATTAGGCATGCCGGGGTGTGCAAAGGGAAAGAGAAGCGAAAGGGATTTGAGCAAAAACGGGCGGTTCTCTAAGGGTGAGCGCAAGACAAAATCAAAACCAAAACAGAGAACAGCTCAGCTGTCCATGTCCGGAGTCAATACTGAACCAGCCAAAAGAAAAGATGTTAGATTCATGTCTTCCGGTGGGGCCCCATCCGAACCATCGAAAGATAAGGAAGCCCTCGACTTTTCTGCTCTGCCTCTTGACAACATAGACGGAATAGGAGAACTAGGTGTAGATTGTGATACCGGTGCACCTCAGGATCTGAATTCTTGGTTCAATTTTGAAGTGGAGGGACAAGAAGAGCAAGACGGCCCTATCGTCGGCCTTGAGATACCGATGGATGACCTCTCTGAACTGCTGATGTTTTGATCATCAATCCTTGTTGTACAGATTATCAGAATAAGGTTTTGTTTAGGTAATCAAGTGCTCATTCTTTCTTCCTTGGGTTGGGGGTGTTCTGTCTTGGCCTAATGGCTGGTGTAATTATCCATTTTTGTTGTACTTTAGGAACTTTCACTTGTAAGAGGCATCACTGTTTAGAGTGTAATCATTGAAAACTGATTCAGAAATTCTTGATAAAATAGCATTGGTAGTAAAGGAGATTGTAGTTTATCTTCTTCGTTTCAAGATTAGTACTCTCTCCGTCCACAGTAGCAGGATCACTATAACTAACTCCATTGAGTTCACCACCATAGAACTCAACGGTACTTTTTCAACTAATAAAATGAAAAATCAAAAGGTGTAGATTTAGTTCATTTTCTTTTCGGTGCGGTTTTTAAAGAGTGTTGATGTGCATAGAGCCGCATAGAGTTGTGGACCCTTAAAAAAATGTGTAATAATTTATCAAAAAAGAAATTAGACTGTTTCAATGGGATAATCCGAAAAGGTATACTGGATTAAGGTAGTGTTTAGCTAACCTTGATAAACAGTTTTTCGCTACTTATGCCAAAAGTTTTTTTAAGCAAAATTTGTTAGTGTTTGCAATATTAGAAAAAAAAATATTTTAGTTTTAGAAAAATCAGTATTCCAAACATTCTCATAAACTATTTTTAAAAAACATTTCAAACACACTCATAAACTATTTTTAAAAAACACCCCTCATCAGCTATGAGCTTCTGCATATTCTGACTTATTTTAAACTATAAAATAACATAAACCTACATTTCAAACATTAAAAAAAAGCATTTTGTGACGAAAAGCAGGATATTAAGTTGTTCCGAACACTAATTAAATTTCCAAACATTAAAAAAAGTATTTTTGCAATGTAAAAGTCCAAAAGCAGCTTAGTTAAACTATTTCAAACACTACTTAAATCTATGGGACGGAGGGAGTACTTAAATCTTGAAAGAAAGTCAAACTATACTGAACTAGAAGAATGAGAATCAGAACAGAGCAAAATTTCCAGGTCTCCATTTCTGTTCAATAGGAATAATCATTAACATGAAATGTTTTCTTCAGACGTCTCAACGCTTGATTTGAAACAACACCCCTCCTATACAAAGACTCCGCAAGCTCCAACGCCTCCCCGCGCCATCCGGAAAACCCGACGCCCTCAACTAGCAGCACGTACGAGGTATCATTAGGCCGGCAACCCCTCCTAACCATTTCAGCCACAACATTAATAGCATCGTCGATCCTATGAGCCTTGCACAGTCCAAGAATCACAATGTTGTACGTCACAACGGACGGCACAAACTCGGTACTCCTCATATCACCCAACAACTCCATCGCTTTATCCACCATCCCGTCTCTGCACAGGCACGATATGATCGAGTTGTAAGTGATCTCATCTGGGTCGATCCCTTTGTCGATCATCTCCGGGATGAGCCTCACGGCTCTGGCCCAGTCCCCGGAGTTCCACAACGCGCTCACTAACGTATTGTACGTGCTCACATCCGGTGGGCACCCATTCTCATCAAGCTTGCCGAAAACCTCCAAGGCTTCGTCCGGGTTGCCATTCCTGCACAACGCGGATAGGATTGTGTTGTAGTTGACTATATCCGGGAAGCAGCCACTCGAAACCATGTAGTCCAAGAAGGCGATAGCTAAATCGAGCCTCCCTTCTTTGCATAATGCGGATATCAACGGATCGTACGTGTAAGTATCCGGATTAAGCCCTTCATCCATCATGATCTTCAACAAGTTTATCGCCTCCTCCAACTCCCCATCGCGACACAAAGCACTAATCAAGATGCTATAAGTAACAACATTAGGCTCACAATCAGCTGCAAACATCTCCTCCGTCAACTCCCCCCCTTCCTCCCATTTCCCTTGATTCAACAAAGCCCTCAACAAAATATTATACGAAATTACATCCGGTTTACACCCTCTACTAGCCAAGCCTCTCACAAACTCAAAAGCCTCATCCATTAATCCACCTCTACACATCCCTCTTATAATAGTGTTGTAAGTATATAAATCCGGCTTAAGCCCTCTACTCAACATCTCATCGAATATCTTCATTGCCTCACCAATCCCCCCTTCAAGAATCATGGCCTCTATCAAAATTGTGTACGTTATCACAGTTGGGCGGCAATTACTCTCCTCCATCAACTCATCCATCATCTTCAATGCTAAACTAAGCTTCCCTCTATTACAAAGACTGCCTATCATAATATTATAAGTCACAATATCCGGGGCAAAGCCTCTAGCCCTCATCCTACTCAAAACCTCGTTAGCAGAATCGATCATATTTGCTTTGCACAAGCCACTAACAAATGCATTATACGCATATATATCAGGCTCACCGTATTTCTCAAGGATCCGCATTGCCTTAGCCGCTTTCTCCACGTTTCTTGAGGTGAAGAATCCCTTTATGAGCTGCGTGCAGAGGATGACGTCAGCTTTGAACCCTGAATTCACCATTGATTTCAGAAAATAGAGGCCCTCGTCGTAGTTGCCTGCTTTGCAGGATCGGTGGAGCAGTTTCAAGAAGTGGGCTTCTTTAAAATCATTGTGGGGGAGATGATTAGGCCGAGTTTCGGTGGAAAGATTGAGTCTTTCTAGATTTCTGGAGTTTGTAATCTTGGATTGTGTTTTGCTACTGCATCTGAAAACGGAGTTGTGATGAGGGTTATTAGTAGTGGGTTTGTGTTGGGTGAAGATGAGGCGGTGTGGGAAGAACTCGGCACAGAAAGTTGAAGTCATTAGTTACAAACTCTTCACAACGTCGAGCTCTCATGGAGCATTAGAGAGAGAGAGAGAGAGAGGAGAGAACATGTGGAGGTGTTAGCTTTTCTGGTCCATTTTCGATAAGGGACATAAAGGGCAAGACATGTACTAATATATTTTTTTAATAAAGATACATGCAGCACTTTTTTTTTTTAATAAATAGTTGTAATAAAAAAAATTACTACTAAAGAGACGTGTTCTAATACTTCATCCGTTCCGCTATTCTTGTTTAAGTAGTATTTAACACGGAGTTTAAAAAATTGAGTAAAGGTGTGTTAAATTGGATGAAAAGTGTGTCAAAGTGATGAAGTCCACTGTTTAATTGATTGTGATCAACAAGTTAATTTTCTTTTTCAGGATGAAGATAAGAATAGCAACACAATCAAAAAAGGAAATTAAGACAAGAATAGCGGAAAGAATAAAGTATATATGTTAAACCATAAACAAGATTTTTTTGATAATATATTGAGGTGAATTGTACCCCTCCTCACTTCATTAATTCAGTTTCTTTTTTACGTTGAAACTAAGAGAGTTGTTTATTGCATTTAAAGTAGTGTTAGTAGTGATGCACACTAAAAAATATTAGAGCATTATTTTTTATTTTTAAAAAAAGAACTAATAGAATACGATGGTCAAAAAGAAAAGCTAGATTAATGGAGTAGCACGAAGGAGTATTATCTTGCTTGAGCTTTATCAAATAAGACACTCTAGCTACTCGATTGTTAAAATCTTAAAAAGAAAATTGAATTGCACAAAGTTTGTTTCAGATTTAGCCAAAAGTGGAGAAAAAGATGTGTATATTATATGCAAATGTTGGTGTGGTGGTCAGAGACTTGTTCATACAAACATCAAGTCCCCCAAGAGGCAAAATCGACAATGAACAATACTCTTCACTTACAAAAGATGAAATATTATTATCATTAAATCGACCCTAACTAGGATCAAAAACTAAATCAATCAGATCAACCACTTATACAGAAGTGGAAATACCAACTAAACAACATTCAGTCGGTCATTTACAAAAGATATAAAGCATTTGATACTGGCATCACAACAATGTTAGAAGATGGAAGAATTTACATCATATATCCATCACAAAGAGAAGCTAGCAAAAAGTCATTTGTGATGATGAACTTATTGTTTAGCTCTAATTAGCTGCTGATCCTACAACTAAGTTCCTGATTTACCACCACGTTTAGCTGCTTCGGAGCTACTAATGGTCATAAAGGACTCTCCACAACCACACTGACCCGCAGAATTAGGATTAATAAAGATAAACTCAGATCTAGTCACAAGAAAATAGAGATATCATCATGAATACATATAGGATCAAACTTACTTGAAACAGAGCATGTAAAAGAAATGGAAACTAGCTGGTACCTCAGTTTGTCATCAACAAAATCCATCTTGGTTCCTATTACATGCATTAGAGCCTTTGGATCAATCAAGATTTTCACCCCTTTGTCCTCAACCAACTCATCAAACTTTCCTTTCTCATCTGCAAAGATGATAAATGTAATAACTCAAGCATAAAAAACACAATATATTCTAATCAATATTTTAGAGAAGCTGCTGCCAAAATCTATGTCTATGCCATCATCCATCAAAGAGATGTATCTAGATCATGGTTATTTTCAAACTTATATGCATTAGCAAATATCTTATTCTCTACATCTCTAAGGTTTCTGATAGATTCAACCGATCCTTCGCCATCATGGAAGCCCTATTTTCTGGAAATATCATATTCTGTACATCTCTGAGGTTTCTGATAGATTAAACTCACCCTTCGCCATCGTCGAAGCCCTATTCAGCTGATCATGGTTATTTTCAAACATATTTGAATTAGGAAATATCATATTATCTACATCTCTACGGTTTCTCATAGATTCAACTGATCCTTCGCATCATGGAAGCCCTATTTTCAGGAAATCGAAAAAGGAAAACTCGGAATGGGTGACAACCCTAACAATGTTTCATCTTAATTGAGTATTTTGATTCTAAGGCAAGTTAATAGCCCTATTTCTCAACCAGCAATACGAAAACCTCCTCCACAGTACATGATTATCATTAGCAATATCTGATACAACACCTGAAAAAAAAATAACCCTAACAAAACACGAAATTGAAATTATTCTCAACATTAATTCTTCATATCGGACCATGAAATGACGAAACTTCAGTATAAGGAACAAATCGGAACGATATTTACCGGAATAATTGAGGGTGTAGGATAGGCCGTTGCAGCCGCGGGCCTTAACGCCGAGCTTGAGGAAAGAGCGCTGGCGATGGTCCAGGAGATGGCGTATTCTCGCGGCGGCGGCTTCCGTCAACGACAGTACTTGCTTCCGCATAGCGAACTCGATCAAATCTCTCCGGCCAGTTTCTGCACGATGTCCCCTTTTTTTGGAATATTTTAGACGGGCTTGGGCCTTTAATTTTGGATTCACGATTGGGCTGCTTATTAAGATTAAACTTAAATGATATTCCTTTTCAATTCACCACATAATTTTGTGATATATTAATATGATTTAATTAAATTTTAGTCGAGTGTCTAATAATTATTGTCATTAGAGTAAGATTTCATATTGATCTTCGATTTTTCGATGACATCAAATTGGTCTTCCACCTTTCAATTGAATCATATAAAAAAGCATAAAATATTTTCATTTCAACTGTTATATTCGTCCTCCCTTTCGCCTGACCTTCTCTTTTGGCTGATATGACTCCCTCGTAGCATTAACTCCGCTACAACATCGAAATCCAGACATTTCTTTGATTAACTTATTCCTTCAAGTAAACATATGGGCCCCGTTTGTTTGTCAATAAAGTAATGTTGTTAGGGAATATAATTCTGTGGAATATGATTGCGAAGAAAATGAATACAGAAAGTAAAATTACTGAGGAATTTGATTCCGTGGATTATGATTATAAAGAAAGAAATTACTTGCACTTGTTTGGTTGATACTAGGAAATGTAAAATCATGTTATCAATAATATGAATAAAATATATTTATCATCAATTATTTGTTAATTGTTATATTATTATTTTATAAATATAAAAAATCACTCAAAATATTATTATTAATATTTTTTAATTATATAACTTATAATAAAATATTCAAAACATTTAGTTAAAAATATTTTTTAATATCAATAACATCTGTTTTAATAATAATAAATATTAGTTAAAATTATCTTTTTTAATATTAATAACATTTTTAATAATAATAATAATAATAAACTTATTAAAGAACTCACTTATTTTAATAATAATATTTTTCAGAATAATAACAAGATTATTTAAGAAAATAGTTATTATTGTTCATAAATTAAAAATAAAAAAATATAAATAAATTAAAATATTCGATTAATTTATAAAAATATTTGGGGTGTTTTCTTAAATACCCAGATCGGAAATCGAAAAGACAATTTTATCCAAAGCTTATAATTGATACACAAAATACCCAACTTTACTTAAATATCCCAACTTTTCAGACTTGTCAGCCTACAAAACCGTTATTTTGCTTCGTTCCGTGCGCAAATAATTAACGCAGAATCCCGCTCAATCCCGCTCATGTACTGACCGAATCCCGCTCGGTGACGTGGAATCCCGCTCAGCCACGTGGAAGCCTCGTGGGATCCCGCTCGTGACGTGGAATCCCGCTCGAGCGTGGCCAGTACCGCTCGCGGAATCTCGCTCGGCCGTCCGGTCCTGCTCGCGGGATCCCGCTCGGCTTTTTTGACTTGGTAGGCCGTGTAGAATCCCGCTCACTGAATCCCGCTCGGCCGTTTCTAGTCCAGCTCGTTCCAAAAATCGTGATTTTATCTATTAATACTGTGATTGAAGTCCAAAATCGAACACATTCACTCCTCTTTCATTTCATTTTCAACTACAAATTATTTCTGTAGAATTTTGCTTCGTCGTTTCATAAAATAAAAATGAAAATGAATAGTTGGTATAATATTATTGTTCATTTTAACGGGCAATTTAACAATTTGTCCGAGTATATTGGCGGTGAAGTTAGAGTTGTCTGCATTCCTGTGAACAATGTTTGTATCCCTATTTTATGACAATTCATTCAATACAATCGACGACGTGGCGGCGGGACGGGGCGGGATGGGCGGGATACTGCCGAGCGGGATTCGTTGTCCCCGAGCAGGATTCGGCCGGTGCTCGAGCGGGATTCGTCTCTCGGTCGAGCGGGATTCGGGTGTTGGCAGCCTGATTTTCGAGTTGGATTTGAATATAAGTGAGCGAGACTGAGCGGGATTTAAGTCTCGAATTAATTCGTTTCGAATTCATGTATTTTTTTGTTTGTTTCTTTAATTAATTCGTCTCGAATTCAGAAAAACATCTGAAAATGATTGGTGTCAGTCAACTTTTTCATAAAGTTATAAGGGTGGTATAAGTAAAGTTGGGTATTTTATGTAATAAATATAAGAATTAGGTATTTTTTATTTTTGTTATACAAAAATGGATAATAGGCAATAATAACACAAAATATATTAACTATAAATTAATAATATTATTATTCAATAATAACTA
This sequence comes from Lavandula angustifolia, assembly GCA_028984105.1. Taxonomy (NCBI): domain Eukaryota; kingdom Viridiplantae; phylum Streptophyta; class Magnoliopsida; order Lamiales; family Lamiaceae; genus Lavandula; species Lavandula angustifolia. Next base: position 14,965,853 of record CM054825.1, on the reverse strand, counting down.
ATTATTATTCTATTTTTAATAATAATAATAACAACAACAATAATAGTAATAATAATAATAATAAATTTCTTTCCTTGTACCAAGGAAAAAGAATCCCTATTCTAAATAAGGAAAAAGAATCCACTATTATTACGCCATTTTTTTTGTTTCAAGGATTCTCATTACTTTTCTAATATTTTGCTAAAATTGAACCAAACATAGAATTTTAAAATCTACATGTGAATACAAGCAAACAAAATTAAAGCACTCCTATATGGTAATTTCGACCAAACTCCATATTGTATCTTCAAGAATTTGGTCGGTCGTGAGATTGAGTACGTGGTGTGCAATCACAACTATTTTAGTAATAATACTAAACTCCAATCATTGGGTTTCGATTTTGGAATATTTTATAATCAAGTGTGTAATGATTTCAACAATTCCATGAACAAATAAATATTAATATCTTGATGATTATCTTCACTAATTAACTACGTATTAATAAAATAATCCCACTAACTTATGTCGTCTCCAGCACCTAGTAGTACTGTAATATTATCTCATTAGTTTTAAAATTATTGTTGTCGACAAATTATCAAGAATATTTAAAAGTATATCACATCGTAATTGTATATGTGTTATCATGCATGATACCAAGTCCTTTTTTCCCAACACAATTATATCATCAGTTCATCACTATACCCAATTATTAAGTCCATTTTTCCACAATTTTTATTATCTTTGTCGATAGATGTGTTTTTTTAATATGTATTTATTGAGGAATCCACACAATTTTCATTAATTGTGTTCCATCAAGAGAGCTTGCTCTATTTCCTTTCAAAAGTGTGTAATTATAACAAAAAATAATCCCATAAATTCCGTCCAAAGAGAAAGAAATAAAATATAAAAACGTTTAAAATATAAAACTTCTACAATTCTTTAAATTTATATAGAATAAACATATATTCTCATTCCTCACAACAAAACTTAAATTTTGTTACTTTACACATAATTAGCCGGCGCCCCACCATTCTAAACCGAACCCCGGTATAGCTAGCAGCCGAGCGGACCGGTCCGATCAACTAACTACGCTGTTCCCTCTTTTTCTGGGACCGGGTTCGTCCGGTTCGATCTCCAAAAAACGAACTAACGATCCTCGAGAACCCGGTCTTTTTACCATCACTACCATTGAACTGAACTCTCCCGGTGCACGATACCCTAGGCGAACCGGGTTCGGTTAGATACGCAGTAGATTTCCAGCTCGGTTCAGACCGGCTTCTGAACAACGACTTTCCCTGTTTCTTCTCCGGCGGATTCCCGTCGGTTTTATGAGCCTTCGGAAGTGCAAAAAATGTCGGCGTGCGTAGTTTTCTGGTCAGGACGACGTTGGAGCGGTGAGTGAACGAGTTGAAGTTCCGGTTCAAGCCGAGTTTCAACGATGCTTTGCGTTGCATTACGGCGTTCCGGTCGAACCACTCGTGCTCGTCGTCGCTGGGGACGTAGAAGGACTCCGGTGGAAGATCGGAGGAGGTAACTGATTGATCGAATATGGATTCAGAAGCCATTAGTGTTGCTGCAATTTGTTGAGAGAGAAGAGGAGGGAGTTTTGGAAATATTTTTATGTTTGGCTGCCATATAATGACAAGGATTAATTCATGGGGGAAAATTATAAATAGAGAAAGGCAATTTATGCTAAGCATGCATGAATAGGTACTGTTTCTTTTTCTTTCCCCTATTTATCTAATATTTTGAATCCAATTGATTTTTATATATACTCTATTATGGCAAAATGCCGGCAATTATATTATTTTATTCGATTTTGATTCGTAGGTGGACTAATCATCTAGTTTAATTAGGAATATTTAATGTGCATAATTATGAATTATTTTATTTTAAGAGATATGGAGATGTTGCATATGGGCCTTGTTTGGAAAACAGCTCAAATTTAATAAGTAGATTGCATTTGAATACATTTATACATGAACACTTAAATAGAGAAAAAATAAAATGAATTTTAAAAAATTATTGTCATAAGGATTTGATTGATATATTTTCATAAGCCTTTTTTTGTTTATTTTCAAAAATTATTACTATCGGCTTATGAAAATAAGCTAAAAAAACTTATTTTTTAGAATAAACTATTTTTATAAAGTCAAATAAATGTATGAGTACTTATTTTTTAGAAAAAAACTGTTGATAAGCTCTGCCAAAGGGAGTCAGATACACTACCTATAGGCAGCCTACACATCTCTTTATTCGAATTAATGGATATAAGGGCCAAAAAGAGAAATTCCCCATTTGATACCTAACATGTCTATTTTTACATGTTAGTAGATGATTTTGCAAATTTTTGTCCATTTCCCTTAATTCATGGTGTTTCTTTTCTCTCTCTCCTCCTAGCGAAGGACAAATTAAATCAGTTTTAAAGACAAAATAAATATTAATTCATCTTTGAATTGGAGTATACAAGTTTCCTGAGAAGAGTTAAAGCAACTCTAACTACTTCAGGGGCAAACAAAAACTCATGTCTAAATTGTCAATCAATTATATGGAACTTATCCCACATCGGTAAAGTAGAAACAATTGATCACCCCCTTTTTCGACCAAGTTAAAAATTTAACTACCTTTCCTCTTTCTTCTTCGTCCATTAGCAGCTTCAGTCCCAGCAAAACGACGTAGTTTCTGAATTATCTTCCTCTCACTAACACGTAGCGTCAGAGAATGATACAATTTGGGCTCAGTTTTCAGACAACACCTCTCCAACGACTTAATGTCTTCCTCAAGAGAGTTTGGACCGTACAGACTCTCTCTCTCATCAGCAAGAGAAGAGAGAGCGAGGCAAACGCTTGGAGTTAGCAGCAACTTCTTGCTAACAACACTCTCTTCTCTCTCTCCGGTATCAAGCCTGCAAAATTCCTCCTCGGGTAACAACATTATGTAGAGTAAAACCAACAGCTCCTCTTGAGGCTGCCCGTCGAATGAGATTTCAAAGTATTCGGAATCTTCGGTCACACAACCGGAGTACCCCAGCTTCCTCCATATTGACACCCTTCTTCTGGTTTCACGACATGAGAACAAAGATGTGCTCCACTTTGTTACAATGCCTAAGTCGATGTTTAGGATATCGAACGGGTTGTCAGCTTCGGTGAATCCGTATCTGTGGAGAAGTGCTGCATTGCCCAGATATCCGTACGTATTGAACACCTGCAATTAGTTAACGAAGATGCAAGAAAGTTATGCCAAATTGCTGAGCAGAAATAGCAGGGACAAGAAATCCGTACCTCAGATCCAGTTTTCACATCTTTAATCATGATCATTTCCATAAAGGGAGAATCTTCTTCGGAAGCTGAAGAAAGTTCAAGGTCCGTCCCACTGAGATTATCTCCTTCTGAATGGGAATCGGGAGTTGAAGGCTCGTTGCCAAGACCGTTTTCATGCTCAGAGTCTTCCTTTTCAGTGATGGTGTCATTATCAGATTCTGAACTGGAAGATACAGATGTGAAGTGTACATCTTCAGCTGCTGTCTTGTGATTAAACCTAGAGTCACAAGATTTGATTCGAAAAGAGATGGAGAGATAATTATGGTACTATATGTAAATCAGTTATCAGACTACTCCACATGCAAGGTTTTAAAAAGCGTAAACGGGTTTCGAGGCGTTTTTTCATGGTTTCACGAAGCGTAAGCCTCGAAACGGAACGAGGCGTAAAATTGAAGTGTAAATTTAATTTTTTCCCCATAATAAATATATAATAACACATAAGTCAAAAGTACTCTCAAATTCAAAATACATGGGATTCGATATTCTCCACAACTAGGATTTTAACTTTTTAGTGAAATACATGGGAATTTGTGGCCAAAATGCCTTTTCTGGAAGAGAAATACAATGAATCTTACTAGCTCATCTAACCTCTTCGTTTTATTAAGTTAAATAATTAATTATACTCACTTATCTAATAAAACTTCAGGCAACTAATCACATAAAGAAATGTATAATTTAATATAACCTCTTCGTTTCTAGAAGCAGCACTAATATTAATTTCAATTCACGTTGTTTTCTACTTAATTTTGATTCTAATATAAATATTTTGGGTTGGGCTCACTGAAAATCTAATTAATGTAATTAGGTTTAAGCCCAATTATATTAATTTCATAAGAATTCGAATTCTGGCCCGATAAAAAAAGGGACTGCCTCAATGATAAAACGTCTCAAAGGCGGGCCTCAAGGCGCGCCTCGCCGGAACGAGGCGCTCAGATGAAGCGTATGGTCTGAGGCGTACGCCTCAAGGCGTTTTTTCGCTGATTCGAGGCGCGCCTCGAGGCAGGCCTCAATTGGGTTTTTTAAAACCTTGTCCACATGCATATATTTTTTCTGAGAAAGACATAATATATGACTCATCCAAAGAAGAAATTCAGAGTGGAGGAATTATGCAGAAAGCCAATGAAAATTCGCACGCTAATGAAACACCTTAACCTTAGAAAGTAGTTGGAACAAACTAGTTTGGCGATATGAAGAAACAGCTGAATTGACATGATAAACTGAGGAGGTTTCAGTAATAATATTATGATCAAATTGCTCAGCAAGACATACTCTAGAATATATACAAGGCTAACTAGAAGAAAGAACATTCTGTACTAGAGTAAATCAGCAAGTGTTTAGTAGGAATATAACCAGAAATTCACTAACTACGATAATGTGTAGCATTTAATCCCGGAAAAACATGGACTCATGGCAAAAATGAATCTTATAGATTTGGTATGAGATTCGTGTAGACTTACAGGTCAGCTAAAGGCACCATCCCAAAACCATGGTTCTCATCGATCTGAAAAGATCGTGAAGCAACTAGGCTCTTAGCAGCCAAATATTCTTCGACAGTGAAATATTCCGGATTTAGCTCAAAATAATCCAAATCCAAAAGGGGTTTGATGAATTCCTTCCAATCATCGTAGACCACAACCTTGTCTTCTTTAATGGTCTGCCTACATATTGCATTGAGTTCGATCAGCTACAAAATTACTGATTATGAGCAAAAGATAAGAGACTAATGGCGTGATGATAATTTTACTATGTAAGCTTAAACTCATCTTCAATTTAACGCAATGTAAAATATTGCTACTAACTCGAGCTTCAAATCTAGATGAAGATCGCATATCAATTCAATGTTGATCAAAACAAAATCATGAACTCCAGTAAAAACCTAACAAAATCTATCGATTAAGAGATGCATATGTTTGAGCGTTTATCGAAGAATTGATTCAAATAGGTTATGATGTATATATAGAATGGTTAAACGAGCGAATGGACTGACCTCGTGGAGTTCCGTGCCGGCGAGGAGAGAGTCAATTTCAGAGGTTGACCATAGCAACGGAATTGGCTCGGATGCAGGCATCATCTGTAAATACTCGAACCATTTCGATTCGGAGACGAGGCTCTTCTCGTACATTAGAGCAACGCAAACCCCCAAATAACCTCCGAGCTCCGCTTCCTCGATGAGTTCGCTGGCGGCGGAAGTCTTAACGGTGAGACAACTCTGCTTAGGGATCCTCGCGACGACGTCGCCCTCCTTCAAATCGCACAAAGCCTTCACAGATACCGACAGCGACTGAGACGAGTCATCGGCGGCGCCGTCTTCTGTTGCGAAGAGGAGGGCGTCGCTCCATTCTATGCCGTGATACTTCATCCACCGCTTAAATGCTCTCATCTTTCTGCAATCAGTACACGTTTAAGCGTTAGTGCTTTGTATTGGAAATGTGAGGCAGCGCGGCTGATAGGGATAGAGGCGGAGTTACCTGGCGGCGGCCATTGCCATCCGGCGGTTGTCTGTTTCGCAGGTCTTCGGAAAAAAAAATATTTATTGATAAATACGCAAATAAATTATAGAAACTGAGACGGAAAATAAAATAAATCATACTGGGCCTGAATGTCTGATAGAGAAAAAGCCCACTAATTATGGAACTAGAGGCCCATATAGTTGAATTCTAGGCTACTTAAATGGTTGTTTTGTTGAAAAAAATAAATCCACTAATTATTACAACATCGATTTTGTCCTAATTTTAGGACATGATTATTGGAGAGTTGTTACTAGTGTGTAAAATTGTGGTTCCATCAAATTTTGTTTAAATCCTAGCCAAACAATTTTGACATTTTAGAAAATGGGATAGGATCTATTTACTGTAAAGAGTTTGTGTATTATTGAAAAATTAGTTACGGTCAGTGTTGACTTACCTGACATGGCAGCAATCACGTCACGCAGGAAAAATATCATGTCATCTTTGATTTCGTCGATTTGTTTTACCCATGTGCAATTTAAAACAAATAAATAATTGATATGTGTATGAGCTAAATTGAAAGTTAGTGCGTAAAACTAAAATTTTGAAAGAAGTGGGTTACTTATCGGAGATTATCCATATTTTTTTTAAGGATTATTATAGTTTTTTAACAAGTTACTCATATTTAAGGATTAGATATAATATTTTTATATCATATATTTATATTGATTGAATATATAATAATCATATATATAATTTTATATTAGTATTATACACTGTCTGTCCCACTATTACTGTCCTACTTTCATAATCAGATTGTCCCACTATTATTGTCATTTTTCCCTCCATACTCACTCCAGAAAAAAAAAATCATCTTTTGCCCGTTATCTTGGAGCCGGATTCATTTTGGCCCGTTATTTTGGCCGAGTTCAATTTTAGTCCGTTAATTTGACAAATTATCCGTTTTTAGTTTGTTTTACAAAATTGACCAAGTTTGTCCAATTTTGATCTCGTTGTCTTAATTATAAAAAATCACAATTTTAAAATATTAGAACATATTTGTAATATTAATTATCGTCATTTATATTATAAATGTCCAGTTTTTACGCATTATGTTTCAAAAAAAAAAATCAAATATAGGGTTGATTATTTTCCTTAATATTTATTATTTTTAGAATTTTCTTAATTATTCGAGTCTATCTCCGAACCAGATTTTTTAAATTGTTCGACAAATAAGATAAGCAATATTAAGAAAAATAACCAACCCCATTTTTGGATTTTTAAGAAAAACTAGAACAACACCCGTACTACGCACGAAATTGTAATATTTTTATGTGTGTAATATATATGCTGCTCTAGGCATTACGAAAATGTTACGCTGACATACAAAATCAAAAATTTACATTACCTTCTAAGCATATTTGAAAATGTTGTCGAAACGAAGACATAAGAATGTGGCTCGCTCATTTCTCAAACTCTAAGAAAATGTGGTCAAAGAGAAGACATAAGATTGTTATTCCATTTATGTGCGCATTTTGCAAGCTCCAAACATCATCTCTTGTATTGTTGAAAGTCACTTAGTTTATTATTATCTTGGGCATATAGAACAAATGAGGCATCACACATACATACTGAACATCAAGTTTTGATTATCTTTATTGTGGATCTATACAAAATTGTTTACCCACTCGAGTGTGGTGATAATTTTTGGAAGTTGATTCTTTATATCCCATAAAAAACTTCTACCAAGATTAATTAAAAGAATATTGACCACAAATTAAGTATGAGTGAACAGGTCAAGAACAACAAAAATTTAAAAATGAGTATTTTAACATCAAATTCTCATGTACAATCATATAGGAAAGAAAAAATTATTACACCTATGAAAAGTCATGGCTATCACCTTAATTACAGTTTGTGATGAAATTCTCGATTTTTCAACTATAGTTTAGATCATCAAACACATTTTTTGAAATCTAAAACATGGCTATAGTACGTTAAGGTGAATGTCTTAGGTCCAAAACCACATGCAATGATTCAATCAACTTATTGCAACAATACAAAATCAGTTCAATGACCTTTATTGTTGTCCAAGACATCTTCCCTTCAAAGAACATAAAGAACATATCTCTTGCTAACATTAGAAAAATTAAGTTGATAGTATAAGTTCAAATATTATCCATTAAGTCAGCTAAGCAATTAATTCGGTCTAGGAACATGAAATTTATATAGTTTTTAAAAGTTTTTCTATGATATATACTCCATTATTTTATTCAACTGAATAACGATATGAAAATAAAATGAAACTTTTTAACAATGTGAAGTTTCGATCATGTTGTTTACATTTACAAATAAATATGAAAATGCAATATACCAAATTTTATCAAGGTTGCCCAATTTTCTAAAAAAAAAACATGTCATGTTAAGTGAATGAAGAAGTTCCATTATGAATTAACATAATCGAGCATACCTTGAGAGATATAGCTTATCGGTTACTCCAGGTCATGTGAATGTAGGAGTTCCCGTGCGTTGCACACAATGAAACATCTCTCATGTTCGAAAAAACTTGAATACTAAAATCAAGATCATAAAAAGTAGTCATTATAGGAGATTTATGCAAAATAATGCATCTATAAATCGATAATCTCTAATTGTCATTAACCTATTTAATTGGATATTTTCCAATTTGACATAGAATATGAAGGGGAAGGTGGAGGGAGAGAAGAATCTTGACATGATTTTGCGATTTACATAGAGTTTGGGGTAAAGAAAAAAAGAAACATATGATCAAATAATTAAGAGCGAAAAAAATTAAAAGGGAAAGGAGTACAAATAAAATCATGAAATTGGATTAAAAGTTATATGGGCATGCAAAATGACCGATTTGTAAAATTTTATTGAATTGCATACTAATTGAAATCAATGGTTGAATATCTCTATAAAATAATATGAAACATTTGTTAAATGAGAAAGTGATAACCTTAAAAATAAATTATGAGAAATTTAATTAGTTAACATGATTTGCGACAACTATAAAATATTAATTTTAAATTCAATTATATTATTTTAAAATATTAGTTTAAAATTGGGATGCAATGTATGATATGAAATTAGATTAGATTAATTAAATCTATATGTAATTTACAAAGACTAAAATTATAATTTAAATTGAATTGAGTAGAAATTGGATTCGAATTTGAAAAAATAGATTGAATTAGATTGAAATTTAATTGTGTGATTTGTCACACTATGAAATTTTGATTTAAAATCACTTATATTATTTTCAAAAATATTATTTTAAAATTGAAATGCTAACATATGATTGAGTATAAATTGGACTATTTATATCTATATGTGATAAAAAAAAATAATATTAAAATTGCAATTGAATATCCAATTGGATTGAAAATGTTTCAATTGGATTGAAAATGGAAATTCAATTTAAATTAAACATAAATTGAGTTGATTAAAATTGAATTATATTAATTTATATTGATTGGATTGTGTTTCTATAGATGTATGTACATGTACTTATATTTGTATTAGTAGTAGTAATAATAATAATAGGTTTACACTTAAATTAAATGAAAATTGCAATTGAATTCAATTGAATTGAAATTGATTTGGAATTGCACATTCGCTTTATATATATATAAGATAAGATAGGATAAAATTTTCTATTTTGTGAACATCATCAAAGCTCTTGAAGCAATGCCGTGTATCAGGAAAATCCTTTTGCAATAGTTTCAATACTCAGATTTTATCATTGATCAATATCCTATATGTACTTGTGGTAACCTTGTTCGTCCTATTATCATGCACCACTTTGAAGTTTTTACATCGTTTATCTGACCCTCTTCAAGTTGTGGTTTGAAAATGCGAACCAATTTTTTTTTTTTTTTTTTTGTATTATTGCTTCAATGAATATGAGTTCAATGCAGTATCGGTTACACTTGAAATATTAAACTGATACAACTACTCAATGATACATACCTTTGCATCATTAAAAACACATTCCATACTTGATAAAACTTTTTTGTTTAATGAGGGGATCTCTTATGCACGAATCAGTCGAAGTTTCATTGCAAATGACTCGTTGAATTTATCCAACTCATCAATGATGGGCCAAGTATTAGGCATTTTTTAATTCTATTTTTTTTTCATACATGTGAAAGAGTTTCAAATGACGTGATAAGAAATTTTAGACAAAGACTTCTTATATATTACTCACATGGTTTGTGACAATATTGGTAAAACTTTTATTTCACATAATTAAAGCCTTTTAACATCATTAGGCATAAATTGATGAACAAAAATTTAAAACATTACTTTTAAAAGATCATTCTAAACAAATCAATAGATTTGAAATTGATTGATCTTACAAAGTAGTGCTTTGAATTTCATTAATTATATTTTCTAAGATATTAATTTTAGCATAATTGGACGTAAATTGAGAAACATTTTCAAAATATTACTTTTAAGAAAAATAATCTTTCTAAACAAACATGATTTCTAAATCTTATTATTTTCTAAAATATTACTATTAACAATTTAATATGATTTGAAATGTTTCCTAAAATATCACTCCTAACAAATTATAATCCTAAAATATAAATAAAATAATTTATATTCCAACCTATGTCACAATATATATTATATCCAACTAAATTAAAATTTAAAATGACTTGTGATTTTAATAGTATATATATATATATAAATAATAAGAATCATACATTTACCGCTAAATTTAAAGAAAATCTCGATTGGATATAATTAAATTAGAATTTAAAATAATTTGTGAAATTGGATTCACAAAGAATTAAATTATAAAGCACTTTGAGAAATAAATCAATCAATTAGATTAGATTGTTAGTCATAAATTGAATTTATACATAAATTTGAGAAATAATAAATCTACCCCTCATTTAATGAAATTCTCAATTGGATCCAATTGAATACATATTTCAAATTGATTTACAATTGATTTCTAATTGATTTGCAATTTAAACATTCGCCTTTTATATATATATATATAAGATAATGGGTTAAAACTGTACATTTATAATATAAATGACGAAAATTAATATTACAAATATGCTCTAATATTAAAAAAAGAGATATTTTTTTTAATTTTTATTTTGCCCAACGGACCAAAATTGAACAAATTTGACTAATTTTATAAAACGGACTAAAAAGGGACAATTTACCAAATTAACGGACTAAAATTTGATTCGGCCAAAATAACGGGCCAAAATGAATCGGGCACCCAGATAACGGGCCAAACTCAAAAAATCTTTTTCTCACGCGTTTCCGTTAGGCTCCGAATTAAAAAAATTATAATTTTTAACTTTTTGAAAACTTGATACTATATATTCAATTACAACATTGAAAATGAATATAAAAAATTAATTACCTCAATTATGTATTCCAAAAATTTATATGAATTTTAATTTCTTTCCATCAACCAAAATCACTCATCGAAAACTGCATACATTACTTAATATAATTAAATTTCATAAAATTTATTAATCTCGGTATATTTTATATTTTGATTTTATTACAACAATTGTCCCAATCTCCCCCGGTTCAATCGTGGGATACAAACTCGTTAAACCCTAAAATCATTCATATAGGCTCCTATCCTGTTAAACCCTAATTTCCTTTACCAAGATAACGGGAGAGGATGTCGGCGCCGGAGGGCATGTACAACGTTTCAATGAAGCCGAAATTGCTCCGGTCGCTGCTCAGGGAGTACGTTCCCGACGAGAGACACCCTTTCACCAACCCTTCGGAGTTGTCCTACGTTGTCTCCACCGTCAAGACCCATAAATTGCTATCGGAGCGGGCATCAGAGGACGTCGGACAAGATGTGGTGGAAGCTTGGAAAGCTGCCGTCGATTCGTGGCTCAATCGATTGCTCGCGCTGACGTCTAGCAATTTGGTAAGCGTAAATTGCTTATTTGATATGTTTTATTCTATTTGATGAAGCTAATTACTTATGTGTTTGTCTCTGTTCATGGATGCTCTTTAGCCAGACAAGTGTTGGGCTGGGATATGCTTGCTTGGATTGACTTTTCAAGAATCCAGTTCAGAGCGCTTCTTAACTTCATATGATGCTTGGTTGAACAAGCTTCTCTTGCATATACAGGTATAGAAATATAATTTACATTGGCTTTATTGCTAATCGTTAATCTTGCAACTAGAACTAATTTGTTGGTTTATTCCTCTTCATAGACAAGCTTGGGATTTGCGATCCCAGTAAGATCGGTTCAGGATAATGGGATCCTTTTCTATCAGATAGGAAGGGCTGTAGCAGAAAATGTACTTCTAAGTAATTGCCCCATAGATCCTATTCTTTAGAGTTGAATGTGTAAAAAGTGTTAGTAAACTTCCCATGATTCTAAAAATAGTACTCCCTCCGTCCCATTGAGCTTGTCTCATTTTTTACGACACGTGTTTGTTGTTAGTTGTGAGTGGAGGGGTGGATCCCACAAAAGGAGAATGGTTAGCTGTGTCATGTGTGTAGAAAAACCGCCATTTTTGGAATGAGACAACATGAATGAGAGACAACCTGAAAAGGACAGTAAAACAGGATGAATGGGACGGATGCAGTATCTGATACTTTGTCTTTGTAGGGAATGCATATTATTGAAAAATTAAGTCTTTGTGAACTAAGACTCTTAAGAGTAATGTGGAGGAAACTTATTTGGGCAATTAAGACCGAAAAGATTTAACTTATGAAAGTTCAAGATTTATAATATATGGATTGTGTGCTTACATTATCTCTTCCATCTTCGTTATCAGCCTTCAGTATCTTCTCATTTTGTGAAGGCAGCTTCTTGTGCTTCTCTATCAGATATGTTTACAAGGTATGTAGATTTGGACTTTTGTATTGCTAATTATGTTCATTATTTATATGATTTCTAACCAGTCTTCAAAAAGATGAAGGAGGTCTGCACAAGATCTTTATGAAGATCTTCTTGTTTGAATAATGGGGATTCTTGGAACTCTGCATATAAGTTGAAAATTATTTACCTTTATGATCAAGATTCTTCTATAATGCAAATACTTTTACAATTTTATCAACTTAAAAAAATTGCAATAATATCAATCAGTATGCAATGTAAAGAAATTAGATATGAGTATTACACTTCTCAAAATATGAGTTGGGAATTAAAAACTTGGCTCAGGGACCTTAAATCTAATTCTGAAGGCTCAGTCTTTCAAAGTATGAGTTTTGATATATATATATATATATATATATGAAAAGTAAAAAAATCTGATTAAAAGTAGTCTACTAAGCCCTATATAAATTATTGGTTGGGTGTTGTTTGCTGTAGATTTATTCTTATGTCAGATCTGAAAGGGCTATTTATATACGTTGATATTACAAATTTCACTCCTGGGTAACATATACAAGCATACTTCTTTGAATTAGGTTGAGCGAGTTTTCAAATGCAAAAAGGGATGGGACTTCGCAGGCTACAAAAGTTATTCAGCTGTTACTGGAGCTCTTTAACGAAGATACATCTGATGTTGTATTGGTTGGTATAACACAACATTCTCATATACCTATTTAAAATTTTATCCCAACTTATTTTTATTTATTTTTTGTATCGTGTTATGTTGTGATAGATGGATGATACATATACAATTATTTTTTTGCATATATTCTACAACCTATAAAGACTTATCTGTTTGATGTAGCTATTGGTTGAATTAGCAGTGGTTTAAGCAATATACTAAAAAATTGTTGCATTATATCAAAATGTTAGTGTATGTTTATGTGAGACATACTTTAATAGTGAAGTATCTAATTTGGTGATAAATTCTTGAGTATTTACTTCGATCAACATGGTATGGGCAAGGTTTCATGTGTGCAATTTTATTCATACGTTTTTTTGGGTGATTGACAAGCAGGAACAAGCAATCTGCCTCTTATGTACCTTGATAGATTTCTTCCCATTATCGGTCCACCGACATTATGACAATGTAAGTGATTACCTTACGATATGCAAATGTATGGTAAAATTGAAAATTTGACATCTTACCAATTAATTTTTCATTGATAGGTCGAAGCTGCTATTGTTGCCAAGCTCATATCTGGAAAATGTAGTCCCAGTGTTCTGAAGGTGAGAGTTAGTGAACGTTTAATTTGTTAATAAGTTGGAAGCTGTAACCAAACTAGCACTCATTGGTACAGAATCTTGGTCGTGGCTTATCTTTGCTTCCAAAATCGAGAGGAGATGAGGATAGCTGGTCATTGATGATGAATAAAATCCTACTTTATGTAAACGGTCAATTGAATGATGTCCTCCAGGGTCTAGAAGAAGGTAAAAAGAGGAGTTTCCATTAACCTTTCTTGATATTGCTGGAAATCATATAACTTGGTCCTCTAAATGCAGAAGCCAAAAGTACTAAAGCAACGAGGGATTTGCTTCCTGCTGGCAAAGAACCCCCGCCTCCACTAGGAGGCCTAGCAGCGTCTGAGCATAGCATTTCAGCCAGGAGGCCAGAGCGACTTCTGGCGTCTAGAATTTCTTCTCTTCTGCAGTGCTGTTCTGACATGCTCTCAACTTGTTACCCTGTTATGGTATCCTCTTATTTCTGTTTCTGCTTCTGAATGAAAATTTTGATTGCATTTGATTTTCTGACAAGCAGACTACGGAATAATGCTTATGTAAAATGACAGGTTCCTGTTCCTGTTTGTGGTCTAATAGCCCTTGCTGGGAGGGTGCTGTTGGTTGATGGTTCTTCGTCTATGTCCTCGTATTCTTTTATGACTACCCTGAAACAAGAATTTGTTTGTTCTGAAATCCCTGTTCTGCAATTCCAAACTCTGGAAATCCTAACAGCTATTGTCAAGGGCTTGGGCAGGTAAATTAATTTCTTAGACAGCATTGTAGGCGCCTCCTAAAGTGTTAATGCTCTGTTAGATTCTTTGAAGTCATTCAATTTCAATAGTACAATTCTGCATGCTTCTTAGATTTCCTGACTTATTCCCGTTCTTGCAGCCAAGTATTACCTCATGTTGCGGACTTATTAGAGCTGCTGAAAGAATACTTGAGGAGATGTAAATTCCCTGAGCTGAAGATAAAAGCATACTCAATTCTGAAAGTCTTGCTGATGTCAATGGGCGTCGGTAAGGCAACATAGTTCTAATTTTTAAGCAAATGCGTATAACTCACTTTCTGATTGTGTCTACTGACGTTGTACTTAGACGACTTCATGCTGTGCATACACCATATGTGTAACTGGATGTGCATTTCTTTTTCTCGTGATTCTTTGTATTCATGAAATGGTAAATTTTGAGGAAGAAGATAACCTCGTGAGGTCCAGGAAAATCAACTCTACCGCATTACAATCTGCAAAACCTCCCATTTTAAAACTTCTCGTAGTCATAACCACCATTTTTGCTCTTTGTAGGGCTTGCAATGCATGTTAGCCGGGATATTGTCAGCAATGTATACATCGACTTAGATTTCTTTACGGATGAGAAGGATAGCAAAAAGGTCCAGCCAGAATTGTCAATTGAGTCCCATAATAAGAAAAGGAAGCGTACTAAAACTTCATTGCAAGAGAATTCTCCCCATGGAGGACTTGAGATAGGAATATCGGATAATTTGACTCCAATATCCTTGAAGATATCAGCATTGGAGACAATAGAAGCACTTCTAACTGTGGTATGCTTTCCGTGTGATAATCACAAAGGATACAAGTCCAACCTTTTCATTTAATGTTTTATTATGTGTCATCTCATCTTCTTAATATTACATTCTTGGAGTTTAAAACAGAGTGGTTCAATTGGATCTGAAAGCTGGCGAGGTGATGTTGATAAGCTACTAATAACCGTAGCCACATATGCTTGTAGAGGGGGATGGTCCAACTCCAAGGATGATAAAAAGACACTTCTATCAGATGATACTACGCCTACCTTGGGAGACTTCCAATTAGCTGCCTTACGTGCACTTTTGGCATCTCTTCTTTCGCCAGGCAGAGTACGACCACCTCATCTCGATCTTGGTTTAGAGCTTTTCCATAGAGGTGATCTATTCTACTTTTTTCTTTCTTAAAACGTGCTAAACTATACTCCCTCCGTTCCGTTTGAAATGATCCGTTTCTTTTCAGCGTCAGAATTAAGAAAAGTAGATGATAAAGTATGAGACACGAGTAGATGATAAAGTATGAGAGAGAAGATGAATGAGATAGTGAGAGAGAATAGTAAAGTAGGAGAGAGAAGGTGAGTGATATAATGAGAGCAGATGATAAAGTTGAAGATATATGATAAAGTAGGAGAGAAATTATACTCCCTCCGTCCCATTACTTATGTCCCATGGGAATTGGGCACGGAGATTAAGAAAGTGGGTGTAAAGGTGTAAAGTGTGGTATAAATGTAGGTGGGGTCCATTTCTTTAAATTGATTGTGGACCACTCATTTGTTTCTTTATTTGGTATGAGACATAAATAATAGGATAGACGGATAGCCTGAAAAGGCAAGTGGGACATTAATAATGGGACGGAGGGAAGTAATTGTTTTGGAAAGTTATTTTTCTTTTTCGGAAATAGGTCGTTTCAAATGGGACATGCCGAAAAGGAAAACACATCGTTCAAATGGGACGGAGGGTGTAATTGCTTAAGTCAAAGCATGGATAAAATAGGTGGCTTCATACCCAACTATATTGCATTAAGTTCCGTAATCGTATCTTCTGAACTGCGTTTATAGGATGATTGATCTCCCTACATTTATATATATCATGTAGGCTTGCAAGCAACGGGTACACGCCTTGCCGAGTATTGTAGGCATGCACTGCTGGCCTTAGAAGTGCTAATTCACCCGAGGGGCCTTCCACTATTAGACTCCTATTCTAGTGCTGATGACTATAAATCTCTAGTCCAGTTGCATAAGACTCATCAAGCGGATCTGCCCGAATCAGAAGACGATGATCTCATAGAGAATTGGTTCGGAAAGGACGATGTAATGGAGATCGAACCCACCAAGAGTGTACATGATGATGATGATGATACTCATATGGTTGAATTGCCACACTTGAGAAATGCAAGTGATCAAGAAAATACTACTGCTGATGGTGGTGGTTTAGCCATTGAGTCTGCAGCGGTGGAGAACGCGGTTTCTGAAGCTAAGAGGGATGCGGTTTCTCCGAAAAATGGTTCGGAAAGCACAGGTAATGAGTTATCTGCATTAATGGAAAGGATATCTTCTACACTAGCAAATCCAATCAGAAGCAGAGGGGGGTTGATGATGTTTGAATCAGATAATGAGTCTGTTGAATCATTTCCAGATATTGTTGATGGTGATCCGGATTCTGACTAGGTTCCAGGTTTGATCTTTTGTTGGTAGTTATGTTTGAGGTTAAACGCCGAGTTTTGATACACGTGACTAAATTGCTGATTTTATTTTGTTTTGTTAGCTATTTTTGGTTGTGATTTAAATTATTATATGATAGTATTATAAATTGTCGGTTTGTATTGAATCAAAAGGTCAAGCAATGGGTGCTGACTTATTTAGTAGATTTTGGTATTATTTTCATGAGGATTTTGAAAATAACATGTTCCAAATTACTCGAATAAAATTAATGTTATTGTAACTAAATTAGCTGTCTATTTTGGACTCTTTTGGTAGGATTCACACTCGACTTATTTGGCCTTCAGCTACCTACTACTACTCGCTAGATAGTCAATTTAGGTGATTGGTAAACTCCAACTTAATTTAAATATTGGCTACGTATAATATGAATTCAATTTTAAATTCCGAATCATATAGACAAATATATCACTTCAATTACGGCAGTTTTGGAATTATTTTTATAAATAAATCTGAGTTATTTATGTTTAAAATTGCTTAAATTATTAGTATTTATAATATTAAAAAAAAATTAATTTAGAAAAAATATATTCAAAACATTATCATAAGCTATTTTTTAAATTTTTTTGGCTTTTGCTTTCAAAAGCACCCATGATGCTCTTCAATTTATTCGGATTCATTTTAAACTCCAAAAAAATAAAAGCTAACATTCCAAAAATTAAAAAAATTCTTATAATGAAAAATCTCAAAACAGCCAAACACTACCTACAAATATCACTTAGTTTTCATGAAGATTGATGAGAAATTCAAAGATTAAACATTGAACGCTAAATAATACTCCATCCCTCGCGTTTAGTTCATCACGTCTTCTTTTCCTACCTGTGACGCTTGAAATGTTCTTTTTTTCTATATGAAAAATAATACTCTTTCCATTCCATTCATTTCGTCTTATTTTTTTTTTTCGGTTGTCTAATCCATTTTATCCTCTTCCAAAAATAGTAATTTATTTACACACAACAACTACTTTTTCTTTTTTGGAACTTACTCTCTTTTACACACAACTTCTAACTTATCTTAATAACTATGTCAGAAAAGAAAGAAGATAAACTTAATGAGACGGAGGGAGTATTTCACAAACTCCTACTTTTCTTTGTCGGACTCATTCATCTATATACAATTAACTACTCATTTTAATTTTCCTGTCAAAAAAAACGAAACAAGTTAAATGAGAAGTCAAATGAGATGAACGAGAGTAAATTATGACGAAGGTATATAGTTAGGTGAGCGGGGCCACGCTCAATGCCTAGTTCCTAACGAAGTCCAACTGTTTCTTTAAATCATTCAACAATGGCGTTCATTAAAATCTGACCAATATATATATATATATATATATATATATATATACACACACACTAGGCATGAGCCTATACGTACGACCAACTGAATCTATACACTCCAACTGAGACTCGCATATATACCGCGCCAAAGTGTTGAGAATTGAGATCGTAGACAACCCAGAGTAGAGGCATTTCTTTTTCTTCTTTCCAATCTACGAATTGTACGGCTGGAGATGGCGGCGGAGAGCGGCGAGAAATGGGTTTTGAATGTGACGGCGCAGACGCCGACGAACATAGCGGTGATTAAGTACTGGGGGAAGAGGGATGAGGACCTGATTCTTCCTATTAACGACAGCATTAGCGTGACTCTCGACCCCGGCCACCTCTGCACCACCACCTCCGTCGCTGTCAGTCCTGCCTTCACTCATGATCGTATCTGGCTCAACGGAAAGGTACAATCGGTCGCTTGATTTTCTCTTGATCGGCTGTTAACTTTGTTTGATTTTTTAAGTTAATTAATCTCGCGAATTTCTTTGTGTCCTCTATCGACAAATGTTTGTTTATTGAGAGAGAGAGAGAGAGAGAGAGAGAGAGAGAGGGAGTTAATTAAGGCAGTAAGGCACAATTATCAGTTAAAGGTTTTCATTTTTCAGCTTGGGGGTAAGCACAATTAGGCAGTAAGGCACAATTTTCAGTCTGTTTGAGTTAAATCTTGATGAGATTCATTAATATGATCAAATGCCCGGTAGTTTTGTGTTTGAGCTTGGTCTGAAAGTGAATATGAAACTCAAGATCGATTAGTTCAACTAGTGAATCGAGTCCCCGCACAAAGAAAAAATTAGAGGTAAGCATTGAACAAGAATAATAAGGCTTGGTTAATGTTAGACGTAGCGGATCTAGCTCGACAATTGAAAAGGGTTCAGAAAGATGTATGTTTTATGAGTCAAATTAGCCCTCTGCTAAGTAGCATTTTCTGAGTGCAAAGTTTTTCAGTTTTATTGTTTCTGTTGATGTACAATGTTAATTATGTTTAGCTCAGTCTCGAGTTCCAGGATGAGAAGTTTATGTCTTTATTCAGTGTATTTTATGATGCTTAGGAGTGAAATTGCATTAGAGAGTTCTGAATAATTTGTGTATCTATGTTCTTCTGGCTTGTGTAGGAGGTATCTCTTTCTGGAGGCAGATACCAAAATTGCTTGAGAGAGCTTCGCTCACGTGCTAATGATTTTGAGGATGAGAAGAAAGGCATCAAGATCACTAGAAGGGACTGGGAGAAGCTGCACGTGCACATTGTTTCTTATAACAATTTCCCCACTGCTGCTGGTTTAGCGTCATCAGCTGCTGGATTAGCATGCCTCGGTAACTTCAAATTCCATAACCACTTGCTCAAAATGAAAATATCCCTCCCTGTCTAAACTGCATGATTGTCTTGTAATGCCTTCTAACGTGGAGGCTGTGACTTGGAGTTTTCTGTGTAAACTTTCTGATTGCCTGAATTTGCAAGGTTGTATTACATCATTATCATTAGAACAAGCTGTTGTTCTTACCTAAAATTCTGTTTTTGCGTTCGTAATTTGTCAACAAGAGATATTGATGAATATGTGCTAATTTGGTTTCATCATACATGTTAGGTATTTATAGTGCAGCGACTGAAATATTTCATTTCTACATTCTTCTTTAGCATAACTAAGGTGATTTTGTATTTGCAGTATTTTCCCTGGCTAAGCTAATGAATGTGAAAGAAGATCACAGCAAACTGTCTGCTATTGCAAGGTAGTAATTCCTCACAATTTATATTTTATTGAACTTTTGGTTATAAAGTCTGCGTGTCTTTTTCGATGTTAATCCACATATCTATTATCAGGCAAGGCTCAGGAAGTGCCTGCCGCAGCTTGTATGGTGGATTTGTCAAGTGGATCATGGGAAAAGTAATTATATATTAGAAATAAATTATTTCGGAAAATTTATCGATGATAATTGTTACTTTTCTAATTTATTTTCTTGGATGACTGAAGGAACAAAATGGGAGTGACAGTATTGCCGTGCAACTCGCTGATGAAAAGCACTGGGATGACCTTGTTATTATTATCGCAGTGGTGCGTATCCATATTTCCCTTTACATGATACTCAGTTACCATCTTCTCTCTATTTGATTAGGTTAGGTTTTTTTTTCCCTTTCATCGAACGATCAATGAACAGTCATTTTTTCTTGTTCTAGTTACTTCGGATCTCTAGCTAATGACATATATAACGGATACGAAATATCCATCAGGAACCTCCCTTTTAACTGGGAAACTATTTTGCTCCTTATAATCATGTAATTCTTCTGGATCCGTCATATTATTCGTTATAAGTGGTGTTTGTCTGTATTCAGGTAAGTTCGAGACAGAAGGAAACTAGTAGTACATCTGGAATGCGTGACACGGTTGAAACTAGTGCTCTTATAAAACATAGAGCAGAGGTATGTTGCTGATATTCTCTGGTAGTCTACGAACTTTGTCACGATATTTCATGTCCCTGTTGATGTTTGAAATTGTTATGAAACCTCTCAACTCTCCTTACCATCCTTTTCATCATGTTGGATAATATGTTCCAAATGTCTTACATGTGCTGAATTTTCACAGGAAGTAGTACCGAAGCGTATAATAGAAATGGAAGAAGCCATAGCGAAACGTGATTTTCCATCTTTCGCTCGTCTGGCCTGTGCCGATAGTAATCAGTTCCATGCAGTTTGCCTGGACACCCTACCCCCCATATTCTACATGAATGACACATCTCACAGGCAAGCTCTGCTTTCACCATATTACACATTTCGCTAAATTCCCTCCTCCATTTTATCTCCTTGAATATCTGAGCATAAATTTGCAACATATCACTTAATTCTCATTAAGTCAAAAATATTTCAGGATTATAAGCTGTGTCGAGAAATGGAATCGTCATGAAGGATCACCCCAGGTTCATTCTTCTTTCTCTTTGCACCTTTAGGTTTTAAAAATACCATAAACGCCCTCCGTCCCACAATTCTTGTTCCACTTTCCTTTTCAGGCCGTCCCACAATTCTTGTTCCATTTCCTAAAATAGATTACAAACACTTTATTTTGAGGGCCCCACATCTCTACACACAATTAACAACTCACTAAAATACTGCACCAAAAAAGATGGAACAAGAATTGTGGGACGGAAATAGTATATACTAATTAGTCATTTCTAAATTGAGTATAGATAGTTTGTTACTAATAGCAAGATAATCCACAGGTGGCTTATACCTTTGATGCTGGGCCAAATGCAGTATTAATCTCAAAAAACAGAGAAGCTGCAACTCTTCTGCTTCAGAGGCTCCTCTTTCACTTCCCTCCTCAATCAGATGCTGATTTGAACAGGTAGTTCTGATTTCCAAATCTTTGGTTTTCCTTCCATTTATTCTTGACTCATGAAAACTCATCTGCTTCTTTTATACTTTCCCATTTCCACAGCTATGTCATTGGTGACAAGACAATACTGAAAGATGCTGGCATTAAAGACCTCAATGATATCGAAGCTCTGACTCCACCTCCCGAAATTAAGGAGACTGCTTCAAGCCAGAGATTCAGGGGTGATGTTAGCTACTTTATCTGCACCAGACCCGGGAGAGGCCCGGTAGTGCTAGCTGATGAAGGCCAGTCTCTCATCAACCCGGAAACCGGGCTACCCAAGTGAATAGTTAGGTTTTAAAAGCCTGTGTTGTTAATCAAAAGATTCAAGCATTTTACCCTTCACATTATCTCGTGCAAGGAGTTTTTTCTGTTAAGGCAAGCTATATCATGTAAACATCTCTCCAGAATGATATCAAATAAATTGATCTTCCATTATCCATTGTTTCTTGAATACAGTATAAACTCTTAAGAGCAAGAACAGGGTGGTACACGAATCGAACGTTTCTAAGTCACGTACGACCCACCAGAAGCGCGTTGAGGATAGCATCTCTCGCGTTAGGATCGCCAGCTGTAAAAAGATGTCCAGCATTTGGAAGTTCATGGTATTGAATCCAAGGAAGCTTCTTAACAATGTAGCGCTGCAGATTGAGAGGAATCAACCCATCGTTGTCTCCCTGCCATACATGAACAGATCCTTCTCTTTTAAGAAAAGGATTCTCAAGCTTCATAGGATCAAAATCCCAACTCCCAAATCCGACCCTCAAATCGCGGTGAAGCGACTCGTATACCCCCTGCTGCACTGCATACTCCTGTTGAGAATCAAGCAAAGCTATTCAAAGAAGTTTCTAGAAGAAGGGTATCAAGAAAAGTGTAGTTCTACCTTGTTAAATGGTCTTTGGGGAGACTTTGCAATTACTTGAAGATCAGGGGCAGTGAAATTAGGCCTCCCAGCAGCAACACTAGAAGAAGGGAACCACTTCTGAGTGTTCCACCAGTGCACAAGCCACGGAGCGTAGTGTGCAACTCTTAGTGCCCACTGATCCTCTGTGTACTGCTCACAGTAAGCTTCTGTTGCTAGCTTTGAAGGAAAACTCGGCCACCAGTAATTCACTACCGGAGCTACAAGAGTGGCTCCGGCCAGCCTATCACCGTTCTATACGTTAACGAGACTAAATACAAGTAGAATACAAGAAATGCAACCACCCCACATAGTTTCTTGATGAAGGTTGAAGAAAAAGAATTGCTTCTACCATGCAAGTCTGTGAAAGAAACTAAAGGGTATAATAGTAAATATCATTTTCATGCATAGCTACATAGCTTTTGAATTTTTACCTATGGGGAATATACTTGAGGCATCCCCAAACAGCTTGTCCTCCCATGGAAGTTCCAATGATGTAAAACTTGGGACCAAGTTTTAACTGATCACCAAGCTCTTCTATGTCGATTGCAAGACTTTTCACCGTTCTATTCGGGTCTGGATCGCTCTCTCCATAACCCGATCTATCAAAGGAGACAAAGTATATCCCAAGTTTCTCAACCATCTCCTGCAAAATACATGCTACATTTTCAGCAAGGATAGAGGTAGCTAACTAGCTAAGTAGTAGTGATGAGCCGTTTTGGATGTAATACCGATGTAGTTATTTGAGCATCGAGTTTGCTGGAGCCGAAGCCATGAACAAGAATGATCTTGTAGCTGGCTTTCCGTTTGGGGACTCCATGCTCCATGTAGGCTAAGTGTCTTCCATCTCTGAGTTTGATTCTTGGTCCGGTGATGGATGGCCCACCAGCTGAGCCATAGAGGCGAGGACGTGGAGGAAGAAAGGCTCGGTAAGCCCATGCTAGAAACACAATGAACAAGACTGCTATAACTGTCCAAGACATAGCTGAGACAGAAAATTATAGTTGAAATTAGACTGAGTAGTTAATGTCATTTTCTTGAAAATTCATTGGAATCATTTCATCACTAATACTTCTAACAAGAAAATCTATCTACTTGGATCAGGGTGAGCTCCTAAAGCTACTAGTTTTTGAAATACCAGAAAAAAATTAGTTCAAATGAATACAACCATGACTCATAATTCAAGATTCTTGATCATCGAATCTTGCACATATAACTCTTGGCATATTCTACATTGAAACCCTAATAACTAAAATAAAGTTGATCCTACAAATAAATAAAAATCTTGCAGCAAGGGCATGAGTTGCAATTTCAAATTTCAAACTTTGACTTGAGAAAATAGAATAGTTCCATGAAAAATTCATAAAATTGGAAAGTAAGTAACTAAACTTTTTTCAAGAAGATGAGATCTCAGATTCTGATTAAACTCCAAGAATCCAATTTCAAAGTGATCAGACAAATTGCTTCTCAACTGTTAATAGCAGAGTATCAAGAAACAGAGGAATTGAACATGAGAACAAATTACATACAAATCTCTTCAACAAGCCCACATACTAAACTTCTCACAAACACACACAACGCACACACAGAACAAGATTCTGAAATCTAGTACCAGAAAATAGTCAAACGTTCACCTCCACAAAAAGCTTCAACCTTTATAGAATGCTTCAGTTAGTATATACACTTCTTCAGTTCATCAAGACCAGTTTATTATGTAGTAAATCTCTCTCTCTCTCTCTCTTGAGTAAATCAATCCTCGAGTTCCAGAACAAAACAAAAAAAATAAACAAACTGAAGAATGGGTTGTCCAAGTAAGGTTATGTATTTATTTTTTTGAGTGGGACCAAGAATGGTTGTTGAAATGTTTGTTAATTGGATGCTCTACTCTGACAATGACAGCTATGCGAGAAGCATCTATTGATTTAGAAAAGTTAGAATGGAAAATAACAACACAATCACCGTTTGAATTAAAATTTAATAATCCCACTAAACATCATTTGAAAAATACAAAACAGAATCAAACATTTTTCAGGAAAAAAAAGAAGAAGAATACATCTAAGCAAGTTGACTAAAAAGATAGCCAACTTCAAATGCTTTACTTTGAAGAAATGATGGAGGCCTTAAACATGTGTATGTGTCTTCAAGTTCAACCAGCCATGAGAAGGGCGTTCAAGATATCATCTTTGACACCATTATCAGCAAATGAGAAGAAATGCCCAGCATTTGACAGTTCACGGTATTGTATCCAAGGAAGCTTCTCAGCAATGTACCTTTGAAGAGAGACCGGCACAATTCCATCTTCAACACCGTGCCACACGTGAATGGACCCTTCTCCGTTAGGAAAAGGGTTGTCAAGATCCATAGGATCAAAATCCCACTTCCCAAATCCAACCATCAGTTCCTTTTGATAGGAGTGGTAAACACCTTGCTGTGTTGAATAAATCTGTTGAGAAAAAGAGTGTTAAGCTTTTGTAGTATATCTCAAAACAAGAATCAAGAAATTAAAAGAAGCAAGAACCATGCGAGATAGATTGGTCCGAGGCAACTTTGAAAGGACTTCAAGATCAGGAGGGGTAAAAGTTGGCCTTCCAGAAAGAATAGTTGATCCCGGAAACCATTTCTGAGTGTTCCACCAGTACACGAGCGAAGGAACGTGGTGTATCACTCGTAAGGCCCATTGGTCCTCTACCGGTTGCAGCTTGTATGCTTCTCTAGCTAAGTCTGAGGGAAAGCTAGGCCACCAGTAGTTGATAACCGGACCTATCAGCATTGCCCCTGCTAGCCTGTTATCACCATTTCAATAGGGGGTTTAACCAGAAGCCAAATTTGATGCTATGAATAATTCTTGTCTATCAATAAAAGAGACATAATATGTCTATGAATCTTGGAACATTTCTAGCTCTGTGTACATAGAAAGTATAAGGCAATGAATTTAGATAATAACACCTAAACATATCATTATAAATGCTGCTAATTAAGATCTTTGATTCAAGCAATAATTCCAAATTCAAGAAATATTGACTAAAATCATGAGTCCCTAGCCTTGAGATTTAGGGCCATGTAATACACAAATAGTTGGCTCAGCTAACGGTTACCTGTGAGGAATGTATTTGAGGCATCCCCAAACCGTCAGTCCTCCCATGGAAGTCCCAATCATGTAAAACTTCGGACCGAGTTTTAACTCATCGCCGAGCTCTTCAATGTCTAATGCAGTGCTTTTGATGGTTCGTTTTGGGTCCGGATCGCTCTCTCCATAACCAGGTCTATCGAAAGACACGAAGTATATACCAAGCTTTTCAACCATTTCCTGTTGGACAAGTCACTAGCAGTAGTCTTCACCAAGAACAAAGTTATAAATATGCGTTAAACCACGAGGAAAACGAGGATTACTGATTTAGTAATGGAAGCTTCATGCTTATTGGAGCTGAAGCCATTAACCAAGATGATTTTGTAGTTGGCTGACTCTTTGGGGACTCCATGCTCCTTGTATGATAAGTGCCTTCCATCTCTGAGTTTGATTCGAGGTCCCTTGAGTGGTGGCCCACCGGCGGAGCCACAGAGGCGCGGCGGTGGAGGGCAGAAGGCTTTGTAAGCCCATGCCAGAAACCCAATCAGCAGCAGCAGCAGCACTAAAATTTGCCCAAACATAGCTGAAATAGAAGATATAGTAGTACATATGAGAATCTAGTAAATTCTTAAATTGAATCTTCTTGAATGTGTAAGAAATAAGAAAACAGATACTGCACAAACACAAACTAAATCAATGAATCATTAGATGGGCTTAATATAGACGTACTATTCGACGGTACCAACTCCAAGAATCCAAACTTGATACATCAAAATCTAGATTCTTTTGCTGGAAAATAGATCCATCTTGAAAATTACAAAGAAGCACGTGACCGTGTGCATAAAAACCATTAGAACTTTCCCACAAAATTAGAACACACAAAATCATGCACATGCAGATGAATCAAGAAAGTAAATATCCTACCTCTGTTCTATGAATGATTTCCTCAGTTGATGGGCACTTCTTGAAGCCATCAAACTGCGTTGACAAATGTACGTGGGAAAGAGATAGAAGTTTTTTAAAGTGAATTGCAGAACTCGTGCACACGATCAAAGGAAAAAAAATTCGAAACTTGAAGTACAAAATGATAAAAAAAGAAGTATAAAAAGAAGAAAACTTATGTTTTCAAATTTAGTGTAGGGTTGAAATTGTAAATAAATTGATCATGAGCAAGGCATGTTGGTTTTTCTCAACGGCTAATTTTTCTTATTAGTTTGCTTGCAGTACAAGACTGCTCCATTTGCAATTCATTTGTTCAACTTCTATACCTATTTCTTTTTTTGGCTCAACTTCCATGCCTATTTTGTTTATAAGTGATGTGACAGTTGGTTAGGTCGAATGGAATGAGTTTCAATAGTTTTTCCCATTAACTATTTTCATATTGGAAAGGGTCCAAATCTAAGTTAATCTACTTGATTTTACTGCAGCTGTTGCCACGTTTTTCATGTCCGCAGCACGAGCTCTCTGGGAATCATGAACAGCTTCCTCTGTTTCAACCTTAGTTAATTTGACAAAAGCTAGCCCCAGTTTGCCCATCGTCTCCCCAATGTCTTGCTGAGCTTTGACAAGAAACTCAGCCTAAACAAATAATACAAGCCAGAAGAACTAATTAATTAGTCACAATTGCCCCCTTAGACGTAAATAGAGAACTCGAAAACTAGACACATTGCATAGCTATCATGTAGTTAGAAATGAATATTAGCATCAAATCCAAGAAGGTGGAAGCACCAAAAACTCAACCCTATCGACCAGATTTTGCTTTAAAACTCCAAACATAGGTTATTGATCAAATGAAGATTTTGTTTTTTGTGTGGCATTCCACTTGGATAATCAAATCTTGCACGTATTACTCTTAGCATATACTCCTTCCATCTCAATTATCTTGTCCACCTTACTTTTTGCGCGATTTTTAATGAGAGTTGTTAGTTGTGTGTAGAGTTGTATAAAGTCGTGTGTAATAATTTGTCATATTTGAAAACTGGACAATATATTTGAAACATCCCAAAATAGAAAAGTGGACCAGATAATTGGGACAAATCGCTCTCTCCATAACCAGGTCTATCAAAGGCACGAAGTATGTAGCAAGTTTTTCAACAAGAACAATACTCACGAGGTGCGCATTGGCTAAAATTTAATCACGTAATCGTTTCTTGATCAAATGAAGACTTCATTATTTGTGGCATTCCACTTGAATAATACTCGTAGCATATATACTATATAGAAAATCCCAAGAACTAAGATAGAGCAAATTGAAATTTTAACAAACACTAATTTAATTCCTAAAATTTAGAAATACCACCAAACTTCATATTGGAAAAAGGAGAAATATTGCTCACCAAGAAAGTAAGAAACTAAAGAATCAAATCTCAGGAAAAAGAAAGAAAGAATACTCCACAACAATACAAGTTGACTAAAAAATCAGCCAATTTCCATCTCTTAAATTTCAAGACTCGTATACTTTGAATAGAATGAATTCACATGGCACCAAAGCATTTTTCTTATGCCTAATTGCATTGCAGTATTCATTCATCCAGTCATGAGAAGGGCCTTCAAGATATCATCTTTGACACCAGTATCAGCAAACGAGAAGAAATGGCCAGCATTTGACAGTTCATGGTATTGTATCCAAGGAAGCTTCTTAGCAATGTACCTTTGGAGAGAGACCGACACCATTCCATCCTCAACACCGTGCCACACGTGAACCGACCCTTCTCCGTTAGGAAAAGGATTGTCGAGATCCATCGGATCAAAATCCCACTTCCCGAATCCAACCGTCATTTCTTTGAGATACGAGTGGTAGACTCCTTGTTGTGTTGCATAATTCTGTTGAGAAAAAAGAGTGAGAGTTAAACTTGTCTTGAAACAAGAAGTAGGTCTTGCGACCACTTTAGGCCCCCATCGACACGAAGGCCCAATTTTTGGAACTACTTTTATAGTTGAGCCCAAAATTTATATATTTTATTGTCTTCCTCTAAAAAGTATAAAGAAATAACTTGATTTATTGGTAGTAGTATTAGTTTTTTTTTAATGATATGTAATGCAGAAAACAGGACTCTGAACCCTAGTCATTTAAAAAGCTTACATATACTTATCCACTAAACCAAGAACACTTAATATTTTATATTCCCTTCATCTCATTTTTTTTTCCGGCACGGTTATTAAGAAGAGTTAAAAGTAGTGTATAAAGTAGGTAGTTGTGTGTAAATAAATTACTATTTTTGAAAAAATAAAAGATGGATGAGACAATCCAAAAAGGAAAGTAAGACAAAAATGAATAGGACCGAGGGAGTATTGTAATTAAAATATATTTATATGTTCTTGTTTAGGCCCTCGAAAAGATTGAGCTACCCCTTACAAGAAGTAAGATGAGAAAAAAGGAAGAACCTTGTGGGCAAGACTGGTTGGAGGCAAGTTTGCAATGACTTGAAGATCAGGAGGAGTGAGAGTTGGCCTTCCGGAAACGACACTTGATCCGGGAAACCATTTCTGAGTGTTCCACCAGTATACGAGCGAAGGAGTGTGGTGTGCAACCCGTAAAGCCCATTGATCCTCTACCGGTTGAAGATTGTATGCTTCTGTAGCTAAGTCCGATGGAAAACTCGGCCACCAGTAGTTGATGACCGGAGCTATCAACGTCGCCCCTGCTACCCTGTTATCACCATCTCAATAGGGTTTACTCAACTAGATCAATAGAAGGCTAAAGTTTGTCGTTGTGAAGTCCTAAAAAAGACATAAAACTTACTCTCTCAATCCCACTATTTTTGAGACATTTCTTTTTAACACGGAAATTTAGGTAGTATAGTTAATGTAGATGATAAAATAGGAGATATAATATATATAAGCAATATAGTGAGAGAGAAGATGAAAAGGTAGGAAATAGTATATTAATTTTTTGTAAAAGTAGGATTGAGTTAGAAATAATGGAACATCTAATCAGGAAAGTGAGTAAAAAATAATGGGAGTATAAATTTGGAGAAAAAAATAGACAGTTTCCAATACAGTAGGGCGGTTACGTTGCTTAGTGTGCAAGCCTAATAGAAAAGAACTACTTTGCATTCTAATTAAGAACCTTTGAGTTCTATTGAAGCAATAATTCCAAATATTCGAAAAAGTTTGCCAATCAACTAATCACAAGGCATAAATCACGAAACCTAGAAACGATTAGTCTGGATTACCTGTGAGGAATGTACTTGAGGCATCCCCAAGTCATCAGTCCTCCCATGGAAGTTCCAATAATGTGGAACTTGGGGCCGAGTTCTAACAGATCGGCAAGCTCTTCTATGTCTAAAGAAGTGCTTTTAACGGTTCTCTTCGGGTCAAAGTCGCTCTCTCCATAACCAGGTCTATCGAAAGACACAAAGTATATACCAAGTTTCTCGACCATTTCCTGTTGGATAAGTCATTGCCTTCAGAAAAATATGGGTTACTAATATAGTTAAATCTCGATAAAGTAATAACCTCGTAATATTATTTTAGTGTATTGACCCATATCGGGATCGGAAGAAATTATTATCTCAACAAGACTATTACTCTATGGAATATTACTTTATTGAGGTTTAACTGTATGTAAGAATAGAGAGGAAAACAAGAATTACCGAAGTAGTAATGGAAGCTTCGTGCTTGTTAGAGCTAAAGCCATGAACCAAGATGATCTTGTACTTGGCTGACTCTTTGGGGACTCCATGCTCCTTGTATGATAGGTGCCTTCCATCTCTGAGTTTGATTCTGGGTCCGTCGAGGGGTGGCCCACCGGTGGAGCCACAGAGGCGCGGCGGTGGAGGGCAGAAGGCTTTATAAGCCCATGCCAGAAACCCAATCAGCAGCACCACTCCAACTTTCCAAAACATTCTGAAAATACAAGACATAATAATGTTTGAGATCTTGCATGAATTACACTTTGCCTCTTCTTGAATGTTTCAACAGACAAAGAAAGTCTCCACTTTGAATTGTTCTAATGATTTAGCTTAAAAAACTGCTAAAAAATGTTGTTTTTCTAACTTAAAAATCACCAAACCTCTTCACATTGCACAGACACGAACTAATCTTATGTCAACAATAACAACAAGAATAAATTAATGATACATTAATCATATAATTGAAGAAAAAAAAGGAAATCCAAGAAATCAAGAACCCAAACTTGAAAGTGCAACATGTGATCAAGAATGTGAATATCCACCAAAAAAACAACTCCAAGAATCCAAATTCATAGCATTCACATCAAGCCCATAAAATTATTTACACGCTAAATCACACACATACGGCATGAAACTGAAGAACTGAATCAAGAATGTAAGAAAAGTTGTTACCTTTGCGATGCCGACGCCATGTTGTGTTGATTTCTTGGGTTGATGCGCATGTCTTGAAGCCATCAAACTTGATGTACATGTGCATTGACGAATGTACGTGGTGGTAGGTGGGTGGGTCCGTCGGGTACCGAAAGAGAGAGAGAGAGAGAGAGAGAGAGGCGCTTCCAAATAAGGTTGTTAAAAGTTGATAAGCTTGTTTGATTCGCAAAACGCGTAATCGTATACACGACGCAAAGAACAAATAGATACACAATTTAGATATCCATACAAATTGATTCAGTTGGAGATGTATACTTTTTCAAGAATTCCACTACCTTTAATTTTCGTCATAATTGTTTTTGTAAAGGAGTTAATTTAAGGCAGGTTTGTTTTCTCAACGGCTAATTGTTGGTCTAAATTTTGCATAAATCCCAGCTGTCAACGGCTAGTTAACTTATTAGAGATTTGCTATAACAAGAAGACTGGTACATGAAATTTATTTTTTGTTCACCTACTATACCAATTTTGTTTATTAGTGATGTGAAAGTTGGTTAGATAAAATTGAATGAGCTTCCATAATTAAAATAATGTTTAAAATAAATTCCTTTTTCAAAACTAACATTACTTTCATATTGGGTTGGGTCCATATCAGCATTTGTAATTGGGCCGGGTCTCTACAAAACCCATTTGTCATCCTTACATAAGTTGTATGAAGACCCTATTTGAAATAACTTCTATAAGCATTTTTTTAATTTACTCATACTTAAAATTGTTTTTAAGAAAAAGTTATTAATGTTTACAATATTAGAAAATAAAATAATAATAATAATAATAATAATAATAATTTAGAAAAATAGTATTCGTAACTAGGGCTGCAAACGAGTCGAGCTTTATTCAAATAGCTCAGGCTCGAGCTAGAACCTCACTTAATATTCAACAACTTATTCGAGACGAATTCGAACCCGAACATATTCGGCTTGAAAGTTCGCGAGCTCGGCTAGATTAAATTATAATATTATTTAAATTAATATATTAAATTAAATAATAATTATAATTATTTATTTATTCATAAATAATGTTTTTCAAAAAAAAAAAATTACAAAATCATCGAGCTTCCGAAAAGAGCTTGAATACTATAACTATTTATCGAATCGAGCTCGAGCCCTTATTAAAAGCTCGTATCGAGCTCGAGTCCGAATTCGAGCCCGAGCCTGAAACAGCTAATCGAGCCGAGCCTCTGCAAAGCTCGGCTCGATTACAACCATATTCCTAACACTCTCATAAGTTGTTTTTCAATTTTTTTTCCTTATGCTTTTAAAAAGCACCCACTATCTTGCTTTTGGACTTCTATTTATTCTAGCTTATTGTAAGCTCCAAAAAAGCATAAGCTTACATTCGAAACATTAAAAAAAGTGTTACTGCGTTGAAAAAGCTCAGAAACAGATTATTTAAGTTGTTCCAACAATACCGAATACCTACAAACACTCATCTAACTTAATAATGAGTAAATTGTGATGGCAACTTAATCAATGTTGCTTCATGAAAAAGAAAAAGACCTTCAAACCAAAGACCAGACGAAAGAAAAAGAAACCTTTTTAAGGATCATCACTCCATAACCAAACAAAAGTAACTTGAACTGCAATTCTAATGAATGATCAAATGCCAATACAACAAGTTAACAATAGTATATAACAATAAACCACAACAATCACTCTTTTATCGAATGATCGAAGCTTTTGGTGGGGATGAGAACAAAAACTCTTAGACCACCCCTCTTCAGAAGTTAGATGTACATTACCAACTAGATGCATGAATGTTCATGTTAAAACTACTCATTATATCAAGGAAGGAATGCAAACTATTGAATAGTTACTCCTTTTCCTTTTGGGACCATTAGAGCATTCACTTTTACTGGGATTTATCACAAGCATCACTCTATCAAAATCACGAACGAAACAAGGAAGAGAACGCGTATTCAACGTCCTCCTTCTACTTCTAAGCACGCTTAAAGCTAAAAGAGCAAATGAGCCACCTCAATACCACAATATCCAAGGATGGTTAACGGAGAGAGATCGGAATTCTAGCTCCCGATCAAGCCTAAAACCTAATTAGCACATAAAATACGATACCATTGCAGAAACTGATCATTTTGTTCTGTAACAGAAATGCAAAACACAAGCAAATTAAGCTTCAAACATACAAATTCCACCAGAATTCGGTTCCATTATCTGGTCATGTCATTAGCAAGCTTAAGGCTAAAAGAGCAAATGAGCTATACTCCTCAATACCACAATATCCAAGTATGGTTAACCAAGAAAGAATGAAGCCTAAAACCTAATTAGCTCATAAAATATGATACCATTGCAGAAACTGATCATTTTGTTCTGTAACAGAAATGCAAAACACAAGCAATTTAAGCTTAAAACATACAAATTCCACCGGAATTTGGGTTCCATTATCCAATCATGCCACAATAAATCTGCCACAATAAATCTCTTAACACCTTGAAGTAAAAATGCAGAGCAAATCCCCATTCCACAAAACCCCATAGATGTATTAAAAGTTGGCATCCGAGCTAAAGCATGAAACCCTAACATGATTAGTGATTCAATCTTTTACAGCATGTTCGCAACTAGAACATCACAAGCAGGGAGAAAAGCAAGTAAATCAAGAAGCAAGCATACGCTATTAGCCCTCGATGCTCGTCGCCGCAGCTGGCGAGCTCGACGACCAGTCGGGTGCAGACACGCGTCGACCAGATCACGAACAACCCCGCAAACGTCTTGATCGCCATTCCGCCCTGCGGCAGGAACAGAGCGAGCGCCGACAGCATCACGATGGGCAGCATACAGTACCCAATCAGACTGAGACACTTGTACATATCCAGATTCCCGTTTTTTCCAGCGAGCATATTGAACACGACGTACAGAAACATGGACGCCATCGTCACCCAACCGAGTATGATTCCGAAGTGCAGTTTTCCGGCGAGGAGCTGGAACAATCCGAACGCCATGAGGAAGAGGAACGGTCCGGAGAGATCCGCGTCTTCGTGGAGATAGTGATTGATCCGGAACGGATTGAGGATCGATAGGGTTTTTTGGTAGATTTGTTTGGTGTTGATGCCGAGTTCTTCTAGGAGCGGCGGCTCGTCGTCAAATCCGGCGCCGCCGCCAATCGTGGAGGGGAACTGAGGAGCGGCGGAGAAGGAAGTGGACGCGGCGGCGGAGTTTACATCGAATGAGAGGAAGGGGAGGCTAGCGTTTGAGGATCTCGGGGGCTGGAAGGGGGCAGTGGGGAGGCGGCGCTGCTGGGTGCCGGAGGCGGAGATCGCCGGATTCCCGCCAGATGGGAACACCACCGGCGGCACGTTGAATTCCTTCGCCATGGACCGGAATTGGAGATCTGGCGAGAAATACTTTTGATTAATTTCGCTTCTATGAAGGTGAAGTCAGAGATGATTTTTCCAGATTGTGGACACAAATGTAAATAACAAAAAAAATCAGGGCTTTTTCCGTAAACGGGACATTGAGTCGGGTAAAAATATAGAATGCTAATTCTTCAATACTTAGTATATTGAATAATTATAATAATTTAACACCACATTTCTTCTTCTTCTTTTGTTTGAAGATAAAATCCGCAACTGTTCATCAGAGAAATTGCACTAGTAAGGAGACAACAATAATCAGAACAAAGCTAGAATCTGTTAGGTGGAAGTTGGAATTGTTTCGGTGTAAATTAAGCTGTTTCGACTAACCATAACCAAAAAAAAAAAAAAAAAAGGAAGAAAAAAAATTGGTAAATTGAAACCGTAACCAATCGATTTTTCGGTTAATTTGGTTCGATTTAGGTTAGTCTACTAGCCTACCCATTTTTATTTTTAATTTTTGTTTGTCTTTTTAAATTTAAAGTACTAAAAAGTTTTTTTTTTCTTTTTGTTTTTTAGATATTTGGTATATAAATGTTTTGTTAAGACTTTTTTGTGCTAACGAATTAATAATATACGGATTCTAAATTAATAAAATATTAATTCTCTTACACATTTTTTTTTAAATGACAAGAGCTCTTCTTAATTTTATTCAAACTTCAATCTATATAAAAATAATTAACTATTTTATTAGTAATAGCAATTTCGATTTGGGAATTTTGCAATTTAGGAAATATGTTATTCCACCCCTATTATTCATATCATATTTGAAATAAATAAATAATTTCTTCATTTGCAATTTCGCTTAACCATCGTTTAAGTTAATTAACCGACAGTTAACCGTTAACCGACTTTTTGATTAACCAACTTTTTCGGTTTCAGTTTTCAAATTATAACCGAAACTACTAGCGTTGAAGATAATAGAAATTAATAAAGTGGGCAAATAATAAGCAATGATAAAAATTCCATTTTGTTTAAGCATAAGAAAAATCATAACCAGGATTCCAGACAAATTATATTTAGCCAACGAACACCGTTAACATCCCCAACAGACAGCAAACATCATCACAGCATTCTTCACTCTTACCACCAACTGCCAGCCATCTGTGCACAGGTGCTGTAAATTAACTTCATCAGTTCAAGAGAGAGAGAGAGAGAGAGAGAGAGAGAGAGAGTAATAACGATGCCTACCCCATGACTAATGCAGGAACACGGCTTCAAAAGCTCGGATACTTTACAGTTCCGTTGTTGATTTCGTCGTCATCATCATCATCACAAGCAGAGCTCTAGGGAACTCATTTTGCACTACCACTGTTGAACAGCTCTGTCTACGCGACAAAGCCAAAATGAACTGAGATTAGCTGAACGGATCACAAGCATCATCCGTCCAGCAAATCCCAGTTTGTTACTGCCTGCACCCTGCCAAGTGTGCTGAATCATGCCCAACTCTAAACCGACAGGGTGCAGGCACAGCCCACTCCCCTCACCGGGGCCGGGCTAGTCCAAAACTTGCATCAGGTTGCTGCTGATGAGACTGAAAAGACGAGACGAATATAGTGATCAGAGAGCTCAACATAAAGGTAGATAGACAATTAACAATTACCACATAAGACTAGACTAGCTCAAAAACCCTCAAACCAGATCAAATGATTGAATGCATAAATATAAAAAAGTATCATTCCTGCCTAAAATAATGGCCCAGAGTCAATCAAGACGGGTTAGCCAGAATGTTGTGACTAAGTATCTATGGTCATTGATACAATTATCAAAACAAGGATAAAGTCTCCATCAAACTTGCAAAATGATACCAACAAGAAATGCTTTGTTTTGCTTCATCAATTGAAACAGTCTCGCAAATTTCAACATCAAGGTCTTCCTATTCTATAAATGCAGGTAATACTTTAAAAATTAAATTTTCAGATACAAATATAATAGTGCTACTGTCATATAGTAGTGCCAACACATTATGTGCTTCCCTCTATGATAAATGAATACAAGTCATATGATTGCATGTAGCATGCATTTGAGAGATATGAACTTTGTTACTACTTTAGTCAGTCAAGATGTAGTCATTAACACATTTGCATGAATGTCTAACTAGACTACTAGTACTAGACCATGACAACTGAATAGACATTTCACATACATACCTGTGAAAAAGGCTGGTGAACAGGATCAAGAGGACGGAGGTAAGGCAATCCAGATTGTTGACAATGGTATTGTGCAGAATGTAAATAAGGACCAGAGTTTGATCGTGCATTTACATGACCAGAGTTAAAAGGATGCATTTCGGCAGGACCATATCCGATACCAGATGGAGCGGATGAAGCAATCCATGGCCCTGGTAGGTGTGGAGGAAGAGGCCTGGGTTGGTGCTCTGAAGACATTGGGGGCATATGACTTGATCCAAGCTGTGGAAATTCGGTGTTGTAGGTTACTGTGGGTGCATACATAGGCTGAATAGAGTATGGACCTTCACTAAATCCAAAGCCAGGATCAAATCTCTGCATGTATCTGAAAAAGTTATTAACAATATTATATCCATGTGAGCTTATGAACAATATAGTATATAATATTTTGAAGCTATTCAACAGAGTATATAATATTTTGAAGCTATTCAACAGAGCAATTACTCAATTCTTTCCACACAACAAATATTATACATTGAAGAAGATGGATCACCACACAACTATCCTCAATGCATTCCACAACAAATATAAATTTACAACAATAAGGAAATCATATATGAAACCAAAGGGATACCTGTCATAGTTCCTATCATAGTCAGGATCTTTAAGATCAATGTCGCGGTCCCTAAAGATTGCCACCCGACTATTTGTCCTTGGCCTTCCAATTGGCTCTTTATCCGTTCTACTCCTAGGCAATCTACTGCTAGATGTACAAGACTCAGACAAACTTCTGACAATAACCCCATCAGATCCACCACTTCTATCTGCCTTAGATGGTCCAAAAGAACCGTGCTGGATATTATCCGGAACCCTGCCATCACTTGCCCGTTTTGCAGTGGAACTCCCACTAGAATTATTTGAACTAAATATCCGAGCCCTAGCCCTACTGTACTCCTCTTTTCTTTCCTCAACACTTTTTGAACTGCTTGATTTTGAAGAATTCGTATTGGAATTGCTACGATTATGTGACCCCTTTTGTGGTCTCTGCTTGATTGCAACGTTAACTGCCCCATTGTCTTCATTAGGCAAGTTCACAGGAATATCAGCAAGACGAATCAAAGGAAGACGGATATTAGAAGTCTTCCGAACAATGATTTTGGAGCCAGACCCATCAAGAAGGTTACTGTCCAACAAAACCATAGATTGCAGTGAGTAGTGTTGTGCAACACGATGAGCAGCCAAGCGCAAATATGAAGTGGGCAGCTGTTGGAACTCCATCTGCTCCCTAGTATGATCTCGAATGAACTTCACCACGTCTTGCTCCATTCTCAACACTGAACAAACATGTGACTAGCATAAATAAAACTATAGTATTATTTGTAATCAGAATCCAACAAGGCAGGACTTTCACCCTCGATCAATCCAACTATACTCGTAAGGTTTAAATTTTCTATATATGACTCTATTTTCCCAAATAAGATTGAGGTCGAGCTAAACTTATCGGTTATGAATCAGAGCCTAGAGCCCCAAGCAAGTAACTTAGTTTGATTTGATTTTCAGCCCTAGTTACAGAGGAGAGATTTGAGAACTCATAGTTAACAACATGCACAACTCCTCAATCAGCGACACAACTAGCCAACTGAAAAATTAAACGAAAAGCGAACGAGGAACCCGAAATCATTCAGAGATAAAACTCACCAGACAACCGCTCCCGAGGATTCTGTATAGCTTCCCGCAGAAACGGATCCACCGCGTTAATCAAATTATCCGGAACACCCGAACCCGACCCGGATTCCTCAAATTTATCCTCCTGCTTATCGGAGCTAACATTAGTGGACCCCTTTCTGGTAGAGAGCATGAGGCGGCGCACGCTCGCCTCGACGTCAGCAACCTCCCACGACTCTGGCCCGTCGTCCACGGAGGCCGAGGATGCAGCGGGGGAGTCCTCCATGTTTTCGAATAATCCTATACGATTAGTCTTCAGTGCTCGGTTTTTGAACAAAGAATCATCAAATCCGGATCAAATTAGAGATGAGATGAGCTTCCGATACGAAAGAGCCGTCGAATTTCATCCAAAGCATGCGGTGATTTGGGGAAAGCAAGTTTTGATTAGGGTTTGTAGAGGGAGGGAAAAGATAATAAGTTTTGACGCGTGTTGTAATTTTTCCATTCCCTTCCTTTTCCTGCCTCTTCGGCTTCGCTCCGGTCCACGTGCACCCAAAGTAGTTTAGCTTAACCCAAAGAACATTGGACTCAATTTGGATTAATAGCAACTAACCTCTTATAATTTTATTTAAGTTTAAATTTTTTCTCTATGGTTTCCAAATGTATATCAAGTCCCCTTATGGTTTACACAAAAATGTTATTTACCTTCCTGTAGTTTTACATGGGTGTAAATTCCTCCCATCATTTCTTGTAGGTGCACTAAACCTCCTTGTGATTTGCAAATTGGTGCAATTCATCCCCTCCGCTTAAATATCGTGAAATACAATTACAAGACCACCTCATAGTTTAATGAATTTTATCTTAATATTTATGGTATCATCTTAATATATATATTATATGCATGAGGTATCTTTGTCCAAACTAGCCGAAAATCGAGCAAAATAACATGTAGGGAGACAATGTGCACTGAAACAAAAACTACAGGGAGGTGTACTACACCTTTTTAAACAATAGGGAGATAAACTACACTTGTCGAAACCATAGGGGGTTAAATTGCTCCTAGCTCAATTATATAACTAGTGACTTTTTTTTGTTGCACAAACATGTAGAAAGTTTCTGTTTTGGTATTATCAAAAACTCCACATGTTTTGATTGCATGATGAATTTACTTTGCCTTTCTTATTTTTGATTGTTGTTCTACCAGGATTTAGTGCAACTCAAACACTCGTGTTAAGGGAGATATCTGCTGAATTGAAATATAAGGTTCGTATGTATCTTCTCATCTTGATAGGAAAGTTCTCTACATCTTTTGTCGCCCTGTAAATCAACACATGATTAAATTTCTAATATTATGAACTTCATTAGATTCTGATATATAGTAATTAACTCCTTAAAACTATGATTGGATTTGGATAACTTGTAATTCTGTTTACGAGACTAGAATAGATCTTTCATTCTCTTATAAGATTTTGAGTAATTGAAATTGCTTTCAAACACCAATTATCAAGCTACAAGATCTCTATTACACTTTTCAGTTTTCATTCTCCTATAAGATTGAACAGTTGACTGTTTGTGTTTTTAGGTACATGGCGCCTCCAAGAGGTCATGACGACATGACTATATTAGCTCCTGCTGGGCGTGGAGCCACCCCTTCATCGTCTGGGCATGGGGTGAGTACTCCACCTATAGGGTCCACGACACTTATAGGGCCCTCTGTCGATTCTTGCTCAGTTGATAGCCGCCGTTGTTTCGAGATTTCTGCTGAGGGGTATGTAGTAATTGCTTTTATCTTTTCAAATATATCAACTATAACTTAACAAATCAAATTTTCAATAATTGGAGATTGCTTGAGCCATCTGGATTGACTCATGCAATCGTTGAGTGTTTCAAGAAGATTAATAACCAGACTGAGTTCACTTGGAAGCTGAAGTCCACTGAAATTAAGGCGCAGTACTGAAGAATTTAAGGTAAGTTTTTTTAAGTCCACAATTTATAATTTAACATTCTAATGTATCTAACATGTATCAATTTGTAAATTACATAATATTACATTTATTATATATAGGACATATTACAATTACAATTGATAACGAATCTTCGAATTTCAAATCTCAATTCAATTGGATCCAATTGATAATTTCATTACATGAGGGGTAGATTTATCAATTTTTCATTTATCTGTCCATTAAGAAAAAATCTCAATTCATCCATTTCAATGCAATTCAATAGATAATTTTATATTAATTGATTTTTATCTTAATTCTATATACATTATATATTATATATGTGATCCAATCGAGAATTTTCTTATCAATTTTTCATTTAACTATAAATTAAACAAAAATCATAATGCATACGATTTCAATGCAATTCAATAGATAATTATATACTAATTTTTTACGTTAATTATATATATATATTCATTAAATCAGTAAACGAAAATTGTATAATTTAATGTACTATAGAATGCATTTAATGTACCATAACCTTAGAATTGATAAATTGTTCTTTCGAAAAGGAAAATTGAGATAATAACATTTCCCTTCTTTTATTTCCG
This sequence comes from Lavandula angustifolia, assembly GCA_028984105.1. Lineage (NCBI taxonomy): Eukaryota > Viridiplantae > Streptophyta > Magnoliopsida > Lamiales > Lamiaceae > Lavandula > Lavandula angustifolia. The sequence goes on along the minus strand of CM054825.1, from coordinate 14,925,009 downwards.
AAAGAGAGAAGCCAAATTTGTTTGTATTGAAATTAGGGGTGTTCGGTACGGTATACCGTAATATTTTTTCAATACCACTTACCGTATCGAAAATGTTGGGTATGGAAAAATGCATACCGTTACCGTACCGATAACTTCGGTATACCGTACCGAAAGTTCGGTATAAGCCATCTCCATACCGTTGCCATACCGTTCTTTCGGTATACTGTACCGTACTTTGTATACCGAAAACGGACGGTATACCGAAAATATAACATTATACGAAAGCACACGATATATCGAAAAGCAACCTGCCATGAAATAGAATATGACGATGCATAAAACATGCAAATCTCATCCAACAAAAGTGTCTAAGATAAGCAGTAGAACATGCTAATACAGAAAATAAAACACAGTCCAACAAAGGCAAATTCCATCTAACATCTCAAAAAACTATTCAAATGTCAAATAAAAATAAAACAACGAACTTTGTCTTAAGTCTTAAACAGTAAAATAAAGTTTAATTTTCATTCTCCAATACTCCCAAAAGATGATAAAAGCTCAAGAGTCAAGACCACAAATCATTTGAAAACCAACCATAAACCTGTAAATATGAGATTTTAAAATTAGTGTAGTTATAATATTAAATTTCAAATAAGTAAATATATAAAATAATAATGATGTATAAAATAAACATAATTTACTTGAATTGTGATCGACGAGATTCACGAGATTGTGGATGATGCGGATATAGCTTGAGAACTATCCAATTTTACATCCACAAACAAACACATACCATCAATTTAGTTGATTATAGATTAACATAAATAAATAAAAAAAACTCTTACTCTTTTCATAATCTTCAATTTGTTTGTAAAATTCAAGTTTGTCTTTGATGTTTCTTTTCTTGATTGAATTAGTATTTCATTTGGAAAATATAAATCATAAAGTGATTTTCATAATAATCGATATATAGTAACACTTGTTAATACAACTAAAATTTTTGATTTGTATTTCATTTGAATTTTCTTTTCTTGATTAAATTAGTTTTTCACTTGGAATAATGATAACATAATACAATAAATTATTCTCTCAATCATATATATTTGATTCATAGTGATTAGTGAATGTTAAGTCGTACGATCATTATCATCATATGAACATTTAATGAATTAGTTGATGTTTCTTAAAAACCAGACGAAGTAAGATGATATAAAATTTATACAAAATAATAGAGAACAAAAAAATATAAATTTATTCAATAAATAAACTCAGTCCACCTCAAGTATTATTTAGGCAATTCAAATAATTGGTATGCATTACTTGGTAATTTAAAATTTGTTGAATTCATTTCATGGTTTAACAAATAAATAATGCGAATTTTACTAAATAAAATTATGTCATTTAAGTGGTATGTACGGACTACGGTTAATTTATTAGACAAACGTTAATATGTAAATGTATAATATAACTTTAAGATTGGTATAATAGATAGTTCAGTATACATCGGTATAGTTCGGTACGAATTGGTATAGTTCGGTTCGAATCGATATAGTTTGGCATATCGGTATACGGTATATACCGACATTTGGTATGAATCGATATATTTCGGTATACGGTATGTACCACGATATATCGATATACGGTATATACCGAGATTCGATATGAATCGATTTACTTCGGTATACGTATGTACCTCGGTATATCGGTACGCGGTGTGTACCGAGTTTCGGGAAAAATCGGTATGTTCGGTATACCGTTGCATGAGAAATCTCATACCGTTGCAGTATCGAAAAATTCATACCGTACCGAAAATCACGGTATACCAAATTTTCGGTATTTTCAATATTTTTTCGGTACGGTATGTGCGGTATACCAATTTTTCGGTATGCCGTAACACCCCTAATTGACATCACATAATTGGTAAAGTCAGTAAGTGATGAGGTGGTGTGATTCACTTATTATAATTATTATAATTAATGAGCATTATTACTTAAACCAAAAATTAATAAAGTAGACAACGGCGATGATGCTATTTCATTTGATTTTTGTTTCTTGTTAATAACTAGATAGAATATGTTGATCTCAATCTACCTATTTCTTCACACAACATTTGGCCTTTCTCTCCACATCTTCTCTAACTTGTATTGTTAATCTATTTGTTGTTTATGTCTCATAGTCACTGAAAATAATACTAGATCTAGTGAGATTATTTTAAATGCAAGAAAATTATTTGTTTGCCCATTGTTGTTAATGTTTAAATATCATAAATTTGATTTTTACTATTTTCTCATCCCAATTTCTAATCCCGAGTAAGACTTGTGGTCCCCTAATTGTATAATCTGAGAAACATTTTATTTTACTACTAAGTTTGTTCTCAATTATACAAGGGAATTTAATCTTAATATTTTGATGTATCATTTTGCAATTTGGTCAAGTAATTATGAATGTATTTTTCTTAAATAGGGAAAGGAAATAGGCACATTAGATTTATAAAAGGTTCACTTTAATTTTGTACAATTTCAAAAACTGTAAAAATAATGGTAAAGATTATGATTATTGATAGTAATTGCTTTTTCTATATGTTGATAATCTTTCTTAAAAAAGATATCACAACAAATTTAAATTTTTAAGAACAAGAAAAATTAAGTGGAATAAGACAAAAAGAAACATGTGGACAATTAAAGGAACGAGACAAGTCAAGCGGCCGGGACGGAGGGATTAATATATAAGGAGACGACATCAAATTATCACTTGTTTGAAAAGATATAATCAGATTTGCCGATATTTTCTGAAATTCTTTTGGGGCATCCATAGAAGGGATTTTTCTTCGAGAACTTTTCCCTGTCTCAGGGGATCTTCGACTAATTTATCTTTAGGTGCAAGGTTCCTCGCGTTAACAGACAGATCTCTTCGTCTACTTCCAGCTGGTGCGTTGCTTTGCGCCGCATGACTCTTCACCGCATTCATTTTTCGTCTCTCTGTTTATCTCCATGAATGTTGTATTTTTAGGTGTAGCGCGTAGTTTTTTGTCTCTTCTTGATAGCCCTCCTCTAAACTTCATTTATATTGTTCTAGGTTTGTTGTATCTGTTCCAATTTCATTTAGTCATTTATATTACTCCCGTATATATTGATGCGGATGTATTCTATTGCTTTTGAATCTACTGAGTTGCCTTTTCTTCTTTCCCTCTCTCAGATTCCAGCAAGAAGAGGCGTTTTCTACTGGAATTGGTATCAGCTGAAGTTCTATTTTCGCCGTTAGTATGAAGAACTGGAAATGGGTTTTGGGGTTGATTTATATATTTGCAGTTGCAACGATATGGGTCACTGCTAGTTTCGTTGTAAAAAAAGTTGTGGATGAGGGTGCCTCGCCGTTTCTTTTAACGTACATTTGCAATTCGTTGTTCCTTGTTTATTTACCTTTAGTTGAAATCGGGCGCTATTTGGAGGATAGACATGGGAGCATTTTATTTTGGTTAAATAGGAGAAGAGATGCTGGTTTTCAAGAATCAAAGGTTTCTGAGGATGCTATTCTTCTTCATAATGATGGTGCTGGTGTTATAGCGCATCTAATGAATTAGATACTGATGTGGTTTCCGAACAAGAGATTGCTGTTGAGGTTGAGAACGATACCGGGTTGGATGCAAAAGGGCGATGGACACGTTGGAGAGTTGCAAAAGTCAGCCTCTTGATATGCCCCATTTGGTTTCTGGCACAGCTAACGTTTAATCTCTCTCTCAAGTACACTACAGTTGCTGTAAGATTTTGATCCCTTTATCTTTTTGTATATGATGGGTTAATGTAAATTTAATGTGACATTGGTTTCTCTGTTTTGGTGTATAGTCCAATACCATCCTAAGCAATGCCTCCAGTCTATTCACATTTCTAGTTGCTCTTGTCTATTTGGGGGAGAAGTTCACTTGGGTGAAGCTGATCAGCGTTCTGCTCTGCACGGTGGGAACAATAATAGTGAGCCTTGGAGACTCAAGATCAGCATCAAATAAAGTTGCCTTAAATCCCGTACTCGGAGATATTCTTGCTCTCCTATCTGCAGCATTTTATGCTGCATAAAATATAGGCAGCATAAAATGTTGCCTATATAACTAATTTGGACAACAAGAATAAATTGTACTCATGGAAGAGCAATTGGTTGATAAATAGTTTGCAATGCATGATTAATTTTAATAAATGTGTTATTATTATTATATATGAAGAAAGCGTATCAACGAAGTGATCTAATAAATGTTTGGGATCATTTTCGAGTTTTTTAAAATATCGTGTCTCGTATTTGATTAATGTACTTGTCATTAGGGGTGTTACGGTATACCAAAAAATTGGTATACCGCACATAGCGTACCGAAAAAATATCAAAAATACCAAAAATTTGGTATACCGTGATTTTCGGTATGGTATCATACCGTATCGAAATTTTTCGGTACGGCAACGGTATGAGATTTCTCATGCAACGGTATACCGAACATACCGATTTTTACCGAAACTCAGTACATATCGTGTACCGATATACCGAGGTACATACGTATACCGAAGTAAATCGATTCATATCAAATCTCGGTATATACCGTATATCGATATATCGTGGTCATACTGTATACCGAAATATATCGATTCATACCAAACGTCGGTATATACCGTATACCGATATGCCAAATTATATCGATTCGAACCAAACTATACCGAACTATACCAATTCGTACCGAACTATACCGATGTATACCGAACTATCTATTATACCAATCTTAAAGTTATATTATACATTCATAGATTAACGTTTTTCTAATAAATTAACCGTAGTCCGTACGTACCACTTAAAAGACATAATTTTATTTAGCAAAATTCGCATTATTTATTTGTTAAACCATGAAATGAATTCAACAAATTTTAAATTACCAAGTAATACATACTAATTATTTGAATTGCCTAAATAATACTTGAGGTGGACTGAGTTTATTTATTGAATAAATTTATACTTTTTTGTTCTCTATTATTTTGTATAAATTTTTTATCATCTTACTTTGTCTGATTTTTAAGAAACATCAACTAATTTATTAAATGTTCATATGATGATAATGACCATACGACTTAACATTCACTAATCACTATGAATCAAATATATATGATTGAGAGAATAATTTATTGTATTATGTTATCATTATTCCAAGTGAAAAACTAATTTAATCAAGAAAAGAAAATTCAAATGAAATACAAATAAAATTTTTTAGTTATATTAACAAGTGTTACTTTATATCGATTATTATGAAAATCACTTTATGATTTATATTTTTCAAATGAAATACTAATTCAATCAAGAAAAGAAACATCAAAGACAAACTTGAATTTTACAAACAAATTGAAGATTATGAAAAGAGTAAGAGTTTCTTTATTTATTTATGTTAATCTATAATCAACTAAATTGATGGTATGTGTTTGTTTGTGGATGTAAAATTGGATAGTTCTCAAGCTATCCGCATCATCCACAATCTCGTGAATCTAGTCGATCACAATTCAAGTAAATTATTTTTATTTTATACATCATTATTATTTTATTTATTTACTTATTTGAAATTTAATATTATAACTACACTAATTTTAAAATCTCATATTTACAGGTTTATGGTTGGGTTTCAAATGATTTGTGGTCTTGACTCTTGAGCTTTTATCATCCTTTGGGAGTGTGGGAGAATGAAAAGTAAACTTTATTTTACTGTTTAAGACTTAAGACAAAGTTCGTTGTTTTATTTTTATTTGACATTTGAATAGTTTTTTGAGATGTTGGATGGAATTTGCCCTTGTTGGACTGTGTTTTATTTTCTGTATTAGCATGTTCTACTGCTTATCTTAGACACTTTTGTTGGATGAGATTTGCATGTTTTCTGCATCGTCATATTCTATTTCATGGCAGGTTGTTTTTCGATATATCGTGTGCTTTCATATAATGTTATATTTGATGAATAAATTATATTTCTCGCAAGTGCACGAATCGGTATAGTACCTAATCTAGCAACTCCCGAGGTCGATCTCACAAGGACTCAGCTGGGTTCTAATTATCCTAATTATTTAACTATCTACTTGGTCCTAAACTGGGTTTGAATTATTTAAAGCTACGGAATTAAAATAGCAAGAAAGTAGAAAATAAATAAAAGCGAAGCAAAGTGGATTAATGGGTTTGGTTTCAAGATTTGATGAAGAGTGCGGAGGTTTAACAATCACTATGCCTAAGATGATCAATTCATTCTCATTCTTTAGCTAGCATTTATGAATTTATTTTGTTGGTTCATCCGCTAAGGCTCTAGGGATTCCGTATGATGGCGGGAGATCTCTAATTTATAATCCTAAGGGTCAATCAAGTGATCATATCATGAATCTAAGGATCGTATCATGCTTAAGGATTTAAGGAACCATCTAAAATATCCCAAACCAAAAGGTGACAATATAGACACTTAATTGCAGGTCTAAATAAATAACCGGGTATGATGCGCCGTATTATCTATTACCTATATTCTCTATAATTTATCTGAGATGATGGCCAGTCACATTAAAGAATCATAGAGAAATCAAAAGAAGGATCAACAATTAAGAAACAAAACAATTCATTCATTGAAAAACTTAGATTTGAATCAACTCATAAAAAACTGTTGGTCCCGTGAGTGAGTTCAGGTGTAGAGGAGGGGGGGGGGTGAATACACCTGAATCCAAATTTCTCAACTTTCGAACACGAACAGTCCTATTCAGGAAGGTGCCGTCATGGAAATAGTTCGGCGGACCGCATAACCGTTTCGAATCGTGTTAAAGGCTAAAAGAGTACTGACTCAACTGAGATCTGCTAACTGACTAGGTCAGAATTCAGTATCGATCAGTGAGAGTTCAGTGTGCGGAATTGTGTAGGCCCAAATCAGTTTTAATAAGGAAAACGTTTTATGCAAGTCTCAGTTCAGTAGATAAGAAGTTCAGAATACTGAGACAGTTAAATCGATTTTAAATATGATGTTCGGTATGCACGGTAAAACCAATGAAACAAGTAAGTAAAAGACACGAATATTTTTAAAGTGGTTCGGATATCAACAATCCTACGTCCACTGTCCCGATAGATCGGGAGGCTATTTATTATACTTGAGTTAGTCTCGGTCGGCTTGTACACTCGGACAAAGCCGTGGCTTGGGGATTATACTCGAGCAAGTCCCGGTTACAATTCTATCAAACTTTAAGTGTTTGACAAACTTCTCCAACAATGAAGGAGTCCTTATACAATAAGGATTGGGTTCAAATGTGAACTCCTTCGTCTAAGCTATGGATATAACAAGTGAGCTTAGGGTTAGAGGGATAAGGAACGAGAATGTAGCTATCTAGAGCGACGAACAGTGAGGGTTTAGCTATAGGTTCGTGTCGGTCGCTTGGATACTAGAAGCTTATGTCGGTTCGGCTTGGTTCCTTTTGAGCCGGATGTAGTCTTTCGCGGAGATAACTCGGTTGATTCTTGCGGAAGACTTAGTCGTTAATTTCGCTCGTTTGAATGCTCTCTCGTGTGTGTTCTTGTGTGTGTCGTTCTTGAGTTAGGTTCTTAGGTGTGCTTCAAATCTTGAATGATCCCTCTATTTATAGAGTGGAGAGAAGAATAGATCCGTTGGAGACGATCTTCTTCTTTTTCCCTCTTTTGTGGTAGCAAACGGCTCTTTTGTGTAGTAGGTACAGTGTCCTTTCCCTCCTTTTACGGAAATATGTTGATCGTAGCTTTAGTAGGTGAGACGACACGTGTATGCTTGTCATTTGTCGAGGTGGATGTGGTGGTTGAGACGGAACAAACTTCGAGGCAACCGAAGTTGACTTCTCTCTTCCTCGTACTTGACAACACTAATAGCTTATCAAAAGATTCGGACAGTTCGTAAGACGTCGGCCCCGATGCCGAGTCTCGATTTTGTATTCGGTAGATAGACAGTGAGAAGGGTCTACCGAAAATCGCTACGAGTCCAGTGAACTACTCTGCCGAGTTCGGTTCAACCGACTCTCTCGCATATCTTGCTCTCGCTGAGTCCAAGATTCACCGAGTCTTCTACACCGGTGCCGAGGCTGATGAGCAACTGAGCGCCTTGACCAGAGCAGAGTGTCTACTGAGTCTGAAACCTCAGAGACAAATACGAATACAAAGGAATGGTTCACCAATCGGATAGGGTTTTGGGATCTTCAAATCTTCTCAACGGTCGAGCACGAGGCTACCGAGCGTGATTCAAGATAGAAGATAGAATCATTTCCCACAAGTATGATCATGCTGAGGATTGAATCATCACCCAACAATTTCCCCCTATTTGATGATGCCAAAACCTATCATCTATGCTAACACTAAACAGATAGAAACAAAAACTCCTTACAAATATTACAAGTAGGATCAGTGGAGATGTTCCATCAGTTCTAGACTATAAAGCAAAGAGGGTAAACAGAACAATTTCCCCCATTGCAAACAAAACAAGCTAGCAGAATCTATCAAAGCAATCAGCTGACATGTAATAAAGAGAGTGTGAGCCAGCAATCACTTCAGTGATTCTGAGTGTTAAAGCATGAAACAAACACGGCTGTATAGACAACAAGTAGTTGTCAGAGCCAAAAGCAGATTGTATAAATATAAGAGAAATTCAGTACAGATACAATCTTGCTAAGCTAAGAGAATGAGCTAAAGATCTAAGGAGGAGGGCCACTGAACTTCTTGATTCTGTTCATGAACTCTTGAGTCTGATCTTCAGGGAGCGGCACTCCATACATCCTGTATGTGATCTTCCTTAGCTTCAGAAATTCTGCAAAATCAGCAGGCTCATCTTCAGCAAGTTCTTTCTTCGCTGCGGCATGCTTCACTTCCGCTTCAATCGTACCAAAGTGTATTGAGTCATCCTGTCTTCTCGGTGGAGGTATGATTCTGGGTCCCGGAACACTGACTTCTATACCTTCAGATATGGCTTTGTCGAGGTATGGGTAGAGTTCAGGTTCAGTAGCGAACATCCATTCCATGTAAGCTTCAATCATTGTCTCGTTGGACCGTAACCTCCGAAATAGTTCCTCTTGATGAACTCAATTTTCGCATTTTCCCATCTTTGATTGAGTCGAGCCGGTATCCATTCATCTCGTTCTTGGCCATCTTTGAAATTTCAGGTCAGCTGGCTTCCTGAATTTCCTGTATCTATATGGAATATCAGCTTTAGAAGGCACTCTCAGCCTGGCCTCCTCTTCAGTCCTTTTCATCAAAGCTTCAAGGTCCGCCTTCCAAATTCTCGTCTCTGCGGCTGAATCTGTCTTGCCTCCTCGCCTCGTATAGATATCTCGTTCATCGATCAAATATGGCTTCGATTTCATCTCCTTGTGTATCGGTGGCTTGCTGAGGGGCTTCTTCGATTCGGCGAGGGGTACTAGATCTAGATTTGGACGTACCACGCCTTTCGCACTCTTCTCTGCTTTGCTCCTTTTCCTTTTCTCTGTCCTCTTCATCCGTTATGATGAGCTTTCTCGGAGGCGCTCTAGCGGTTTCTTTTCCTCCTCCTGGATGGGGCTTTAGTCTTTCCTTTAGCAGGCTTAGACTTTGGCTTGTTAGCTGCTTCGGCCTCTGCAATTTCTCTGGCCAGCCTCTCATCTGCAGCTATTTGGGCTTCCTCCTCAGCAGATATGTACCTTAATCGCTTTGCTGGAGGGGTTGGAATTTTAAGCTTTTGTTTGCCCTTGCCTTCTTGAACTGGTGGTGGAAGAGGAGCCTCTTCTTCTTCTGAGTCCTCCACCGCCTGTTCAGCGTACTCAGCAACCTCCTTAATAATGTCTTTGGGAGTCTGGGTTGCTCGAGTAGTCTGTCGGGGTCTCTGAGCCACTTGGGCCGGTTTCACTGTGCTCGCAGCCGAAACACCCTGGGCCTTACCCGGAGTCTGAGTCTGAGTTTTCTGAGACTGAGTTTTGCTAATGTCAGCAATAGATTTCTTCTTCTCAGTCCCCTTCTTTCCTTCAGTAGCTGTCCCCTTCAGTAGTCTAGAAGGTTTAGTGGGAGTCAGCTTCTCAGTACTCTTTTTCTTTCCTTTCCTTCACTTCCTTCACTTTCTTTCTCAGTACCCTTCTTCTTTCCTTCCCCCTTTTTGGCATCATCAAGTACAACCGGGGTTGGGATGAGTACCTTCTTCTCTAGCTTCGATAAACAAATGGACAAGTCGTCCGATGCATTTATGCACTTTCTCCAATGCTAGATGCAGCTCGTTCCTCTCAGATATGAGTTCATCCTTGTATGCTGTATGAGAGAGAACGGCTTCTGACTTCAGTTCAGCTAGTGTCTCACCGATCTTGTCCTCCACCGTCTGTTGAATGAGGTCTAGTCTGTTCTCCGTAGCCTGGGCTTGCTCGGTGAGTGACTCAGTATGAGCGGACAAGGCGTTCTGAAATTGTTCAAGGAGCTTGGCCTTGTCCCTCCCGAATTGTCCTTAGGCGAGTCTCAAACCGCCGTTGCTGCTTGGGCCAATGCTTCGATATGAGAGCGGAGACATCGGGGGCAACGATGTAGAGATGCTTGGATTTCGGCCCCGAAGCTCGAGTTGGTGGCCGATGCGGACTTACGCCACACCTTGTGGACTGCCTTCGCCAATTCCCAATTTTTAACTCCTTGTGCAGTTAGAGCTTTGGCAACTGAACGGGATTTCTTGGCGATAGGCTGGGCGCCGCCTCGTATGTCGACTTGAGCAGGGAGCCGAGCGAGGCTCTGCGAGGACGAGACACCGGCCGAAGGCTTCTCGGGCCCAAGGATACCGAGTGGTGCTGCTTCTTCGGTATGGGTATCCTTGTCTCCGTGGATGTCCCTCATCGGGCTTTCCGTGGCTCGAATCATCGGGTGGGTCCTCGACCGTCGTGGTCGGACCCCGTCGAGGGCGGCGAGCCGGCTGCATGGCGTCGATCGGCAATGATTGCAAGCATGGCGCCCTTAGATTCTCCATCGTATTGAGGTTCTCAGGCTGTGAATAGCCTATCTCCTCACGCAATCTCAGTTCTTCCAAGTGTAGCTGCTGACATGAGTAGTGTAGAACAAGGCGTTGAAGCTGAGGCCACTCCTGAAAGCGTAGGATCATATGGAGCCTTGCCGACTTGGCTAGGACGAGCAAATCGAATGGTCGGCAAGCTCGGAATGAATCGGATGATCTCTCGGGAAGCTCTAGAGACAATAACTGCTGCTTCCATCCCGAGAGTCTCTTCTGCAGACGCAGAATCTGACTCGATATCAACGAAGTCAGTCTCAGAGTCAGCAGGTGGGCGACTGCTGAGCGGAGGCACAGAGAGAGGGCTATCCAGACGTTGGACTTCTTCGCTTTGGGCTTCAGTAGCCTCTCCCTGTTCCTCTTGAACTTGTTCCTCAGTGGAGACGGCTTTCTCCACTGACTTGGTCTTCTCAGATGAGGAAGACTCGTCTACCAACTGTAGTGGCTGAATAGGAGTTGGTTCAGTAGCCACTTCAGTAGTAGTCTCTGGTTCAGCAGGTGTATCCGGTATGGCCTTCCTCAGCCTCTTGGCTGGTGCCTTAGGTGATTTTGCCGGAGGTGTCCTTTTCTTAGGAGTCGCCTGCTGAGGCTTAGATGGCTGAGCTTCTGCGGCCGGTCCTGAACCAATCTGTTGCAGGGCCGCGGACTTGTTGTGAAAGCGGATTTTCTTCACATTTCTTTGCCGTCATATGTGATCTGCTCAGCCTCGCAGAAATCCTCGATCATGACTGACAATTTAAGTCCGTAGAGAAGCTTTCCTTTTGCGGTCAGTGTTCACGTAGCTTTGTCGAACTTGGCTGCCTGAGCCATAAATTCGTGAACAAAGAAGTCGGTCCAATTGACTTTCACGCAGTCATCAATCGCCATCATCATATGGATCTTGGGTCGGGAGACCTGATCGAAAGAGCCAGCCTGGCTCGTCAACAGCTGAGTGACGATGTACGCCAGTGCTCTGAATTGCGGTAGCATTGCATTCTTCGGAAATGCTGCTCTGAAGGTTGTGGGCTTGCCACAGAAAATGGAGAGGTATGTGTCGACAGCGTCGTCATTGTACCCCAAGGTGCTGACACCTTTAGACGGGAGGTTGAAGCTCTTCTTCAGCGCTTGTTTAATAGACATCTGCTTCAGTATCTTTGATGCATCGTCAATGGAGTTAACAGCGAACCTCGCCAGAATGTCTCCTCCAACTGAGTCGGAGTTCAGATATAGTTCCGCCACTTGTCGAGGAAGGAAGAAGGTCGGCTTCCTCGATAGAAACTCCTCAAGTCCGGATTTCCTCAGATATGTGAAGATATCGTCCATGTACTCGAGCTCGCACGCGTCGAACTCCATGACTGGTTCGCACCAGATACGGCCCTTGCTGAGGATTTCTTCCATCTTGTCGGGAGAACTGACAGATAGACCAGCCATAGTACCTATTACAAGAAATGAATCAGTACCGTTTCTTGGATAGAGCAGTGCTTTACAATGCGATACTGAAAAATATAATAAATACATTAACAGATATAAGCATACCAATAGATAAAATTCGAGATAAGATTGAGAATGAAGTTGCAAGTAAGGATTGCGTATGCAGATCTCGGATTTTTTGGAATTTGAAAGTTATGGAGTATGCTAATGGCGGTTTCAAAGATATGATCGAATATATATACTATCAAGTATGAAGATGAACGGTTTTCGATCGAAGGCTGAATTTAAACTTGCTTTATGATATGGACGGTTAAGATTAGAAGTTAAAAATAGGCAATGATCACAAAAGCCGCCTAAGTCAAAGCCAGTTGTAAAATAGCCTAAGTAGTAACTGTGAAAAGACATGCATTAAATGCGTGCAGAGTTCAACAAGCTTATGTATGGAATGTCGTGCATTAAATGTAAGCCGTTAATAATAAAGACAAACCAAAAGATATTAATGTCATGCTGAATCTTTGTCATAAATGCAAAGTACTGTTGTATTAAATTACTACTGAGTAGAGATACGCAAACCCGTCGGTGAACATAGTAGTCGGTGATACCTCGTGTAGATGGTTTACGTCTCTCTACGTACCGAATGTATCGATGCGAGAGTGAACATTCCCCCTTACTTGAAATGTCTCTCTCCTGAAACCTCTTACCGATTGGGGTCGGTAGGGTCCAACGAGACCTAGCTCTACCGAAAGTTCTGCCGAATCGGATTCGGCCTAGAGGCTTGGTCGGTATATCGGCCCGTTGCTTGTCGGTATGGATCTTCTCCATCCCGATATCCTTTTTCTCGACATGGTCACGAATGAAGTGATGTCTGATGTCCACGTGCTTGCATCTTGTGTGAAGTACAGGGTTCTGAGTGATTGCAATTGCACTGGTACTGTCGCAGAAAATCGGCACTTCATTCTGAATGACGTTATAGTCTCTCATTCTTTGTCTCGGCCAAAGGATGCGGGCGCAACAACTTCCGAGCGGCCATGTATTCGGCTTCGGTGGTCGACGTGGCCACCGAGTCTGCGTTTCTTTGAAAACCATGAGATCGACTTGCTGCCAAGGAACCGACATGTTCCCGAAGTTGATTTTCGGTCTATTCTACATCCCGCATAGTCGGCATCGAATAACCGGTTAGTTCAATATTATCATCACCGGATACCACAAACCCATGTCGGTGTTCCTCGTAGATAGCGGAGAATCTTCTTTGCTTGAGTCCATATGACTCGCTTGGGATTCGCCCGAAATCGAGCACGTACACCTATAACATAAGTTATGTCGGGACGAGTAGGCCGTTAGATATAATAAAGAACCAATTATAGCACGGTATTCGGTTTGGTCTATCGATACTCCCTCTTTATCAAGATCTATCTTCATATTCGTGTTCATCGGGATCTTGATTGATTTGCCGGATGTGCAGCCGAATCTTTTGATGAGGTCTCGAGTGTATTTGCCTTGGTTGATGAATGTTCCCTTTTCAGATTGCTTGACTTGAAAACCAAGGAAGTAGTTCATTTCACCCATCATCGACATCTCGAACTTATCCTTCATCATCTTTTCAAATTGCGACACATGATGACATTCTTTGATCCGAATATAATGTCATCTACGTAGATCCGCACAAGTAATAAGTCTTCTTCCGGTCGAATGCTTTGAATAGAGTGCGGCTCTATCGTGCCTTTCTAAAAACCTTTCTGAAGAAGAAACTCAGACAGGGTATCGTACCAAGCCCTGGGTGCTTGTTTTAACCCGTATGGAGCCTTTCTGAGTCTATATACTTGATGTCCCTGCTGAAAGCCGGGCGGTTGTTCCACATAGACTTCTTCTTTCGGCACGCCATTCGAGAACGCAGACTTCACATCCATTTGATAAACTCGAATCGTTGATGTGTTGCGTAGGCCGGGAATAGTCCGATTGCCTCCAATCTTGCAACCGGAGCGAACGTCTCATCGAAATCTATCCCTTCGGCTTGACAGTAACCTTTAGCCACGAGTCTTGCTTTGTTCCTTACTATAACGTTGTTTTCATCTCGCTTGTTTTTGAAGACCCATTTAGTTCCAATAACATGTTGATGCCGGGGTCCGTCTACAAGCTCCCATACTTCGTTTCTCGTGAACCGATTCGGCTCCTCTGCATAGCAATGATCCGGTCAAGCATCTTTCGGTGCATCCTCAATGGTCCGAGGCTCTTCGATAGACAAGAAGCGGGAAAATAATGCGCTTTCTCCTTGACAGAATCCGGATCTTGTCTTGATATTTCTTGAAGGATCTCCAATGATTAAATCGGCGGTGTGAGCATCGAGCCATGATCTACGATGTTTCAACTCTTCATCGAAACTTGTTCAACACGAGATAGTAGGTGAGTTAGGCATTTCGGTTGTACTATTATGAGATTGAAGTAATTCAAGAACAAGAGTATGGTCTACTGAGTCACCGGGTTCGGGGGCATTCAGCTCGGGAACATTACTAGACGTTCCCCCCCGAGGTGTTGCTCTCGGTAGTGTTGGTCTCGATTACCTCAACGGTTTCTTCATCGACCTGAGTTACACGGGGATTGATTCCGTTCGGGAGAATCAATCTGTTCAGCTTACTTGCTCGGCGGGTTGAAATTCGGTAGATTTGTCTTCGTTTCTTCGTCTGAATCATCATCCCAACATAGCTGGATCTTTTTAGATTTGTCTTTTAAGCTTAGATCCCGTAGGCGCTTACCGATGTCCTCGGATTCGGAATTTGAGTTATTGCTCCCGTCTTCGTAGCAAACTCGTTAAAAACAACATGAGGGCTTTCCTCCACGCAAAGAGTCCGATAGTTGAATACTCAAAGCTTTGCTGACCCGAGAGTATCCTAAGAATACTCCCTGATCTGACTTGCTATCAAAAGTCTTCACCTGATCTTTCCCATTATTGTGGATAAAGCATGAACAACCAAAGATATGGAAATAAGATAGAGAAAGCTTCCTGCCGTTCCATAGTTCATATGGTGTCCGCTTATGCTGCTTTGTCAGTAAAGATCGGTTCTGAGTGTAACATGCAGTATTAGTAGCTTCTGCCCAGAATTTGGTTGGGAGTCCTGAGTCTGCGAGTAGAGTCCTAGCTGCCTCTTTTTAGAGTTCTCGTTCTTTCGTTCGGCAACTCCATTCTCGCCGAGGTGTGCGTGCGGTGAAGTCTCATGCTCTATTCCTTACGCTTGCGTAACTCCTCTACCATAGAATTAAGGAACTCAGTTCCTCTGTCTGAGCGTATTTTTCTGAGCTTGGTGTTCTTCTCGACACTGAGCTTTTTCAGAAGCGTTGGTAACTCTGTTTTGACGTCAGACTTGTTGGCAATGAATATGACCCATGTGTAGCGCGAGTAGTCATCTATGACCACTAATGCATATTTTCTCGCCTCCGATCGTCACCGGGGAGACTGGACCGAACAGATCCATATGTAGCGGTGAAGGATTCCATCTCGTGGAAGGTGATGGAACCGGAGGATTTTGATTCCTTATTTGCTTTCCCTTCGGACATGCTTCACACCGAGTGTCTTTCTTTGAATACTTCATTCGGCGGTCCCCTTGCTAGAGTGTCTCTTGCAAGCTTGTTGAGCGTCTTAAAGTTGAGATGGCTAAGTCTTCGTGCCATAGCCACCCCGTGCGGTTGTCATTCTTCGCCAATAAGCAAGCTTCGAGTTCATCGAGTTCCGATCGACCACATATATGTTCTTTCTGCGAACCCGATAACACTTGTTTTCCCCGTGGATTTATCAATAACATCACGAAAACCGGCGTCAAATATCACTCTATTTGAGTTATCACAAAATTGACTAACAGAGAGAAGATTATGCTGAAGTCCTTCAACATATGATACTCTTGGAATGTTGGCAGTTCCAATGCTGAGTGTTCCATATCCTCTGGTATAGCCTTTTGCATTGTCTCCGAACTCAATTCTGGGTCCTTCTTCACTGATATAATTCTTCAGTAGACTCCTTTGGTATGTCATGTGTCTTGAGCATCCGCTGTCCACATACCATGGGTCTTTACGCACCTGCAAAACAGAATTATATTCAGGTACCCTTTATTTTTAATTTTGGGTCCTTAGATGTTAGTTTTAGTAACCCAAATCTGTCTAACAACCCTGGTGGTTTCAAACATTTTCTTTCCACTGGAGTCAACATATCTGACCACTGGACTGGTCACAGCTGACTTATGAGGCTTCTGAGGTTCAGGAGTCCTGATCTTCTGAGTTGGTGGACTGCTGACCTTTGCCTTCTGTGCGACCTTTTTCTTCTTCTGACCTTTGGAGCCTCTTCGGACTATAGGTTCATAGTAATATGATCCATACTGAGCAGGATGCATCGGCTTCGGAGGTCCATACCGATGCGCCAAGTTTGATTTGCTTGGTTCCCCCTTGGTCGAACCGGGGTTTCTTGGCATTGATCTTCTTGTCGAAATGCTGATGTGTGGGATGAGGTGCTTTCATCTTCTGTTTGTTCTTTGCTAGGGGGTTCAGTATATCTGCGTTGATAGTCTCCCCTCGAACAAATCTATCAGCAAGCCGTACTTCTGAGTGTACTGGGACAGATGAGGAAGCTCCTAGACTGAATCCAAGTCCTTCCTTGCAGTGCTTTGGCTTATTGCTTGCTAGCATAGCCTCCAATTTCTTCTCTCGCGCCCATATACCTCTCGGTCATCGGGTTCCTCCGAGACATCATCACTTTTCTTCGGTGCGTCGTGCTCGGTGCCGAAGTCCCGACGGTTCTTGCTTCGGTAGACTCGGTTCAGTATCTTTACGAGTCAAGTCATTGGTCAAGACCGAAATCCGATCTTCTTGATGCTTTGAGACTTGGCCATCGGAGAGTTTATCTCCTCCCCCGAGTCTCAACACAAGTCCTTCGGCCTCGGTAACAACCCGACTCTCCCGAGAAAGTCTCGATTCTCCACTTTCGGGGTATCCAATTCTCGAAGAGTCTTACTGAGCCGTTGACTCATCCGAATTTGTTCATCTAGTAGATCTTCATATGCGGTCGAGATGTCCAAATTCCCATCCGCACTTGAAATAGTGTCGTGTGTGCAGTGTGAAGAGGAGTTAACTGGTTCATGAGAATTTACCTCATCCTCTTCGCCTGCCATCATGCACATTTCAGTTGATTCATCTGCTTCATGCTCTAAGGCCATGAAAGCTGCTTCATCGTCAGATGTATCCATAAAGGAGTCGATCTCTTCTGAGTCGTCTGAGATTTCGCCAGCTATGTAGGATTGTCTTTTCTGGGCGAATTTCTCTCTCCTTGCTTTGCGTCTTCTGCGCGTTCAAGACTACTGCGAGCTCGGGACAATCATACCGATAATGTCCCGGCTTCTTGCAGTTGTAGCAAGTGATGACTTTTTCTTCTTTGGTTGCACTATCCCTTGAGGGTGCTGAGTCATCTTTCTTTATGCATTCAGAAGATTGAGTATCAGGAGCGCGTTTAGGTGTATATTCTGACTTACCTTTTATATCTCGGTATGCTTTGGTCGGTTTTCTACGCCTTTCTTTCTCCTTCGATACTTCACTGCGAGCGTAGCGTACTTCCGAGCTAGACTTCCTTCTTGTAGGTCGGTGAGTGAAGGCTCGGTCTTACTCGTCGTCTTGCTCGTAGCGGGAGATGTCTTGCCGACCGTAGCTTTGAAAGCATGGTCAATCTTCGTATCGGCTTCGCTCTCGGCTTTCTTTGAGGTCTGTCGAACTCATACTCCTCTGCACCGTAATTACGAAAAGATATGGTCGGGAGACACAACATCTAAATCGAATGTCGCAATAAAGTGGCAAAAGGTGTCCGAGTGTCCGTCCCGGTGCCCTCGAATCTTCGATTCATCTCTCGGTTCTTCGAATGTCTTTCCCGGCCCATTGATAGAATTCATCGATTGGTAAATCGACGTTTAGATCTTCGATTTTGTCCCCTGGCATAAGAGACAAGCTTTCCAGCTTTTGGAGTTCCAGCGCTAATTTGTTGGCTTTAATCTTCTGAGTCCCTCGACTCAGTAGCGCAAGAGCATCCCAGAGTTCTTTAGCAGTCTTGCATTCCTGAACCCTGCCAAGATAAGAATCACTAAGGGTGGTTAGTATAGCATTCCTGGCGACTCGGTCTAGATTGTGAAGCTTCTTCTCTTCGGGAGTGAAGAGACTTCGTCTTTGGGGATCTTCTTCCCGGTCCACCATTCCTCCTCCTTGAGCTTGGTCCTGAGTCACGACACTATCAATCATAGGAACGATAGGTCCATCTTCAAGCACTCCAGTCATACTGTCATGGAGGGATGTCAGATGAGCTTCCATCCTGACTCGCAATACTCCGTAGTTCTCCACCGAGAACATAGGTACCATCCTTATACCTGACATATCAGCCATGAAGAATAATGATATGAATGTAGAGTGATATGCAGTGAAAAACGCTTTCCCTCGGATCCGTTCGAATAGACCAGTCTCAAAGATAACAAGAGTCAAAGAACTCCTGCTCTGATACCAATTGTTGGTCCCGTGAGTGAGTTCAGGTGTAGAGGGGGGGTGAATACACCTGAATCCAAATTTCTCAACTTTCGAACACGAACGGTCCTATTCGGGAAGGTGCCGTCTTGAAATAGTTCGGCGACCGCATAAACGTTACGAATCGTGTTAAAGGCTAAAAGAGTACTCGACTCGGCGAGATCTCGCTAACCGACTAGGTCGAATTCGGTATCGATCGGTGAGAGTTCGGTGTGCGGAATTATGTAGGCCCAAATCGGTTTTAATGAGGAAAACGTTTTATGCAAGTCTCGGTTCGGTAGATAAGAAGTTCGAGAATCGAGACGGTTAAATCGATTTTAAATATGATGTTCGGTATGCACGGTAAAACCAATGAAACAAGTAAGTAAACGACACGAGATATTTTTAAAGTGGTTCGGATATCAACAATCCTACGTCCACTGTCCCGATAGATCGGAGGCTATTTATTATACTTGAGTTAGTCTCGGTCGGCTTGTACACTGGACAAAGCCGTGGCTTGGGGATTATACTTGAGCAAGTCCCGAGTTACAATTCTATCAAACTTTAAGTGTTTGACAAACTTCTCCAACAATGAAGGAGTCCTTATACAATAAGCATTGGGTTCAAATGTGAACTCCTTCGTCTAAGCTATGGATATAACAAGTGAGCTTAGGGTTAGAGGGATAAGGAACGAGAATGTAGCTATCTAGAGCGACGAACAACTGAGGGTTTAGCTATAGGTTCGTGTCAGTCGCTTGGATACTAGAAGCTTATGTCGGTTCAGCTTGGTTCCTTTTGAGCTGGATGTAGTCTTTCGCCGGAGATAACTCGGTTGATTCTTGCGGAAGACTTAGTCGTTAATTTCGCTCGTTTGAATGCTCTCTCGTGTGTGTTCTTGTGTGTGTCGTTCTTGAGTTAGGTTCTTAGGTGTGCTTCAAATCTTGAATGATCCCTCTATTTATAGAGTGGAGAGAAGAATAGATCCGTTGGAGACGATCTTCTTCTTTTTCCCTCTTTTGTGGTAGCAAACGGCTCTTTTGTGTAGTAGGTACAGTGTCCTTTCCCTCCTTTTACGGAAATATGTTGACTGTAGCTTTAGTAGGTGAGACGACACGTGTATGCTTGTCATTTGTCGAGGTGGATGTGGTGGTTGAGACAGAACAAACTTCGAGGCAACTGAAGTTGACTTCTCTCTTCCTCGTACTTGACAACACTAATAGCTTATCAAAAGATTCAGACAGTTCAGAAGACTGTCAGCCGATGCTGAGTCTGATTTTGTATTCAGTAGATAGACAATGAGAAGGGTCTATCGAAAATCAGCTACGAGTCCAGGTGAACTACTCTCGCTGAGTTCGGTTCAACCGACTCTCTCGCATATCTTGCTCTGCCGAGTCCAAGATTCACTGAGTCTTCTACACTGGTGCTGAGGCTGATGAGCAACTGAGCGCCTTGACCAGAGCAGAGTGTCTACTGAGTCTGAAACCTCAGAGACAAATACGAATACAAAGGAATGGTTCACCAATCAGATAGGGTTTTGGGATCTTCAAATCTTCTCAACAGTCAGAGCACGAGGCTACTGAGCGTGATTCAGTATAGAAGATAGAATCATTTCCCACAAGTATGATCATGCTGAGGATTGAATCATCACCCAACAAAAACATAGATCCTGCTAAACCCCCACACATGGGGATTTAGCCACTCATATTCGTAGAAAAATAATCACAAAAGATGCAAAAATAATCCATAGAATTCAAGTATCAAAAACCCTAAACAAAACTGAGAAGGAATAATACAATCTAGAATCTAGCGGATTGATCCTCGCGCTTGGTTCTCGGGTTGTGGTCTTCAATCTTCAACGGAGGGATGCCTTGGGTGTTTCTCTGCCTTGGAGGGTGGAAAAAGTCGGAATTATGGTGTGTGTTTCAAAGGAAAGAAGTCCGGAAGGGTTTATATAGGTTTCGGGCCGAAAAAAGACTGGTTTTGGGCTGCAGACGACGCGGACCGCGGTCCAGCACAAAAGGCGGACCGCAGTCCAGCACATATGAAAAATCCTGTTTTTTTGAGTCAGAACAGTGCGGACCGCGGTCCAGTACAAATGCGGACCGCGGTCCGACCTGTTCTGTCCGCGCACTCCCGTCTGCAATTTTCTGCACTGCCGCGTTTTGGGAAAAACGCGATATCTTCTTCGATAACCGTTGGATCACCACGAAACTTTGCCACAATGTTCCTAACACATAGAACTACGATTTGGGCGGTGGAGATCGGATTATAAGATTGTTAGATCCGCATGCCACGTGATTTTCCAACTGCCTTGTTACATGAGCTCCAAAACACGATTTCTTCATCATCCGACTTCAAATCCTCTTCATTCTTCATTCAAACAACTCCATCTTTGCCAACAATGCATCAATGGTCATGGTTTCTTTCATTTTGGTGCCAAATACCACCAAATATACTCAAAACGGTGAGAAACCTACAAAACCAAAAACCATCGAAAGTATACGATTCCAAGCAAAACAAAAGCTAAAAATGAATAAAAAATGATGTAAACAAGCATTAAAAGAACATGATGAGATGGCGTAAAAACCACTGATCAAATCCCCCCAAACTTAAGTTTTTGTTTGTCCTCAAGCAAAGAAACAAGATAAAAGAAAGACTATGACTAAATATCAAAAAGATGAGCATAACAATTCAAGTCTTATTCAGTGTTTTAGAAGAACACATCATTAGCATGTGAAAATCATTCAAGTTTGATGTCACCTTCAAAATAAAATAGAACATAGAAGTAGAGTAGTCCCTCTCCAGAAATCTATATCACTCAAATACTCAAGGGTATAAGGGTAAAATCATCACTCAAACTCAACCCTAAGAGAGCGTCTTCATAACCTTGCAGATTGTCTAATTCTACTCATAATGAACACAATTCATGGCAAAGATCTCGAAGGTCTTACTTTGGTTGTAATGGGGATAAGCCATGTAATAAAAAGGTAGGGAAGATATAGGAAAAGTGACTCATAATGTATAAACAATCAAGGTATCTAGTAGAGCAACCAAATGATGATATATCAAAATAAACCTCTAAAACAATCACCTTTGAACCACTCATAATCAAACAAATCAAGTCACCCCAAGTTCTCACTTTTTTTTCTCAAAATATACTCCCCTTTTCAACTTCCTCATTTTTTTTTCACTCTTTTTTTTATCATCTCCCAACTCTGACATATGTCATCAATAAACCCCTTTCAATCAAAGTTAGGAGTACATATTCTATCCAATTGTTTACCTGTCAACTCTCTACCAATAATTAGACAAAGATTTCAGTATAACACGGTGTCATCAAGTTCGGTACCAGGCTGGATATAATCAAAATCAATTCACACCAATCTCACTTTTTAGCAAATATTTGTCCCTTGATCACCAAACCCTCACAAGCTTCCATTTCCTTCCACAGCACTAATGAATCTACTAGATCCTCGGTTAAGGCTAGTTAGGTTAGACAATTTAAGTGGAGGTACATGAATAAAAAGGATACATTAAGCTCAAAGGGGCTTACTAGGTTGATGTTCAAGGTAGGAATCATATTTGGCTCAGGCTAAAGAACGAGATAGTGCCTAAAATCATATCAATGTCATATACGAAAAGTGTTCAATAAACTTCAAACAGACTCAAAGCAAGTTCTAAATGTTCTCCCTAAAGTGAGTATCACACATAAAAGAAATTGAGACCGACATAGAATTTCGTCAGTTCACAATAGGCTCAAATTCTCACAAAGGCTTTGGACTACCATACTTTTACATCCTACATGTCCGGAAATTTTATCGTGCTCAAATTCAATTCAACAATGCTTCAACAAAGAAAAATTTTAAGGCAAGAAATGTATAAACATCAAATAACATAAGTCATAGTAGTTCAAATATCAAGTACATGGAGAATCATCAGAATCATAATTATACAGACCAAATCAGTAGGGTTCAAGATTCGACATACCCCCCCCCACCTATCTATGAGCTAGTCCTTAGCACGAGAATAGAGTAAAACAAAGAAAATTGGGTAAACGAATCTTCCACCGATGTCTAGGTGATGCCCGATCGATGCGTATATGCGAAACTTGATCCGGCGAGGCTCGGATCCAAAGTTAATCCCCACCGTATCAGCTCCCCTACTTTCTCCGATATAGCTTACTTACTATGCATTAAAAATCAATAGGTGAAGATTATATGTAAACTTTCCTCCTCAATTTTTTTAATGAAAATCAATAAATCTAACTAAGAAAACTAGAAAAACTCACAAACGTGGGTTGCCTCCCACGAAGCGCTGTTGGTTAGAGTCGTTGGCTCGACTTTGCTGAATCAGATTAGAAACTTGGCGACTTTGGACGCCCGACTACAGCCTTGTCGGACGCCTCCTTCGATGATGCTCTACAGACATCCTTCACCTTGAAATATTTTTTGGTTCGTGGATTCATCAACTTCACCACACCATGCGACAAAACGTCCACCACATGAAATGGTCCAGAGAATGTAGAACTTGGGTATCCTGGAAAAACTCTAGAACCATCATCATATAAAAGAACTTTAAGACCAGGATAGAGTGTTTTACCAAGCGTCCTCTTCCCACAAGCAGCTTTAGTGCGTCTGACATACATGGTTTTCTTCTGGAACATGTCCTTTTGATCTTCAACACATTCATCCAATTTTAGAACACCAACATCAATTGACTCCTCATCGAATAATGCGTGTATTCCTAATCCCTCTGTACCATCAGAATCCTTCACTACATCATATGCAGACTGCACAAAGTTCACTTCAACAGTTGAGGCATTAGTTCCCAATGTGGTTGGAGCTAGTGCTTTAAATTCTGTAACCTCTCCCAAGACTTCCATCCTCACAGTTCGTGATGGTACATCAACACAAGTCCTAGTGGTTGCCATAAATGGCCTCCCTAGGAGGATAAGCTGGTCACTTAGCCATCGAGAAGTAACATCTGCATCAAGAACAATAAAGTCAACAGGAACAATAAACTTGTCTACCTTTACCAACAAATCATCAACAATCCCCATTGGGGTCTTCACCGAGTTATCAGCAAATTGAAGCCTCATAGGTGTAGGCTTCAAATTGTTAACTCCCAACATTTTGTAGACAGAGTAGGGCATGAGGTTGATACCAGCTCCAAGATCTAGCATAGCTCGTGTAACTCTATCCTTGCCCACAGAGATAGTGATGTCGAATCTTCCAGGATCTGCTAACTTGGGCGGTAGAGCCGATATATCAACTACAACACCCCCTGATTCAAGTGTATGAAGATTTGTACTCTGCTCGTAATCCTTTTTGTTGGTGATGAGCTCCTTGAAGAACTTGGATTGCCTTGGAATACTCTTTAATGAGGTCTAAGAGTGGCAGATTGATGTCCACTTTAGAGAGTATCTTGAACAAGGATCCAAACTGTTCTTCTTGTTTGTTAACCTTGAAGCGTCCTAGAAAAGGAGGTGGGGGCTTGTCTCGTATTCACGGCTTTATGCAAAGGAGTCCGAACAATAGGCTCCTTCTCCTCATCTCTTCTCCTTTCATCAACAATAGTCATAGCAACTTCGTCGATTTTCTCTTTAGCCTTCTCCGAATCATCACCAAGCAAAATAGTAATGGATCTCGCCTCTTCAGTTTGTCCAGGTAGTTTCCCTTGTTGCATTTTAAGCAAAGCGACTTCCCGTGCTAGCTGGCCAAGTTGAGTCCCCAAATTGTTGGAATTTGCTTCCACGTTCCCGACAGAAGTGGTAAGTGTCTCCATTTGCTCCTTAGAACTCTTCATAAATGAGTTTAAGGTGTCTTGCAAGATGGCCATGGAATTCTTGCAGCGTCCTCAATCTTTGGCTGAGGGCGAAAAGATGACGTGCCTCCAAAGTTCTGCTGCGGAATGACATTCCTCCCTCCATCCTGGTAACTCTTGTAGTTAGGATTGTACCCTTGTTGCTTATGGACAAAATTTTGCTGCGGCCTCTAATATTGCCTTCTCTCTTCCCATTCCTGGTGTCTTAGGCCTTGTCCCCAGTTAGCTTCTTTCTCTTGAAATTGATTGTGGATAATATTAAACTGGCATTGGGCGGTTGAGTGTTGTGGATCATCACAAATGGTACAGACCTCGCCAATCTTTGGGGCTTGCACTTGTCTCTGATTGAGCTCCTTGATTTCTTGTCTAAGCAGTTGAAGCTCCTTAAGAGTATCATCCGCATATGCAACCCGCACATCCTGCGTTCCACGTTGTCTCACACTCTGACTTCTTAATACGGAACGAGCCTTCAACGTCTCAAAAGCTCATGCAATGCACTTGGGGTCAGTGCAAAAATGCCTCCGGGAGCCATGTTGTCAACCATAATCTAACACGGTAAGAGCAATCCATTGTAGAAGAACTCATTCAGCATCGCAACCTGGTAATTATGATGTGGACATTAGATGAGGATTCCCTTGAATCTATCCCAAGCTTCATGGTATGTCTCATTGTCAAACTGGGAAAAAGAAGCAATCTGCTGCCTTAACTCGTTGCTCTTGCTTCGGGAGTAGTATCGCTCCGTGAATGCTTTGAACACTCCCTCCATTGTCCGTAAAGAATTAGCAGGCAGTGTATGCAACCAATTCTTGGCTTTATCCTTCAGAGTGTAGGGAAACAATCGTCTTCCCAATTGATCAATAGTGAGCCCGCTGAGAGGAATAGTCCCCAATCTAGCATAGAACTCCCTCATATGAGCAAGAGGATCCTCAGTTGTTAGCCCGTAGAAAGATGGTAGCATATGGTAGTAGATGGGCTTCAGATCATAATTCTATGCGGTCTCTTCTAGGACGATGCAGGTGGTATTAGCTCCAAGTATCGGCCTTGTGTAGTCTCCCTGCAACCTTTCTGGTTCAGGATTGTTCTCAATCCGCTCCATTACAGTTTTGCCTTCCTGTTCTTTCCTCGTAACACGAGTCCCCACTCTGTGTATGTTATTGATAAAAGGCGCAAGTTCTGGATTTTGCGACCTTCTACCGTGCATAAACCTACAGAAAACTCAAAGAGTAAGACTCGACACAGTAAAGAAAAGAAGAAATAGTAACCAACGTAAAAATAAAATCTAAGCAAATAAACAGCTAGTAAAAAGAATAATCAAAACGACTGAGTCCCCGGCAACGGCGCCAAAAACTTGATGAATAAATTATATTTCTCGCAAGTGCACGAATCGGTATAGTACCTAATCTAGCAACTCCCGAGGTCGATCTCACAAGGACTCAACTGGGTTCTAATTATCCTAATTATTTAACTATTTACTTGGTCCTAAACTGTGTTTGAATTATTTAAAGCTACGGAATTAAAATAGCAAGAAAGTAGAAAATAAATAAAAGCAAAGCAAAGTGGATTAATGGGTTTGGTTTCAAGATTTGATGAAGAGTGCGGAGGTTTAGCAATCACTATGCCTAAGATGATCAATTCATTCCCATTCTCTAGCTAGCATTTATGAATTTATTTTGTTGGTTCATCTACTAAGGCTCTAGGGATTCCATATGATGGCGGGAGATCTCTAATTTATAATCCTAAGGGTCAATCAAGTGATCATATCATGAATCTAAGGATCGTATCATGCTCAAGGATTTAAGGAACCATCTAAAATATCTCAAACCAATGGTAACAATCTAGACACTTAATTGCAGGTCTAAATAAATAACCGAGTATGATGTGCCATATTATCTATTACCTATATTCTCTATAATTTATCTAAGATGATGACCAGTCACATTAAAGAATCATAGAGAAATCAAAATAAGGATCGAAACAGAATAATTCATTCATTGAAAAATTTGGATTTGAATCAATTCATCAAAAACATAGATCCTGTTAAACCCCCACACAAGGGGATTTAGCCACTCATATTCGTAGAAAAATAATCAAAAAAGATGCAAAAATAATCCATAGAATTCAAGTATCAAAAACCCTAAACAAAACTGAGAATGAATAATACAACCTAGAATCTAGTGGATTGATCCTCGCGCTTGGTTCTCGGGTTGTGGTCTTCAATCTTCGTCTTGAATCTTCAACGGAGGGATGCCTTGGGTGTTTCTCTGCCTTGGAGGGTGGAAAAAGTCGGAATTATGGTGTGTGTTTCGAAGGAAAGAAGTCCGGAAGGGTTTATATAGGTTTCGGGCCGAAAAAAGACTAGTTTTGAACTGCAGACGACGCGGACCGCGGTCCAGAACAAAAGGCGGACCGCAGTCCAGCACATATGAAAAATCCTGTTTTTTTAGTCAGAACAGTGCGGATTGCGGTCCAGTACAAATGCGGACCGCGGTCCGACCTGTTCTGTCCGCGCACTCCCGTCTGCAATTTTCTGCACTGCCGCATTTTAGGAAAAATGCGATATATTATTCGATAACCGTTGGATCGCCAAGAAACTTTGCCACAATGTTTCTAACATATAGAACTACGATTTGGATGGTGGAGATCGGATTCTAAGATCGTTAGATCCGCCTGCCACGCGATTTTCCAACTACCTTGTTACATGAGCTTCAAAACACGATTTCTTCATCATCCGACTTCAAATCCTCTTCATTCTTCATCCAAACAACTCCATCTTTGCCAACAATGCATCAATGGTCATGGTTTCTTTCATTTTGGTGCCAAATACCACCAAATATACTCAAAACGCGTGAGAAACCTACAAAACCAAAAACCATCGAAAGTATACGATTCCAAGCAAAACAAAAGCTAAAAATGAATAGAAAATGATGTAAACAAGCATTAAAAGAACATGATGAGATGGCATAAGAACCACTGATCAATATTTTCGGTATACCGTCCGTTTTCGGTATACGAAGTACGGTACGGTATACCGAAATAACGGTATGACAACAGTATGGAGATTGCTTATACCGAACTTTCGGTATACCGAACTACGGTATACCGAAGTTATCGGTACGGTAACGGTATGCATTTTTCCATACCGAACATTTTCGATACGGTAAGCGGTATGAAAAAAATATTACGGTATACCGTACCGAACACCCCTACTTGTCATATTCGATTATTTCTTAGTTGTACGAGACTACAGGCAATAGTGGGCCCAATTTTGAAAGAAGAATGCCCAACAGATATATGTGACATGTAAAAAAAATTCTGATGCCCAATTTGAAAAATATTACACGTACAAATAATTGTCATCTTATTCAGATTTTAAATCTCTTTTACACTTAAATATATATATATATATATATATATATATATATATATATATATATATATATATTACACGTACAAATAAATGTCATCTTATTCAGATTTTAAATCTCTTTTACACTTAAATACTCATATATGTATATATATATTTTCACTTTGTATTAAGATTTAAGAATAACGGCCAAAATCTACAAATTGAACGTGCATGTAGCACTTGTAAATGAGATTATTCGTGAATAACAATAATGGACAAAGTTTCATTTTAGATTATTACGGATCCTAATCCTTATAGGATGCACTGTAAACGAATGAATGATGATAGCCATAAAATCAAAATCCAATTTTAGATAATATATAAGGACTTCCATAGGCAAATTTATATATATATATATATATATATATATATAATAAAAGAAAAAATTGGACCATCATAAAGCATAAAAAAATATCTTACTGGCCACCAATTCATATTTTCTCCAAATGGTGTAACCAAACCAGATATGTTTAATTGCTAAATACAGGCCGGTCTACAGAGCTGCAAACTTTTTGTGGGAATATCATAAATTATAGACAGAAACCAGAATTGTTTACTCTACGCAAAAACATCAATGCTCATTTCTTTAACTTTATAAAATATCACAACAAATTTAAATTTTTAAGAAACAAAAGAAGTCAAGTAGAATAACCAAAAAAAAAAACATGTGGACGGGGACGGAGGGATTAATATATAAGGAGACAGACATCAAATTATCACTTGTTTGAAAAGATATATCAGATTTGCCCTTATTTTCAGAAATTCTTTTGGGGCATCCATAGAAGGGATTTTTCTTCGATAACTTTTCCACGTCTTAGGGGATCTTCGACTAATTTATCTTTAGGTGCAAGGTTCCTCGCGTTAACAGACAAATCTCTTCGTCTACTTCCAGCTGGTGCGTTGCTTTGCGCCGCATGACTCTTCACCGCATTAATTTTTCGTCTCTCTGCTTATCTCCACGAATGTTGTATTTTTATGTGTAGCGCGTAGTTTTTTGTCTCTTCTTGATAGCCCTCCTCTAAAATTCATGTATATAGTTCTAGGTTTGTTGTATCTATTCCAATTTCATTTAGTCATTTCACTACAAGAAAACAGACATTTTGTGATATGTTAAAAATGTCGCAAAACCTTTTTTTATGTCACAAAAGCTAATTTGCGACATTTTCTGCGTCATGATGGATTGTGTAGCAAAAAGTGATGATGTAAATTTATGATATTATTTTTCTATAATGACGCAACATATATGACACTTTATGCTTCACGTAATTAAATATTGCATACCATTGGCCACACAATACTCGTCATTGGTTTTAGTGATGCATGTTCATTTGCGACACTTTATGTGATATTAGTTGAAATGATGCAACATAATTTGCGACAACAGTTGTGACATTGAAATGATGTGACGCATAATTTCACGACTCTTTTAGCATCATATTTCAAGTGCCGCTTTTAGCAAAATCTTGTGTAAAGTGTCGCAAAATTTACAATACTTTTTACATCGCATTATTATTTTGTCCTAATTCTTGCATCACTTTTACGACATTAATTGAAATGATATGTTTAATATGATGTGATTGTCTGCGACTCGTGTGACATCATAGTTAAAATATCGCATAGTGTTCCAACACATATATATGTTTTAAAAATATATTTTAAAGTCGCAAAAAATACAATACATTTTGCATCACTTTATTATTATCTAACAAATTTTGCTTTATTTTAAAAATATTTAATTCAGTAAATTTATTGTTCTATTAATAAATAATGTCATATTAATTAATTTATAAAAACCAACATAATATATACCACTCGAGCAAAAGAAGTATATCAATCATTAAATATATGTACATCAAATGTGAAGGTCTGCGATAAAATAACGATGAGTCAAAATTACTATCGATGTTATTTTGAACTTCAGTATCTTCAAGGGTGGCGTCAAGCATTGATCCAATTGCACGTCAGGATTTCTTATGTACTATTGCCATGAGTAGCTACAAAAATCAATTATATTGCAACAAACATAGTCATTATATAACTTCATTACATATTAAACTAAAACATGAACAAATATTAATAATAATAGATACAAATGCATTTACAAAACATTGAAATGTTATGAAATTAAAGTAAATGACTAGCATTCTAGTGGGTGCCCACATTCACATTCGTTTTGATATTCTTATTCTTCAGCTAGGTGTTAACATTAGCTAAAAACAAATAATTTTTTTTGTACAAAAACTAGAGAAGTCAAAATAAAATCTGATGGCAATAACATAGCATCTATTGGGCAACTAAACAATACCAAATGGAAAGAATTAATTCACAAACTTGAGGATGAGCAATTCATTGAGAACTAGTTTAATTACATATTAAACATTGTGTTATCACCAAACAACATCAAGTTCTAGAGTAAAAGACAAATTTAGTTGAACCCATCAAACTCATCTGTTCTTAATTTATTGCAAGTGATGCACACAATACTAGCTACTATCTTTAAGTGATTATTTTTGTCCTAGGTAGAGGAAGATAAATGTAGCTTCCAGTAACTCCAAAGTTCATCCAAGTCACACATAGAGAAGGAGCAACCAAGAGCAGTTGGTAATTGATAGAATATCTGAACTTAGCAAAGCATCTCAGCCATTGGAGATAAGTATCCAACACAATCAGGAAATTGTAATAGTTAACTATGTCATCAAGTAGGGTCACATATCTAATCCAATCAAAACAGTGCAACTATACCATCAAATTAATATAAAACGTGCACACATGTATTTAAACATTGTAAAAGTCATAAGCTTCCCCAGCACTGCACCATGATGAAAGTGAGTCATGTATAATTCTTTTTTTTAAAATCATTTTTATCAGAGAATAGATCAGGAAAGAAGTCATACATAATTTCCCTTTGGTTGTTATATATGATTACTTTTTATTGGTGTAAAATCAACACATAACCACCATGACAATTATATAACCAAGCAGACTCCAAACAAATGGCCAAAGCATTGGTATAACTAGTAGGAGACATAACTCAAGAAACAAAGTATCTAGAGGATGCGTGGTTTTTATCATTCAATGATTCTTTGCTGGAATTAGATAGAAAAACTAATAGCTACTAAATGGCAAGAAACATGGCTGAGGGACTTACGAGAAAAATAGATTATGCCACTCACAAAAAAGGTATTTCAAAGCAGAGAAATTTACCATAAAAGTTGAGAAATCGCTAAAATTGATTGTCACTAACCCTTAAAACCCAAGCTTGTTTTTTGTCTTTTTAAAAGAAGAGTGAACAAGGAAATGTAAATACAAGATCGTCTGGAAATCTTAAAAGACGAGTATAGATCTTAGCCATTGCAATTCACGTATCTTTTGGCAGCAGGATATTTGCCAAGAATTATGAACAACTGTACTACTGTGAGGAAAAATATTTATATGAGATTCTTTTGTAACATCTCCAATGGTAAAGGAATTGACCACATATTCAGTAGTGGGATTGTATGTGGGAAATATTTACGGAAATATAAGAAACAAAATAGCAGTTGAAAAAGTAATTTAGCGGGAGGAATGGCGGGGATTATTTGAAAACTTTCTGAAAAATTTGTGAATACTACAACATTTTTCCTTTAGTTAAAATGGCCAAAACACCTGTGTTCGATCCTTCCAACAAGCATTTTCATTTTTAATATATATTTTAAAATAAAATATATTTTTTTACTCCTTTTCTCTCAATATATATTTTCCAATATATTAATTAAAATTTTCTAAATACAAAATGAACTAGGAAGATAATTTTTTTTTGAAACGAAACCACATTTCTCTTTTTTGACAAATGAATAAATCAAATCGGAACTTTACAAACAAAAAAAATCAAATGATTTCACAAATAAGTTTTTATTTGTGAAAAATAAATTCTCTTAACTAATTCCATGAATTAATTTTATTGAATAGATTTAATTTTAAAAAGTTAAGTACGTGTTTATGTTAATATTTTTATTAAATATAAACAATTTATTTAGATAATAATTGGATTTTCTATTGAAAAAAATCTTCATGTAAATCGGTGATTTTTTATTATAAATTTTATTTTTATATTTTTATGTCATTTAAATATAATTATTACTATATATAGAAAAAAAATTAATTTCGCTTTATCGTTGATATTTCAATTCACCAAAGTTTGGTTTCTCGACATTGTTTATCTTGTACATTTATAATCTTGTATCAAATATTATAAACACTACCTTACATAATTATTTTCTCGTGTAAAATACTATCATCATCCATCACATATTAGAAAGTTCAAATTACTGTGAATCGTACAACACTTATTTTGTGGAGCTGTCTTGATAACGATTTGTTTCAACTTGTATTTGATCGAGTCTCAAATACAAAAGAATGATTTAATTCATCTTGTATTTGACTGAGTTTGTGTAATACTACCTCCGTCCCGCTATTACTGACACAGTTTCCTTAAATGGACGTCCCGCTATTACTAGCACGTTTTCTTTTTTGGAAATACTTATCATCTCTCTCCTACTTTACCATTTATCTCTCCTACTTTTTCTTACTTTATCATTTTCTCTCTCTTACTTTATCATCTTCTCTCTCTTACTTTATCATCTACTCTCATTCATCTTCTCTCTCCTACTTTATCATTTACCCATATCTCAATATTAATCATTTACTTTCTTAATTTCCGCGCCGAAATGAAACGTGCCAGAAATAATGGGACGGAGGTAGTATATAATAACGATTCGATTCAATTTATATGGATGACCTATATATATATAGTATGATTTTGTATTATATTTTTTTCTCCAATTGTAAATGAATCAAATAATTTTGGTTCG
Organism: Lavandula angustifolia; assembly: GCA_028984105.1. NCBI lineage: Eukaryota > Viridiplantae > Streptophyta > Magnoliopsida > Lamiales > Lamiaceae > Lavandula > Lavandula angustifolia. The sequence continues at coordinate 14,892,023 of CM054825.1, read as the reverse complement.
ATTCGATATTCTTATTCGAATTTTGATAGTTGAATTCGAAAGTTTGATATTCGAATATAAATATTCAATTCGATATTCAAAAATATTCGATTAAATATTAAATATATATATATATATATATTTATAAAATATATATATATATATATTTAATACTCCCTCCGTCCCACTAAAGTTGTCTTAATAGGTTCCGACACGAAGATTAAGAAAGTGAGTAGAAATGGATAGTTGTATAATAAGTTGTGGGTTCTCTACTTTAATTAGATGGAAATGAGCACTCCATATTTACAAAAATGTCACATTCCTTTTCTATTTTAGGACGAAGACAAGTTTAGCGGAACATCCAAAAATAGAAATTAAGAAAAGTTTAACGGGACGGAGGGAGTAATTTTTTTTAAAACTTATTATAAATTTGGTTTATAAATATATAATTTTGAATTGAATAATTTCGAATCGAATCAAATCGAATATTGTTAAATACGGACCGAATTAGAACCGAATATTCAAATAATGTTGTTTATAAAATAGTTAATAAAAAACGAATTGAATAATTTGAATATCAATAACGAATCGAATATAAATCAACATTAATATTAAAAAACGAAATGAATTGAATACAAATACAAATATTCGAATATTGAATCGTATACCGCATTATTTGCTTCAATTCAATCCATTTAGAGCCCTATTAAGAATAATTTAACTTTAATATTCAATAATATATTATACATGTAGTATATATTATGTATAAATAAAGTAATAGAAGGGTAATAATATGATATGATTTGGATTCATTCTCTCTTTCCGAAGTAAATATAATCAATTACCCTTTCGAAACCCTCCTCCCAAAGTTCAGCGATCAACAACAATAATCACGAGCTTTCAAGCACAGCTCGTCGAAGACACAGCTCACCGGCCAAGCACGCGGCGACTCCAAACTTCTCAACGGTGCAGGTATATTATGTTCCGTGTCTCTTTAAATTTGGTTTTTCCTCTGCTGATGGTAGATATTGAAGTCACATAGATTTCATTACCAAAAGATAATTGGATCTCAAAGCAGTATTTTTCCTTCAATTGCTTAGGTTAATCGGAACTGTTGTGTGTTAGTGTAAGAAATTCAGAATTTCCAAATTTCCATTGATTCTGAACATTGTTTGTGAGTCAGCGTGTGTTTTTTACTTGTAAATCTCATGATCTCTAGCTTTCTCTAAAAATCACATGAACATTTATTTTCCTTATTCAGTGCGTGTGTGTGTGGGTGAGAAGTGTATTTTTATATTCTTGGCTTGATTTTGCAGTAAAATTGAGCTATTTGGGTGATTTTCTTTCCAGTTTATATGTGTATATTGCTTTGTTACTGTTTAACTTGCTCATGTAACTCCTAGACCTACTGTAATTGGTTGAAAAATAAGTGTTTTTGGTTACGTACTGTAGTGATTCTCATGAATTTGTTACAAGAGGATTGAAATTTCTTTTTGAATCTTGAACACTAGCTTTCTTGTGTGTATGTGATTCCTCTCTCTCTCTCTCTTTAAATTCCACATGCCGTCTGTCAGCCCAAGGAGAGGTTCTTAGAGTTGAAATGGAAGAAATTATTTAATCTAGAATTACTGATAGTTAGGCTCAAGAAATTGAGAAGGGCTTTGACTAAAAATTAACCCCCTCTCATCAAAATCTTATTTTGAGTTGGTCCGAAGCAATTTAAAAATATGGGGATCGTAATTCAAGTTTGGCTTAAATGGGATCCCAGTTGAATATATTTATATTGTTGAAACACACTATTTACATAGACACTTTACTGAGGAATAACTATGCTGTTTATGAATAACTAGATGAATAAAGTCGTAGCATAATAGTTCAAGTATTGGAGAACAACCTAGTTGATATGCATCAATGGCCATCACTCATTTGGATAAGTACATTTCAATTAGTTCTTTAAAAGATTTCCTGATTTACAAGTTACAACTCACCATATGTTCAAATAAAAATGACTTTGCAGAGTTATGTGGAATCATGACTCAAGAAGTGAATTTAGCCCAACTCTCAAACTAATGTTTAGGTACATAATGTGGAAACAATGTACTAATATATGATCTAATGGAGCCATCATGGAGAACTTGATCCGAGTTCAAGAAATCTAATCTTTTTAGTTCTAGACCACTTGATCAGTTGAGGCTTACCGACGAATGAGATTGAAATTCAATGAAGTTGGGGATGGATAAGTGAACAGTTTTATCATGGTATGAAGGGATAAGGCTTAAGTATGGAACTTTCACATATTATAGAGCTTGTGGAAGACAAAATGCTGTAGAAAATTCAATAGTCCATCGTTTGAGTCAATGAGGTCCCTGCTGTCTCATATTTTTCTGCTCACCAGCTAGACATTGTGCAACCACACCATTAATTTGTCATTAGGTTTTGAGTTCTTGAAAAGTTTGATTAAATGGATATATACTAGTTTGAAGTCAACCCTTTTTTGGATTCTATAGTCTTATTCGCAAAATGGGATACGCTTAGTTGTTTTTATCATTCGGATTCAACTATGTTAAAATATCATAGAACTTCAAGTAGAAAGTCAGGAAACACGCTTTATACTTTTTTTGAGTTTGTCATTATTACACATATAGTTTATCTTCTGCATGGGGTTATCTTTAGTTAGTCTAGTGAAGGATCTTGAACTAATGCAGCTAATACTTATTTATACTTTTGAGGTGTTGGTATCTTTGCTTGAAGCATTTGCATTTATTGAGTTGGTTCCTTTTCTATCAGATATCGTATAAATGTTTTGGTACTCTTAATTGGTGAATTCCATGAAATAAAGAGTGGGGGTTGTGTTTTTTTTCACGTGTTCTTATGGGCCTTGTGTTATGCTTTCTTTTCTTATGTTAATATGTGTGTTCTCTGTGGGATTAAGCATGGCCCCTTTCAACAATTTATTTACGACACAGAATGCAACTACTAATATAGATACATAAATAGGATATGCTCAGTATATTATTTTGTATAACATTGATATAATAATAATGTCAAATTCATTCTAACAGTTAACGGTCAAAGGTATGTGTTGGTCCCGAGAGTAGGTCAGGTGTAGAGGAGGGGGGGAGGGTGAATACACCTGATACAAATTTTCTAACTGTATATACGAACAGTAAAATACACTGCCTCAGTAGATGAAGCAGTAGATGCGGAATGTGTAGGCCCGAAAACAGTTGTTGAAAATCGTTTTGTTTCAGCTCAGTAGATAAGCAGATGCAGTCAGCTGAAACTCAGTTGATGATTTTAAAGAAGATTTTCAGTATGAGCAATTTAAAATCAATGCAACAGTTAAGAACATATATGAGAGAGACACTGAGATTTTTAAAGTGGTTCGGACATCACTCAAGTCCTACGTCCACTGTCCTGAAGGTGTCAGGAGGCTATTGATTAAATTGAGTTAGTCTCAGTCAGCTTGTGCACATGACAAACTGCGTCTTGGGGATTATACTGAGCAAGTCCCAGTTTACAACGTATCAAACTAAAGTGTTTGAACAACTCTCCAACTAGGAAGGAGTCCTTTACAATAAGGATTAAGCTCAAATTTGAACTCCTTCGAAATTCTAAGCTATAGATTTGGCGCTGAGCTTAGAGATAGAGAAGTGGGATAAGAAGGCTACTCTAGAGAAAACTTTCTCTGGATATGGCTAGAGCGTTTATCAGTTGCAAACATCAGCTTCAGCTGACCTTCACTGAGAAAAAGAAACAGAGCTCAGGTGTATTCACCCCCCCCTCTACACCTGACTTTTCGTCTCCGGACCAACAAATAGTAATAAAATTAATTTGATTACATTATTGTTTTACTTTTATAAAGATGATCGAAAATAGATTCTTCAGTAACGTTCCTTATTCACAATGAATGAGGGCGTTACATCATATGTCAATACCGAATCAGAAAGTGCATTATAGAAAATGATTTAAATTGTGTCACTATTAAAATACTCCCCCCGTCCTAGATGAAATGTCCTATATTCCATTTTGGGTTATCCCACACAAATGTCCTACTTCTTAAAAAGAAATAAATTTATCTCACAAAAAGTCACTTTTTTATGAGTTCTGTTCACATCACTCTCTCTCTTAACACACAAAAGTCCACTGCATAAATTACCGCGCCGAAAAGAAATAGGATCCGGGACGGAGGGAGTATTATTTTAGCTATGTTGTATAAATATGACATTTAATTAAAGTGTCGTGGATAAATTGTCGTAATCTTGATACATAAAATGAAGGTCGTATTTGTATCACTAAACTACGACATATTATTCAGGAGCCGCATAATTGACGTAAATATACAACTCAAGTGCGACATTATTCAAAATATGTGGTATAATTAAGACATTTTATGGAGGTGTCGCAAATAAGTTGTCATAATTTTGAGACATAAAAATGAGCATCGCATTTGTGTCACTATACTACAACACAATATTTAGATGACGCACTATTGACGTAAATATACAATATTCTTGGAAACGTTATTCCAAATATGTGGCATGTTTATGGCCATCTATTGAGGTGTCGCAATTAAAATGTCACATCTTTGAGACATAAACATGGGTGTCTCTTATGTATCACTAAAATACGACATGAATTTAAAATGACGCACAAATGAAGTAAATATATGACACTACAACCATTAATGTGAAAACTTTACAACACATGCATTTAATGACGCACGAGCGTGTGTCGCAATAGATCTGTTTTCTTGTAGTGTTTATATTTCTCCCGTATATATTGATGCGGATGTGTTCTATTGCTTTTGAATCTACTGAGTTGCCTTTTCTTCTTTCACTCTCTCAGATTCCGGCAAGAAGAGGCATTTTCTGCTGGAATTGGTATCAGCTGAAGTTCTATTTTCGCCGTTAGTATGAAGAACTGGAAATGGTTTTTGGGGTTGATTTATATATTTGCAGTTGCAACGATATGGGTCACTGCTAGTTTCGTTGTAAAAAAAGTTGTGGATGAGGGTGCCTCGCCGTTTCTTTTAACGTACATTTGCAATTCGTTGTTCCTTGTTTATTTACCTTTAGTTGAAATCGGGCGCTATTTGGAGGATAGACATGGGAGCATTTTATTTTGGTTAAATAGGAGAAGAGATGCTGGTTTTCAAGAATCAAAGGTTTCTGAGGATGCTATTCTTCTTCATAATGATGATGCTGGTGTTATAGCTGCATCTAATGAATTAGATACGGATGTGGTTTCCGAACAAGAGATTGCTGTTGAGGTTGAGAACGATACCGGGTTGGATGCAAAAGGGCGATGGACACGTTGGAGAGTTGCAAAAGTCAGCCTCTTGATATGCCCCATTTGGTTTCACGCACGACCTAACGTTTAATCTCTCTCTCAAGTACACTACAGTTACTGTAAGATTTTGATCCCTTTATCTTTTTGTATATGATGGGTTAATGTAAATTTAATGTGACATTGGTTTCTCTGTTTTGGTGTATAGTCCAATACCATCCTAAGCAGTGCCTCCAGTCTATTCACATTTCTAGTTGCTCTTGTCTATTTGGGGGAGAAGTTCACTTGGGTGAAGCTGATCAGCGTTCTGCTCTGCACGGTGGGAACAATAATAGTGAGCCTTGGAGACTCAAGATCAGCATCAAATAAAGTTGCCTTAAATCCCGTACTCGGAGATATTCTTGCTCTCCTATCTGCAGCATTTTATGCTGCCTATATAACGCTAATTCGCCAAAAGTTACCCGATGAAGATGATAAAGTTCGAGGCCGTGTTAGTATGGCGCAATTTCTTGGATTCCTGGGTTTGTTCAACTTCTTGATATTTTTTCCTGTCACTCTCATTCTAGAGTTTTTGAAGCTCGAGCGTTTCAACAATCTCACTGGGAAACAATTCAGTCTAATCATTGGCAAAGGTATAATCTCAATGCTCCACCGTACATTCTAAAAATCTCACTGGCTTCTTAAAATTAGTAATATGTGGTTTTATTCTTATCTTAGTACCTGTGGATATGTATTCTTATGTTGGAACAATTTGTTTTAGCTTCACTGAGTCTTAAAGTAGTATGCGTCAGAAAGTCTATGTACCATTTGATCAATATGAAAGAATTAATTTTCACATTCAGGTTTAGTGGATAATGTGTTGAGCGATTATCTGTGGGCGAAGGCTGTGCTCCTTACGACGACGACAGTGGCATCAGCAGGTCTTTCAGTTCAGGTACCATTAGCAGTGATTGGGGATATATTGATTGGGCACGCGCCTCATCTCTTGGCTTATGTCGGAGCTGTTGCTGTCATGGCTGGTTTCGCGGGCCTTAACATCCCTTCGGATGCTCTTTCTGCAACTAATCAAGGGGATCTTCAATTGGAAAATATAAATACCACAACAAATGATCACAATGACCTCTGATATTGGGTATGTTTCAAATTTGTTCTTTTAGAGTTGGCATATATGATCTAGAAAAGTAGGAGCAACTAATTACCTTGAGATTGTTGAGCCTAATTCTCTGTATCTTTCTATGATGTAGTATACCACAAGGTTATTCTTTATACACTACAATTTCTTTAATCACCATACTTATATAATTTTGTACATTTAGTCTATTTCTATTCCTACCTATATTGCCAATTTTGGATATAATTGATTCTAAATTGGGTAGCGAGAGAAATCAGACGAGTTAAACCGGAGGGGAAAAGCAGTTAGTAGTTCATTCCGCTTGAATTACCGAAAGGATTCCCAAACATCAATAGTTTTGATTTTGTTTTCCTAAGATTTGAAAGTAGTTAGGTCAATCGCCCTTGTTCTAGAAAGGGATTTCTTAAATTTATCGTTCGTTTGTGTTAATTTAAAAAAAAAACAGTTATGTTCGAATTTTTGTTTACAGATGATTTTGTTTCAGTTTTTGTATGGTAACTTGCGAATTCTGGTGCACAATTTTTTTCGCTTCCGACCTCTATTTTGGTATATTCAAAGTAAAAATGTAGGGATTCTAGATTTTGTTCCATTTTCCTATAATTTGGATTATTGCAGCCCATGTGATTTTAAAAAGTGCACCATAGAGTAAAAAATTTAAACAAAACTAGCGTAATGTATAATGCGCTTCGCGTGGTGTCGTTGTGATGCCCGTGTTTAGAATTAAACAAATTTGATCAACCTGAATACATAAATACTCACGAATGACACTATAAGATGAGAAGAGCTTCTTAGCGAATCACTTTGCTTACATAGGGCATGATCCCAATCCCATGCGAATTAAAAAAATATGATATCGCGTTATCTTAGCCGAACACATACACTACGAATTCCTCCAATGCCAACATAAAAATATATAAGCAACGAAGAACGCACCATGTAATCCAACAAAACCCTATACACTATGAAACTATGATTATATCTCCAAAGAGGTTGTCCAATGATAGAAAATGCATAATTATTACGAAATACCATAATTAAATATGATATTGTATTTATTATGGTATTTCGGGTATATCGGGTTAATTTTATGTACAATTTTAATTTTATTCATATTTTCTTAAAATATATTATTTCAAACCCCTATTTTAAAATTGCAAATTTTATAATTAATTTTTTTATCTTAAATCAGTCTCCATGTAATACTTAATTAAAAAATTAAAGTTAATTTCATCCACTATCCGTGCATGAAAGAGGCCCGCCGACTACATCGATAGTCTAATAAATATTTTTCTGCCACGTGTAAGTGTTAAAAGGGTGTGATTTTTTATCCCTATTAAATAGACAAATAGGGATTTGTAATAACAAAAATGACATTGCTTGAAATTTGTAAAGAAACACAGAGAATGGCAAAATGGAAAATATTTTTGAAGGTCAGATATTTTTGGGACTTCAGATCAATTTGAGTAGGTGGTGTTAGAAGTTTGTATAGTATAGGTAGTCCATATTAAATAGACAAATAGAGATTTGTAATAACAAAAATGTCATTGTTTGAAATTTGTAAAGAAATACAGAGAATGGCAAAATGGAAAATATTTTTGAATGAGAGATATTTTTGGGACTTCAGGTAAATTTGAGTAGGTGGTGTTAGAAGTTTGTATAGCATATGTAGACGAGCTGGTTAACTATTTGGACCGACTTCATTTCTTTTACCAAATATGAACTTGGGTTTGCTAAGGCCCGACCCGATTTAACTAACTTCAGGCAGGGTCATGAAATCCCTACTATCCAGTAATAAATTCATGATTTTAAAAATTGAATAAAAATCAACATCTATAATTTTAGAACTACGATTAAAAACACAAAACTATAACACGAAATTTCTATAATTCTTTCTGTGCGGCTAAATATAAAACTATAGAGGCATGTTGACACACTTTTGTCAACGATTGTGTGCTGCAACTTGCACATTTAATTTACATTTATTAATATTATAATGGCAAAATAGTAAATATTTTGTAGAATAAGGGCATTTTCGGTAGATTATGATAATTTGAATAGCTTATGTTAGATTTTTGTATATATAGGTTAACAAATGGTGGTGGTGGCTGCCCAATCGACGCCACCACCTAGCTCCGTCAATGCCACATCCCTCGAGGAATTTGACAACCACGTGCATATTGTGCATTTAGTTTGTGAAAACCAATTTAGGATTAGTGCATGATAAATTCCTCTCTATAGATTAATGACGTGAATTCACGACAGTATAACAGACGTTCTAGAAAAAGGGCCGATCATTCCCTTGATATATAGTCTATACTATGACACTAAGTTAGACGGAGCTGCCACAGAGAAGAAGGTTCTAAAAAACAAAGATGTCTTCACGACTGAAGAGAAAAAGCTACACAATCTTGACCGAGTTGCTCAAAACGCCATAGTAACCACACTCATTGACTCTTATCTCGAAACTCCAAAGACTCTTAAGATATAGACTCCTCAACCGCGTTAATCCAAGAAGCCATCTCTTGATTCAGCACTGAGATATCTCGACAACAAATGAAATAAGTTTTCTGAAGCCACCAAGGTTGTCAGACAGATTTGAGTTGCAAAATTGACTAACATTTAATGGCCCAATCTGTAATATTCCGAAATTTCCTATTGAGTGAATTAACAAATAAATATGATTGAGTATGAAGTTATTAAGTGGTACTCAAGTCTAACTAGCAAATTTCTCTAGTATGTTTATGAGTAAAGGGGTTTTTAATACATAAGGTTTTATGGAGTTTGGATAATTTGAGAATACTCCCCCCTTGAGAGAAAAAAGAAAACAAATTATGACCCCCCATTTAAGTCATGTGTCGTTTATATTGCATCATAACTTATCAATTTTTTATACTACAAAATGCTTCATTAAGGCTATAGTGGTTCTTTTATCTCTCATGTTTTCGGAATTATTGTTTTGGTAAATTAAAAGTGTCGATCCTTCTGTTTGGGATAGAGATGAAATCGATTTCAGAAACATCGAAATCATTCGATTTTTTATTGATTCCATCTGCTCCAATTCTCATCAGTTCGGTTTTTGGTTAGATTTTGTGGATTCTTCGCTAGTTGCCTTTTCTTTGTATGCCCTTTTCATATATGCACATTTTCTGTATTTTAAATGCACATTTTTATATATATTATATGCACATAATCTATAAACTATATGCATATATTTTATATATTCTATGTACATAATCTATAAATTTTATGCAAATTAATTAAGTTATTTTCTCGATTACAAAACAATCTTTGAAATCAAATTTTAACTCTATATGTGTACTACCCCAACACCACCTTAACCACCCAATTCCAAGTCAATAGCAATCTAGAAAAACTCTTACCACAAAATTTTCAAATTTTGTATGCACTTTTATGTGAATTTTGTATACACTTTCAATAAAAGTGCATACAGTTTTCAATCTAAGTGCATACAAATTTTAAACAAAGTGCATACAAAAACACAATCAAGATATGCAGGTGATACAATAGCAACTCTTAATCATTCATAATAAACAGAACCAATGTTCATAATTCTCAGAAAAAAAAACTACAAAAATATTTGGAGCAGGATAGACAGATTTTTGCACTTCGGAGGAAAAGATGATCGAAGGTGAGATAGTTTTGGTACCGGAGGGGGGGTGGAGTTAGGGCAACACCGGCTGAGTTAGTGCAACGACGACGTATATGGTCGGATCTCTATAGATCTGCAATAAGATGATAGATCTCTACAGATCGGAGAAAAGAGGAGGGGCAATGCCGAAATAAGAATGGCAACGACTGTAGATCTGGTCGATTGTCTATAGTTCCACAAATCCGAGGAAAGAGGAGAGGCGGCGAGATGATTTTGGAACCGGAGGGACAGCGGCAGAGTTGGAGCAACGACGGGAAGATGGTTCTGAGATGGGATGAATTGGTATCAGAGCCTAGTTTAGACCCTGGTTGTTGGCTTTTAAGAGCATGATTAGGGTTTATTTACGTCGTTATCGGGCTATTTTTGTGTTTGAGGCGGCCTGCGAGCCACTATTTTGACCGCGTTGTAACATTTTTCTCATGAGAAAATCCATGAGTAGATGATAGGACCAATGTGTTACGTGTTTATACTGTTTGTTTTGTACGGTTATTTTGGTCCGGGAGACATGAAGATCGAGATGGAGAAGAAATTCCCAAATCTGCCAGAAAACCTTAGTTTTCTAAGGTTTCGGCGCAGCTTGCGACGGCGATTCCCGACGCGTCAGGCGTCCAATCGACAATCAGCTTGAACAGTTGGATTCCTCATCTCACGAGTTTCGCATCGATAGGTCGTAAGGGGTAGTCCGATCGTGGATGCGACCAGAATCGATGTCTGAAGTTTGCTGCTCACAACTAATTTTTTTCCGACGAATCGCTTGAAAATAGAGGGAAATTGATGGACGATTTTGGTCGGAATCCGTTCATGGTGGCAAAAATTGTCCAATAATTGTCATCCTATTCAGATTTTCAATTGTCATCCAATTTTGAAAGAAGAATGCCCAATAGATATATGCGACGACTTCCAATTATTATAATCATAAATTTAATTCATATAAATTTAAGAGACTCAATTATAGTCAAGCGGATATTACTGAAATATTCAAATATATATCACTCATTCCAATAATCTTTTCCATTTTCTGATTTTGTTCACATGTACTCCCCCCGTCTCACTCATTCTATCATGTTGAAATTTGGCATGGAGTTTAAAAAAGTGGGTATTGTGTTGTTAATTAGTATGACCCACAATGTAATTCATTTTTGTAAGAGTGAGACTCCAACTAATTATAATTAAAGTGCAAGGATCTATAACAAAAAAAAATCTACATTTTTTAACAACTTTTATGTTATATTCATATTTAAACTTACTTGGATATTAAATCAATCATATCAATATAAATTAATTTTAATTATTATGCTATGAGAAAAACATCTCCGTATATAAAATTGGATTTCTCATAATTTATTCCAAATTTTTCTCTTTTCCACCAATCACGTTAATTGATTGTGATGAGAGAATCTCATTGAGTTTCAATTGATTTTTACGTTAATTCTGTATACATTATATATTATATAATAATATATATGTGATCCCATAATTTCTTTTCAATTTTTTATTTAGCTATACATTAAAGAAAAATCTCAATTCATGTCATTTCAATACAATTCAATAGATAATTCTATATATTTTTTTTATGTTAATTATATATATTTATATATATATATTATATATTATTATATAGGACATATTACTTGATTAGGCTAATTATATATATATATATCTATATATATATATATATAATTAGATTAAAACATTTGATTAAATCACATAAACGAAAACTGTATAATTTAATGTACCATATGATGCATTTAATGTACCATAACCTTAGAATTGATAAATTGTCCGATCTAAAAGGGAAATTGTGATAATAACATTTCCCTTATTTTATTTCCAAAAAAGAGAAGCCAAATTTGTTTGTATTGGCGTCTCATAATTGGTAAAGTCATGAAGTGGTGAGCTAGTGTGATTCACTTATTATAATTATTATAATTAATGAGCATTATTACTTAAAGGGAAAAATATATATTAAACCATTCTAAATAACTTTCTAAAGTTTTTAACCACACTTTTAAAAATGTTATGAAAATAATCATTTTTTAAACTTTTCTATGAAATATAAAAGTGTTGAAATGATTTGTTCAACTTTTGAGAAAAGAGGTGGGCCATAGTTGACTATCTTAATAATAATATTGATATTGATATAAGGAGAGAGAAAAATTAAAATATTTTACTTTTATAATTATGATATTTAAAATATATATATATATATATTATAAAGTATTATTTCGTATGAATCAATAATTCTTTTTAGTTGTCCCCTTGGGATGGCATAGCGGTGAAGGTGGGTGGTTCGGGACCGATAGGTCATGGGTTCAATTCCCACTGGACACGTTATGTGTGAGTCTGTCACTCTGTCACATTAAGGGTGGTTTAACTCTTCTGTGTGGTTTGCAGGCTATTGCACAGGAGCGAGGTTTACCCTGTGCGCACCAAAGGTAGCGGCTGCGGGTTCCTCGTCAACAAAAAAAAATAATAATTCTTTTTAGTTCATTTAATTATTGTGAAATAATGATTACATGAACAAGCAAATTTTCCGGCATAAGTAATTCACTACTTACCAACAATGCCTTTTTTTCCTTTCAAGTCGATAAATGCTAATTGAAGCTAAAAAGATTTCCTTAGAGTGAAGTCGTGTTTATTCTTGTATTAAAAATATTAGTTGCAGTATAAGCGTATAAGGTATAACATATTTTAAGATATTTCATTTCATTATTTTTCATGAATCCGAAATAGCTACTTTATTAGTAATCTAAGGCCAATCTAACGTACTAAATAATGTACAAATCATAATCATTTCTAAGTTTTAGAAGTGATATTACTATTAGCATAAGATTAGCATATCTTAATAGTTCCTAAATTATAGTAGCATAATACTTCAAAAATTCGAGAAATAAAAATATGAAATAGAAAAATATACCAGATACATGTACTCTATTTTTTGTGCTGTAATAGAAGAAGAAGATCAATTTCATTTGAGTGTGAAGATACAAAAGGAAAAGTTGAAATATATAGAAAAAAATGATATTTTTGGTGTTAACATTAATTGTGTTAATAGAATTAAAGTCTGAATCAAATTAGTTGCAGCTTAATTAAAAAAGACAAAACTACTCCATGCTTGATAGTTGACTAATTAACTTCTATAATAAATTATATAATTAATTTTAACTAAATTGTTTACATCCCTCTAATTAGAACCTTGTGTAAAATAATAAAAGAATTCAAAATCATCAAAATAGTTTCTCTTTCTTTTGAACGCTCCTTTAGTCAACTACTAGGATGATTTTTTATTTTTTTTTAAAAGTTGAACATGTCAGTAAGCATTTACAATTTTCCAAAAGTCTCAAAAGTGATTATTTTCATTATATTTTTAAAAATGTGATTATTTAAATTACTTTATTATTTTATTTGTTTATATTTTAAACCACAAATTAATAAAGTAGACAATGACGATGATGCTATTTCATTTAATTTTTGTTTCTTGTTAATAACTAGATATAATATGTTAATCCCAATCTACCTAATATCCCGAGTCACATATTTTTAATCCATTTTTATACACCATTCAAAATTTCATTTTACGGATATCAAAAGAGTTATTTAGTGAGTGTATATAATACAAACGAATAAATGATGATAGCTATAAAATCAAAATCTAATTTTAGATAATATATAACCGACTTCCAATTTCGAATAATGATATAAGATGGATATTCATAGAATAAAATAGTAATAATGCTTTTGTGTGAACAAAATCTTTCTTCACATAACATTATGCCTTTCTCTCCACATCTTCTCTAACTTGTATTGTTAATATATTTGTTGTTTATGTCTCATAGTCACTGCCAGATCTAGTGAGATTATTTTAAATACAAGTAAATTATTTGTTTGCCCATTCTTGTTAATGTTTAAATATTATAAATTTGATTTTTACTATTTTCTCATCCCAATTTCTAATCCCGAGTAAGACTTGTGGTCCCCTAATTGTATAATTTGAGAAATATTTTATTTTACTACTACGTTTGTTCTCAATTATACAAGGGAATTTAATCTTACACGTAATTATGAATGTATTTTTCTTAAATAGGGAAAGGAAATATGCACATTAGATTTATAAATGGTTCACTTTAATTTTGTACATTTCAAAAACTATAATAATAATGGTAAAGATTATGATTATTGATAGCATTTCCTTTTTCTATATGTTGATAATCTTTCTTAAAAAAGATAAACTTGCCAATCGATTTCTTGTCAAGTACGTTGACAAACAATACCACTAATTGCTGTAATATGAAGCTTAATTAATAATATTCACATTATAATTCTCATTATCAAGTTATTCTATGAAATGTTTGTTTAATATGGTAATTGTACAATTATGTGATTAGGTGACACTATAACTAATTTGGACAGCAAGAATAAATTGTACTCCTGGAAGAGCAATTGGTTGATAAATAGTTTGCAATGCATGATTAATTTTAATAAATGTGTTTTTATTATTATATATAAAGAAAGCGTATCAACAAAGTGATCTAATAAATGTTTGGGATCATTTTCGAGTTTTTTAAAATATCGTGTCTCGTATTTGATTAATGTACTTGCCATACTCGATTATTTCTTAGTTGTACGAGACTACATGCAATAGTGGGCCCAATTTTGAAAGAAGAATGCCCAACAGATATATGTGACATGTAAAAAAAATTCTGATGCCCAATTTGAAAAATATTACACGTACAAATAAATGTCATCTTATTCAGATTTTAAATCTCTTTTACACTTAAATACTCAAATATATATATATATATATATATATTCACTTTGTATTAAGATTTAAGAATAACGGCCAAAATTTACAAATTGAACGTGCATGTAGCACTTGTAAACGCGATTCTTCGTGAATAACAATAATGGACAAAATATATAATTTGGACGTAGAAGAAATAATAATTTCTTAAAAAATATAAACAAAAAATTTAAAATTTTGTATGATTTAGGATGAGTTCACTGCCCCAGAATCCGTCTGGGTTAATTCAAAGTTTAATGTTGACAAAGTTGGGTTTAAAGTTGCGACGACTTCCAATTATTATAATCATAAATTTAATTCATACAAATTTAAGACTCAATTACAGTAAAGCGGATATTACTGAAATATTCAAACATATATCACTCATTCCAATAATCTTTTCCATTTTCTAATTTTGTTCACAGATACTCCCTCCGTCTCACTCATTGTGTCATGTTGAAATTTGGCATGAAGTTTAAAAAAGTGGGTATTGTGTTGTTAATTAGTGTGAACAACAATGTAATTTATTTTTGTAAGAGTGAGACTCCAACTAATTATAATTAAAGTGCAAGGATCTATAACAAAAAAAATCTACATTTTTTTAACAACTTTTATGTTATATTCATATTTAAACTTACATGGATATTAAATCAATCACATCAATATAAATTAATTGTAATTATTATGCTGTGAGAAAAACATCTCCATATATAAAATTTGATTTCTCATAATTTATTCCAAAATTTTCTCCTTCCCACCAATCACGTTAATTGATTGTGATAAGAAAATCTCATTGAGTTTCAATTGATTTTACGTCAATTTTGTATACATTATATATTGTATAATATTATATATGTGATCCCATAATTTCTTATCAATTTTTTATTTAGCTATACATTAAAGAAAAATCCCAATTCATGCCATTTCAATGCAATTCAATAGATAATTCTATATTATTTTTTATGTTAATTATATATATATATATTTATTTATTTATATATTATATATTATATATATTATATAGAACATATTACAATTGATAGTTGATTAGGCTAATTATATATATATATATATATATATATATATATATTTGATTAAATCACGTAAACGAAAATTCTATAATTTAATGTACCATAGGATGCCCGTATTATAATTATTATAATTAATGAGCATTATTACTTAAAGGGACAAATCTATATTCAACCATTCTAAATAACTTTCTAAAGTTTTTAATCACACTTTTAAAAATGTTATGAAAATAACCACTTTTTAAACTTTTCTAAGAAATATAAAATTGTTGAAATAATTTCTTCAACTTTTGAGAAAAAAGGTGGGCCATAGTTGACTATCTTAAAATAATATTGATATTGATATTGATATAAGGAGAGAGAAAAATTAAAATATTTTACTTTTATAATTAAGATATTTTTAAAAGAATATTATAAAGTATTATTTCGTATGAATCAATAATTCTTTTTAGTTTATTTAATTATTGTGAAATAAGGATTACATGAACAAGCAAATTTTTGGGCACAAGTAATTCACTACTTACCAACAATGCCTTTTTTTTCTTTCAAGTCGACAAATGCTAATTGAAGCTAAAAAGATTTCCTTAAGAGTGAAGTCGTGTTTATTCTTGCATTAAAAATATTAGTTGCAGTATAAGCTTATAAGGTATAACATATTTTAAGATATTTCTTTTCATTATTTTTCATGAATCCGAAATAGCTAATTTATTAGTAATCTAAGGCCAATCTAACATACTAAATAATATACAAATCATAATCATTCCTAAGTTTTAGAAGCGATATTACTATTAGCATAAGATTAGAGCATATCTTAATAGTTCCTAAACTATAGTAGCATAATACTTCAAAAATTCGAGAAATAAAAATATGACATAGAAAAATATACCAGATACATATTCCGTACTCTATTTTATGTAATGTAATAAAAGAAGAGGATCAATTTCATTTGAGTGTGAAAATTGAGTGTAGGAAAAGTTCAAATATATAGAAAAAATTGATATTGTTGGTGTTAACATTAATTGTGTTAATAGAATTAAAGTCTGAATCAAATCAATTGCAGCTTAATTAAAAAAATTAAATTACATTTAATGGACAAAATTAATTCATGCTTGATAGTTGACTAATTAACTTTAACTAAATTGTTTACACCATCTGATTAAAACTTTGTGTAAAACAATAAAAAAATTCAAAATCATCAAGATAGTTTCTCTTTTCTTTTGAACGCTCCTTTATCATCATCATCTATCTATACCTTAATTAAAAATTTCCTACACCTCCTACTCAAAGTTACTTAAACTACCGAAAATGTCCCCGTAATTTGTCAATTTACGATTGTGCCATCAATAGTTTTCTTCTTGTTACAGCGGATGGCAATCTTGTAATTATAATATAAAACCTGGCCATTTAGTACAGATAAGAGAAAGGAATAGAAATGAAGATTGTTGAACGGCCGCTACTTTCTTCCAGCCGCCACCACCGTCTCTCTCTACCCGTTCCTTCTCCCACCGCCACGCCACCTCCACCTTGCCACCGATCCCATGCTAAATCAAGCACAAATCCCTCCACTTACACGGTTCCACTCTCATTCAAGCATAATCGGCCAATTCCTCCATTTGCAAATCCAAGAAGAAAATCATGAAGCAAGTAATCGAGCCCTCCCCAAAATCACCATCCTCATCACAGCGAAAATCCAAAAAATCCGCACAGAATTACTTCTCAGACTCGGGCAATTTCATCATCCCCAACACCGCCTCCACCTCCAGCTTCTACCGAGACTCCCGCCGCTCCTCCGACTCCGCCCGCACATCCCTCACCAGCCTCCGCGAATCAATTCTCCCTGACCAGCCCATATCTACGATTTTCAGGAAATCTGCGCCGCCACCAACAATTTCCTAATCAAGACGCATTCGTAAAACATATACGCCTACACGTCATCTGCAGGTATATAATCGTTAAATAATGCAAAGACTAAATAGTTTCTCTGCCAACAAATTAGAAGCAAAAACTGGAAAACACATTTCAATGTAATTAATTAACGTATATATAATCATCATCATCCATTCGACGCTCCGTCCACTCTCTCAAGCAATCGGCGGAAAGTTTCATCCGAAAGTAATTGTTTTTTTTCGTTTTTATGTTAAATTCTCAGATCTGTCTGCATTTCGTGTTCGATGATTATGTTTCAGGTGTTGTGGTTTTTTTTCTATCTGGTTGTTTGAATTTTGTGTGATTCTAATTGAAATGAGTTGTTTAATCTATGATTATTTGTATAGGAATAGGATTTTACCGTAGACGTCGGAGTTGAGAAACTTTGTGGCGAATTAAGGGATTCGGATTGGATTCGATTGAATTTTTGCTCGTGGGAAGGAGGTTGATGTGTTGCTTTGGTTCCGAATTTTTCGCCTCTCCGTACTAATGCTGAACTTGTCTCATTTTGTTTGATTCGGTGCTTGATTCTGATTGGTGGTTGGATTGTCGGTTGTCATTGATTTCTGGAATTTTGTTGTGTTTATTATGTTGCAGTGTGGAAAGCTAGATCTTGAAAATTGGCTCCTCAAAAGAGAACGACACGCCACGTCGGTGGCCAGATGCAGCAGGGTGGTCTCTACGATAATGCAGGACCAGGGGTGTCCAGTGCAGATGCAGGGGATGACGTGATGGCGCTGTGGCTACAGTCTGCCGGATTGCAGCATCTGGCCTCCCCAATGTCGTCCAGTGCAGTCGATCAATGCCTTCTCCTGATGCGGGTGAAGATCATTTCTCTATAGCCTGCTTCCTTTTTTAAATCTGAAAACGTTTTACTATGGAACTATAGCTTTGATTCTGACAGTGCTTGAAATGCGAAAAATTAGGAGCTTGGGCATCAGTTGCTGGAAATTTTGTGGTCTATGTGCTTGAATTTCTGTAAAGAGTTCAGGAAGAATTCTGGGAAAATAATGTGGCTAAGATTAAAGTTGTGGTATGCTTAATCTTCATCTTAATTTCGAATTACCTGCAAATTGTGCAATTTGGTGCAACGGCTTTACTAACTTCCAAGTACATTTTAAATGTGCATCTTCCTTTTCATTTCAGGTTCGGAGAAGACCGTTAAACAAGAAAGAAACTGCTCGTAAAGAGGATGATTGTATCTGTGTATGACGATTCATATTTAACATTCCATGAACCCAAGTTAAAGGTGGGGAAATGTTTTTAGCATCTCGGAACATTCTTGTACTTCTCTTTATGTGTTACTGCTGATTGGTAGTCTTATTTATCAATTTTTTTCACAACTTTCTCACATAAGGAATAACCTTTGAGAGTTATGATGAAGGTTGACCTGACTGCATATGTGGAGAAACACGAATTCTGTTTTGATGCCGTCTTAGATAAGCAAGTGTCAAATGATGAGGTAATAATACCTTCTTGGATTATGCTTGAAAATGGGACAAGTATTTATTACATCCACCATATGTCATGTTAAAAGTTTGAATTTTAATTGTTACTCTTAACATTTTGCCAAAGTCTGAGATAAGTATAAAAATTACTTTTATGGTTTCCCACTCCCACTTTGATTAGGCGTTTCTTTGCTCAGGCAGGGAGTGCCTAACAATTACTGTTTATGTGTATGTACTTACTAAAAGCTCTTAAACATCTGAGCAGGTATACCGCAAGACTGTCAAGCCCATCATTCCTACTATTTTTCAACGCACCAAAGCCACATGTTTTGCATATGGTGTGTGTTTTCTTCACAGACCTAGGATACAACTTGGTGCTAACTTTTGTACATCGGGCATTATCTAATACATAAATCACATTATTTGATGTCAGACATACTGTACTATATTTGTATCCATATCAAATTATACTACTCTATCACATGAATCAGGTAGAGAATTAAGTGAATTATTTGGCTATATATCGAATTCAAATCAATAATCTATTGAACCTAGAGAGATAAGGGTGTAAGGAAATGCATTCAAAGCTAAAATGTTAATTAAGTCGTTTCTTTTAAGCAACTGTTGATGTGCTTTTGGTGCTTTAACCATAACTCGGATTTATAAAAAATATATGCTTTTTAAATCAATTCAAAAAATTCCATAATTTTGCTTAAAATCATTATTTTCAATTTTAAACAAAAACAAATAAGAAGTACTTATAATAAACTTACAAACAAACCGTAAATGTTATAGATTTAAATAGATTTACTACTCCCTTCGTCCTAGCCGACTTGTCAGTACGAATATTTGAGTGGGTATGTAGATAAGTAGGTGATTATGTTAGAACAAGTAGGTCCCACAAAGAAAAAGTGGGAGTTTGTGTAGTATTTATTTTACTTTTTAGGAAACAAGAAAAGTCGGGTAAAACGGTTCGAAAAAGAATATAAGACAAACCTTTTGAATGTACTTCTCAATATTCCTCAGAATGACATATTTGTAAATTATTGAAAAAAACTTGCCTCCTCCTACAACCGTCCTTGAATTAGCCTTGTGCGCTATCGCTCCTTTCACACCTGCCCTGCACTTTCCCGTAAAATTCATCTGCCTCCTCCACCGTCAAAACCCACCATCTACTTCTCTTCCTTCAATCTTCACGCCGCCCCGACCATCTCCTTCTCCTGCTTCAATCTCCCCACCGCCCCGGGCACCGCCAATACCCCGAATTGAATCGCTTAATTTTGATCGCCATTGAATCTGAAACCCCTCCATACTCAACACCGCCTTCCCACCGCCGCCACCGCGAACCCCAGTTACATGCTTGCGAGGCTCCGAGTCCCCACCGGTGTCGCCAGTCCGTCATTTTCCGACTGCCTTTAAATGTATAATGTCGAGTGTGAATCAACTATTCGATGTTCTCAAACAATGTCTTTATTGGGGAAGATTGTTGCATTCCTGTGAACTGGACTGTAGTTTTGTGCTCAAATGTTTGTTACGTGCAAATTGATTGGTATTATAATGAATTAAAACGCTTAAGCCTTCTTGATTGTGTGCATGTGTTGGAGAGATTAGATTCAAAGCTTGCGCATAAAATTGCTTAGAAAGTAAGTGATTAGTATGGTGGTGCATAATTCATTTGCAGTATCTTGCTTTCTTCAAGCCGTGCTGCAACCAACAATACTATTCTTCTCCTAGGGTCGTACTTTTTGGTAGTTAGTCATCGAGGTCTTTCTCTATTTGTTACAATTGCTGGGGACACATATTTGTTGGGGGAATAAAGTTTGTTTTTTTTTTTCTTTATTTCATTTTGGAGTAAATATACAAACTGAAGAATTTACAACCAAAAAAAATATTCCCTTTAAATATTCGAATTATATGGCAAAATACTTGAAATTACAATTGAATAAATTTTAGAAAAATACTTTAATATTTTAGAATGCAATTATAACTCCATATATAACACGTTTAATATGGGCAGAATCAGGGCCGCGCAAAGCGCGGACATACGATGTGTTAGTCATCAACCTATAATACATTTGTCAATAGAGGTGCTGCACTCATTTTTTTCCTAAAATACCGAAACTGCCCCAGGATGTCTACATATTTTCGATTTTGCTCTTTTGTCCTATATAGCGGCCAAAACACATCTCCACTAGATCACCATCTCTTTCACCACCGCCACACCGCAATTACATGTTCACAACACAAATGTCCAAACCAATCACGAAGTTCTCTCAATTCGCATCCAGGAATCCCATATTTCATCTTCCAGTCCCAATCTATTCTCAAAGGTTGGAATTTTCTTCACAAAATCTCAACAAATATACCACTTTTTGTTAATTACCTAGACTCCCAACTAATAAAGCTGCAATCTTGATTCAATCCACGCATTCAATTCGAAAACAAAAATGGGCGGCTGTTTTAGCAAGAAAAGTTGCTCGAAAACTGAATTCACCACCGCCATGTTTCTCTTAGTGTTCTATCTTCAAACTCGTCTCCTTCAGTAGACATTGAGGATCAATAGATTTCAGCACAGGAAAAAAATCAGCCAAATTAGGGCTCCCACGGACTTCATCACGCCGCAAACCGGCTCCCTCAGTCGGTTAATAGATCATACTGGAAAACATATTTTTCTGATTGCAATTCAAGGTAATTATATAATCCTCTTCGCAATCTCTTTTAATATTCTTTAGAATTTTGGTTCTGCTTGATTTTTTGCTGGATGAGTTTTCCTTTCATTTTTTTATTCAATTTGTGAAAAATCGATAATCTTCCTTTGAAATAAAAAAAACTCATCGACTCATTTGTCTTATGCGGTGTCGTCCTCAATCTCGATTCGTCCCACTCTCTCGTTGGATTTATTCAAAACATTTTCCACTAAGTGATTTATATGAATCACCGTCTCTGTCACCATCACTTGAAATTAGTACAAAGAATCATTTGGCAAAACGTTGGCCTTCAGTTTTGCCATCTACCCAGTCCCAGCTGGATGCCAGTGAGCTGCTAAGGACAAAACATGAACTAGATGTAGCAGTTATTAGAGACTTTAGTGCAGCTTCTGCTTCTAAACTCTTTGAACAATAAATTCGTGAAGTGGTAAGTTCTTGATATGCTTTACATATTGTGTCTTCATTCTGGCCCCAAGATAAAGAAGCACAATTATTCATAAGAGCACGTATATGTATCAAGAATCCTTAGAGCTTATTCTCTACGTGTTAAACTATGACCTCTACAAGTCTAAAACTAGTTTCATCTATTTTGCCTTTACTGTTGGGGTTTTCTAAGATAGATGTTTCACTGTTCAAAAAATTGAAGTTACCTCTATAGGTGATATTGTTATGTAGTCTAGTATTGTCTGCATGAAGAAACCGAGCCTTGATACTACTTTTGCTCAAATGTTTTCAATAAATAACTTGTCTTTTTCATTTGAAATCATCACCAAAAACTCGGCAATTCCTGATTGATTAGGCTTCATCTTTCAGGTTTTAGCAGTCATCTATGGCAATCAAATAGCTAATCATTAACATTGGTCCGCTCACAGTTTTTCATCATATGTTGTCCAGTTTTATTTTATCTACTATGTAGTCAATATAATTTGATATGATCATTGCTTGATAATTTGCATTTTTCAATTGTAAAAACTTCTGGTTATTTTTTTTTTTACATATATGGGACAAGCAGAAAATATGACTTATTTGATGACTGAGACTAATATTGCTATGCATTTCTGTTCTTTCATTTGCAGCTCTTGGGTACTTGCGGTGGATTGGGCGCAGCTGGCCTGTCTGCATCGCTTTTGCCATCTGTATTGCCTACCACTCAAGAAGATCTGCTTGCTTTAGGCCTTTGCTCTGCCGGAGGGTATGTAAATCTAACTGCCTCATTTCTTACTGCTTATCAATATCATTTCTCTACATCATCTTGGACACTGGGTTTTGATATGCTCCATTTTTGTGTTTTGAATAAGTTAGAACTCTCTCCTTCCCTTCGTATACATATAGTTATTAATATTAAATTATAATCTTATTTGGGTAAATTTATTGAAGACTCGGTGTTTATGCATGTAGGGATCGTTGCACACTTTTTCGTGATTAGCTTAGAATTAAAAGCTGTAAAATGAATTTGGTGATTGATCATCGCTTGCGATTGAATCAAATTAATATTTTCCTATAAATATGTGTTTTAGCATGATTGGTTCATGCATTAACTAATCATATTATTAGGCTTATTCATTTATATACATCAACAAGTCCTTTTTTCTAACTTGATGATAATTCTTTAAGGGTATATTTTCATATCTTTAAGAGTTGTATACACTATATAGTAAGGTTATGTTAGATGGACTGGATGTTTGATATATTCGAGAGAGGTATATAGTAAGCTTTTGGAGATGGAATGGAGAAGTGAAGAGAAAACCCCTTTTGGTTTGGAATGGAGAAGTGGAGAGAAGTTCTGTAGATTCTCTACGTTCGCTTGATTTTGTATTACAAACTAAAAGTTTATGAGCACCAACTTATCCACTATGTCCAAATGCTTCGGCATTGAATTCTTTAATTCCAACGTACAGTATTATGCAAGTATAGGTGAGAACTACTCATATTATGTTGTTTCTGCTAGCTCCTTTTTCACTCTCCGTTTTAGAGTTAGTTGTTGATTTTTATGTTCATTTTAGATTCTAACTGTGATTTTCCTATTTCTATTATTGCTCTGCCCATATTTCCAGCTCTGTATCTAATTTAGGTGGTAAGGAAAGCTTGAGGGACTCAGATGCTATACTTCTGATCAAGAAGCTACCAGAAAAGGTTTTTCATCTATTGCTTTACATTCACCAATATCTCATAGCTAGTCTGCTCTTGTTTTTTTGTACTATATTTCAGTTGACTACAATACACCAAACAAGAACTGAATTATTAATGCCTCTAAAATGAGTGTATATAGCTTCAGGTGATGGTTGGGGATATAAAGGATCTAGATCCTTTTCTAAACAAATACATCCTTGGTTTTGAGTATACTAAGCAAGGTGGCATAAGTTATTTCTTCAGTTGGTGAAGACCTTCCTAGGTAAAAATGTTTGACTACAATATTCTAGGGTGCATGAACTCCTCCAACTACTGTCACATTAACCAAGGATGAACTAGGTTATGTGCGTTTTAGTTTTATTTGATGAAGATAATTCTTAAGAATGATTAAATAACTAAAATAGATCAGGAGAATGCAAAAAACATTCTAATTATAATCTGTTTTATGCACATTGAACCTTTTAACATGATGGTATGATAGATGAGAATGGGAGATTCAATAATAGAATATCTAAATGTTGTCCAGTAGTCCAACTTCCTCGACTACCAAATTTTGTAAGACACTATTTTAAGTTTTTTAAGGTATTTACGAACCTCAATTTGGAAAACTATGTTTTTTTTGTGTTCATCTTGATTTCGCTCATTTCAACTTGGAATTACAATGCAGCCTCTTGTTATTTTTTAAATTCATTTCTCCTTTATAGTTTTTATTGAGTATTATTTAAACTTGGGAATTACAATGCAGCTATTTGGTCATGATGAGAAATTAAACTAGACAATTTTATTCTGTAACATTTGCGGCCGTGTGGAACCTGTAAGCAGGAAGAAGTCATGTTTCTGAATTCTGATCTATTGTTTTACTTGAGGTTGTCTGAATCTTGGTGACATCTCCAGGTTGTGCCGGATAATGAAAATAGGACTCTTAAATCATTCTTTCAATATTCTGTTCGAGGAAGGTGGTTTTGGAACATTCGTCCCACTCTTCTTCAATTTGAACAGTTCTGTAAGTCTATTCAAGGTTTTAAAAAACGTAAACGGGTTTCGAGGCGTTTTTTCATAGTTTCACGAGGCGTAAGTCTCGAAACGGAACGAGGCGTAAAATTGAGGCGTAAATTTAATTTTTCCACGCTAATAAATATATAATAATACATGAGTCCAAAACACTCTCAAATTTAAAATAAAAAAGTAGTTTTAAAGTCTAACAACCAAAATCAAAACACATTAAACATCATTCTTCAATCTTCATCATCATGACCATGATCTTCCTCATCATCCTCATCTAGCAAACACGTGGAATGATGGGCTCTTTGCTACATTAAACGGGATCCCGTTCTCGATTAAGAATCTCCCAATCGCATCACAAACCACTTCTCTATGCTCTTTACGGTTTGCTGGAGGTATTTCTTCATCGGGACTGACCATAAACCTATCCATTGGTCCTCTTACGTTCGGTTCTCCGCCCTCATCGAGGCCACAAGGATTTCCACCATCAACCATCTCCTCAAAGTTTCGTTGGGCCATGTGTTTTGTTTTTGTAAATGCTGCCATGAACAATTTCACCTCTTCCTTCACCTCATTTGTCACTTTTGGACATGGTGCCACGTTTTTATGCGTACACGCAAGATGCTCTTTCACTCTCTTCACCCCGCCTGTAATTAATTTTGAGCAGAACTTGCACTTCAAGTATTTGTACCCTTTTTTACCTTCGCCGGTCGGTGGAGCCTCTTCGGTTGCATACTTCCATGCTATATCTTTTTTAGTCATTTTCTTGCAGCAAAACCTGTGTTAATAAAGAGGTAGTATCAATAGATAGTAATAATGTAATATCATATTAAAAGAGGATACAAAAAAGGAGATAGCATTATTTAACATAGTATGGTACCATAAAAACATGCAAATTCGATGGCAATTGAATAACAAATGAATATGGATATTACATACCATTTGTATAAGGATGACACGACTCACGAGAAGTTGACTAATGCTTTGAATAAGCAACAAAGATTATTATTAAATATTATGACACATAATATAAAAAACAAGAAGATACATCAAAAGTTGTGCTTGGTGGTGGGACTAGCCGACTAGGTAAGCGGTGAATTCTTTTATTTATCATCCTTACAAACACAAGTACACAGCAGACGAGAGCTTTACAAACAAAATACATATGAGAGCTTACAAACGTAAAATAAATACGGTCGACGATTGGGTGAGCGGCCGCGGCGGGGGGGCGACGGCGGGTGAGCGGCGGCGGGCGGGGGCACGTGAGCGGCGCGGGGCAGGTGAGCGGCTGCGGCGGGGCGCGCGGCGGCGGGCGGGGCGGCGGGCGGGCAGTCGGCCCGGCGGCGTCTGCCGAGGATTGGTGCGTCACTTATCTTGGTAAGAAACCCGTTGATCGGGAGATGAAAAATTCTGTAAAAAACCTAACCTATGATTAATTGGACAATTGATGTATTAATTGGATTAAGATTTAGAAAATCAGTCCAATTTCTAGCCCAATTGGAGATGGGTCAATGGGATTTAGGGTTTAAATCTTAATTCCGAGCCCAATCAAAAATGGGAGCGCATAACGTTCCGGAACGGAACGTGCGCCTTGAGGCGCGCCTCGCCGGCGCGAGGCGGATAAAAGGAACGGTTGGCCGGAGCGTACGCCTCAGAACGGTCAGGAGCCGTTTCGCAGCGAGGCGCGCCTTAGAACCCGCCTCAAATACGTTTTTTAAAACCTTGAGTCTAATAAGTATAGATTTCTCCAAATTTTGAATGTTGTAAGAAATTAACATTCTTGGGTTAATTTTGTTGATTGGTTGTTGTATTGTGCAGAGGGAGCCCTAGTCAGAATTTATTTGGTTCTCTATCTCCTGCCATTGGGAACTTGACTAATCTTCAAATAATGTAAGTGCCAAAAGTTTGTTAAGATTGATATTTGTAAGAAGAGTGGTTTTTTATGGATGGGATTGCTGTAGATTATTGAGAACAATAACATAACTGGACCAGTTCCAGCTGATGAACTTGGGAGGCTGTCAAAGCTTCAAACTCTTTACCTTTCAAATAATATCTTTAGTGGCAACATCCCTCCTTCTTTAGGACACTTGAAAAGCCTTCAGTATATGTATAATACTTTTCTTAGATAGAATAAATTAAAAAATATAAGTAAAAATATGGACTGAATCACAACCTAAAAAATATAAGTAAAATTATGGGCAGAATCACAACCCCGCGCAGAGCGCGGCTATAGGCTGCGCTAGTAGAAAGATACAGAGAATTAGGCTCAACAATCTCAAGGTAATTAGTTGCTCCTACTTTTCTAGATCATATATGCCAACTCTAAAAGAACAAATTTGAAACATATCCAATCTCAGAGGTCATTGTGATCATTTGTTGTGGTATTTATATTTTCCAATTGAAGTTCCGCTTGATTAGTTGCAGAAAGAGCATCTGAAGGGATGTTAAGGCTCGCGAAACCAGCCATGACAGCAACAGCTCCGACATAAGCCAAGAGATCAGGAGCGTGCCCAATCAATATTTCCCCAATCGCTGCTAATGGTACCTGAACTGAAAGACCTGCTAATGCCACTGTCGTCTCCTTCGCCCACAGGTAATCGCTCAACACATTATCCAGTAAACCTGAATGTGAAAATTAATTCTTTCATATTGATCAAATAGTACACAGACTTTCTGACGCATACTACTTTAAGACTCAGTGAAGCTAAAACAAATTGTTCCAACATAAGAATACATATCCACGGGTACTAAGATAAGAATAAAACCACATATTACTAATTTTAAGAAGCCAGTGAGATTTTTAGAATGTACGGTGGAGCATTGAGATTATACCTTTGCCAATGATTAGACTGCATTGTTTCCCAATGAGATTGTTGAAACGCTCGAGCTTCAAAAACTCTAGAATGAGAGTGACAGTAAAAAATATCAAGAAGTTGAACAAACCCAGGAATCCAAGAAATTGCGCCATACTAACACGGCCTCGAACTTTATCATCTTCATCGGGTAACTTTTGGCGAATTAGCGTTATATAGGCAGCATAAAATGCTGCAGATAGGAGAGCAAGAATATCTCTGAGTACGGGATTTAAGGCAACTTTATTTGATCCTAATCTTGAGTCTCCAAGGCTCACTATTATTGTTCCCACCATGTAGAGCAGAACGCTGATCAGCTTCACCCAAGTGAACTTCTCCCCCAAATAGACAACATCAATTAGAAATGTGAATAGACTGGAGGCACTGCTTAGGATGGTACTGCCAAGTGAACTTCTCCCCCAAATAGAGCAGTTTGCTGATCACTATTATTGTTCCCACCATGTAGAGCAGAACGCTGATCAGCTTCACCCAAGTGAACTTCTCCCCCAAATAGACAACAGCAATTAGAAATGTGAATAGACTGGAGGCACTGCTTAGGATGTGAATAGACAACAGCAATTAGAAATGTATAATACTTTTCTTAGATATAATATTAATTGCACATTTAATTGATACAACCGCTAACTACTAGATTGTTGACTTATTATATGCATTAATTAATTTTTTTATTATTTAATTACTTTAATTAGATTGATTACATATTCTCTCTCTTGGTAGGGCCACTTTTAATTACATATCATCTCTTAGTAGTTAATTGGCAGCAGTAAAAATTTAAGTTCAAGATTCATAAATTTTTTGCTATTTTATCTCTCTTGGTAATGTATCCACTTTTTTGCTATTTTATTCTCTCTCCCGTATATATTGATGCGGATGTGTTCTATTGCTTTTGAATCTACTGAGTTGCCTTTTCTTCTTTCCCTCTCTCAGATATGGAGAAGTGGAAATGGGGTTTAGGGTTGTTTTATATATTTGCAGCTGCAACGATATGGGCCGCTGCTAGTTTCGTTGTAAAAGAAGTTGAGGATGAGGGTGCCTCGCCGTTTCTTGTAACGTACATTTGCAATTCGTTGTTCCTTGTTTATTTACCTTTAGTTGAAATCGGGCGCTATTTGGAGGATAGACATGGGAGCATTTTATTTTGGTTAAATAGGAGAAGAGATGCTGGTTTTCAAGAATCAAAGGTTTCTGAGGATGCTATTCTTGTTCATAATGATGATGCTGGTGTTATAGCTGCATCTAATGAATTAGATACGGATGTGGTTTCCAAACAAGAGATTGCTGTTAAGGTTGAGAACGATACCGGGTTGGATGCAAAAGGGCGATGGACACGTTGGAGAGTTGCAAAAGTCAGCCTCTTGATATGCCTTATTTGGTTTCTGGCACAGCTAACGTTTAATCTCTCTCTCAAGTACACTACAGTTACTGTAAGATTTTGATCCCTTTATTTTTTTGTATATGATGGGTTAATGTAAATTTAATGTGACATTGGTTTCTCTGTTTTGGTGTATAGTCCAGTACCATCCTAAGCAGTGCCTCCAGTCTATTCACATTTCTAATTGCTGTTGTCTATTTGGGGGAGAAGTTCACTTGGGTGAAGCTGATCAGCGTTCTGCTCTACATGGTGGGAACAATAATAGTAAGCCTTGGAGACTCAAGATTAGGATCAAATAAAGTTGCCTTAAATCCCGTACTCGGAGATATTCTTGCTCTCCTATCTGCAGCATTTTATGCTGCCTATATAACGCTAATTCGCCAAAAGTTACCCGATGAAGATGATAAAGTTCGAGGCCGTGTTAGTATGGCGCAATTTCTTGGATTCCTGGGTTTGTTCAACTTCTTGATATTTTTTCATGTCACTCTCATTCTAGAGTTTTTGAAGCTCGAGCGTTTCAACAATCTCATTGGGAAACAATGCAGTCTAATCATTGGCAAAGGTATAATCTCAATGCTCCACCGTACATTCTAAAAATCTCACTGGCTTCTTAAAATTAGTAATATGTGGTTTTATTCTTATCTTAGTACCCGTGGATATGTATTCTTATGTTGGAACAATTTGTTTTAGCTTCACTGAGTCTTAAAGTAGTATGCGTCAGAAAGTCTGTGTACCATTTGATCAATATGAAAGAATTAATTTTCACATTCAGGTTTACTGGATAATGTGTTGAGCGATTACCTATGGGCGAAGGAGACGACAGTGGCATTAGCAGGTCTTTCAGTTCAGGTACCATTAGCAGCGATTGGGGAAATATTGATTGGGCACGCTCCTGATCTCTTGGCTTATGTCGGAGCTGTTGCTGTCATGGCTGGTTTCGCGGGCCTTAACATCCCTTCAGATGCTCTTTCTGCAACTAATCAAGCGGAACTTCAATTGGAAAATATAAATACCACAACAAATGATCACAATGACCTCTGAGATTGGATATGTTTCAAATTTGTTCTTTTAGAGTTGGCATATATGATCTAGAAAAGTAGGAGCAACTAATTACCTTGAGATTGTTGAGCCTAATTCTCCGTATCTTTCTACTAGCGCTACTTAGCCGCGCTCCGCGGGGTTGTGATTCTGTCCATAATTTTACTTATATTTTTTAGGTTGTGATTCAGTCCATATTTTTACTTATATTTTTTAATTTATTCTATCTAAGAAAAGTATTATACATATACTGAAGGCTTTTCAAGTGTCCTAAAGAAGGAGGGATGTTGCCACTAAAGATATTATTTGAAAGATAAAGAGTTTGAAGCTTTGACAGCCTCCCAAGTTCATCAGCTGGAACTGGTCCAGTTATGTTATTGTTCTCAATAATCTACAGCAATCCCATCCATAAAAAACCACTCTTCTTACAAATATCAATCTTAACAAACTTTTGGCACTTACATTATTTGAAGATTAGTCAAGTTCCCAATGGCAGGAGATAGAGAACCAAATAAATTCTGACTAGGGCTCCCTCTGCACAATACAACAACCAATCAACAAAATTAACCCAAGAATGTTAATTTCTTACAACATTCAAAATTTGGAGAAATCTATACTTATTAGACTTACAGAAATATTCAAATTGAAGAAGAGTGGGACGAATGTTCCAAAACCACCTTCCTCGAACAGAATATTGAAAGAATGATTTAAGAGTCCTATTTTCATTATCCGGCACAACCTGGAGATGTCACCAAGATTCAGACAACCTCAAGTAAAACAATAGATCAGAATTCAAAAACATGACTTCTTCCTGCTTACAGGTTCCACACGGCCGCAAATGTTACAGAATAAAATTGTCTAGTTTAATTTCTCATCATGACCAAATAGCTGCATTGTAATTCCCAAGTTTAAATAATACTCAATAAAAACTATAAAGGAGAAATGAATTTAAAAAATAACAAGAGGCTGCATTGTAATTCCAAGTTGAAATGAGTGAAATCAAGATGAACACAAAAAAAACATAGTTTTCCAAATTGAGGTTCGTAAATACCTTAAAAAACTTAAAATAGTGTCTTACAAAATTTGGTAGTCGAGGAAGTTGGACTACTGGACAACATTTAGATATTCTATTATTGAATCTCCCATTCTCATCTATCATACCATCATGTTAAAAGGTTCAATGTGCATAAAACAGATTATAATTAGAATGTTTTTTGCATTCTCCTGATCTATTTTAGTTATTTAATCATTCTTAAGAATTATCTTCATCAAATAAAACTAAAACGCACATAACCTAGTTCATCCTTGGTTAATGTGACAGTAGTTGGAGGAGTTCATGCACCCTAGAATATTGTAGTCAAACATTTTTACCTAGGAAGGTCTTCACCAACTGAAGAAATAACTTATGCCACCTTGCTTAGTATACTCAAAACCAAGGATGTATTTGTTTAGAAAAGGATCTAGATCCTTTATATCCCCAACCATCACCTGAAGCTATATACACTCATTTTAGAGGCATTAATAATTCAGTTCTTGTTTGGTGTATTGTAGTCAACTGAAATATAGTACAAAAAAACAAGAGCAGACTAGCTATGAGATATTGGTGAATGTAAAGCAATAGATGAAAAACCTTTTCTGGTAGCTTCTTGATCAGAAGTATAGCATCTGAGTCCCTCAAGCTTTCCTTACCACCTAAATTAGATACGAGTCGGAAATATGGGCGAGCAATAATAGAAATAGGAAAATCACAGTTAGAATCTAAAATGAACATAAAAATCAACAACTAACTCTAAAACGGAGAGTGAAAAAGGAGCTAGCAGAAACAACATAATATGAGTAGTTCTCACCTATACTTGCATAATACTGTACGTTGGAATTAAAGAATTCAATGCCGAAGCATTTGGACATAGTGGATAAGTTGGTGCTCATAAACTTTTAGTTTGTAATACAAAATCAAGCGAACGTAGAGAATCTACAGAACTTCTCTCCACTTCTCCATTCCAAACCAAAAGGGGTTTTCTCTTCACTTCTCCATTCCATCTCCAAAAGCTTACTATATACCTCTCTCGAATATATCAAACATCCAGTCCATCTAACATAACCTTACTATATAGTGTATACAACTCTTAAAGATATGAAAATATACCCTTAAAGAATTATCATCAAGTTAGAAAAAAGGACTTGTTGATGTATATAAATGAATAAGCCTAATAATATGATTAGTTAATGCATGAACCAATCATGCTAAAACACATATTTATAGGAAAATATTAATTTGATTCAATCGCAAGCGATGATCAATCACCAAATTCATTTTACAGCTTTTAATTCTAAGCTAATCACGAAAAAGTGTGCAACGATCCCTACATGCATAAACACCGAGTCTTCAATAAATTTACCCAAATAAGATTATAATTTAATATTAATAACTATATGTATACGAAGGGAAGGAGAGAGTTCTAACTTATTCAAAACACAAAAATGGAGCATATCAAAACCCAGTGTCCAAGATGATGTAGAGAAATGATATTGATAAGCAGTAAGAAATGAGGCAGTTAGATTTACATACCCTCCGGCAGAGCAAAGGCCTAAAGCAAGCAGATCTTCTTGAGTGGTAGGCAATACAGATGGCAAAAGCGATGCAGACAGGCCAGCTGCGCCCAATCCACCGCAAGTACCCAAGAGCTGCAAATGAAAGAACAGAAATGCATAGCAATATTAGTCTCAGTCATCAAATAAGTCATATTTTCTCGCTTGTCCCATATATGTAAAAAAAAAAATAACCAGAAGTTTTTACAATTGAAAAATGCAAATTATCAAGCAATGATCATATCAAATTATATTGACTACATAGTAGATAAAATAAAACTGGACAACATATGATGAAAAACTGTGAGCGGACCAATGTTAATGATTAGCTATTTGATTGCCATAGATGATTGCTAAAACCTCGAAAGATGCACCTAATCAATCGGAGAATTGCCGAAGTTTTTGGTGATGATTTCAAATGAAAAAGACAAGTTATTTATTGAAAACATTTGAGCAAAAGTAGTATCAAGGCTCGGTTTCTTCATGCAGACAATACTAGACTACATAACAATATCACCTATAGAGGTAACTTCAATTTTTTGAACAATGGAAACATCTATCTTAGAAAACCCCAACAGTAAAGGCAAAATAGATGAAACTAGTTTTAGACTTGTAGAGGTCATAGTTTAACACGTAGAGAATAAGCTCTAAGGATTCTTGATACATATACGTGCTCTTATGAATAATTGTGCTTCTTTATCTTGGGGCCAGAATGAAGACACAATATGTAAAGCATATCAAGAACTTACCACTTCACGAATTTATTGTTCAAAGAGTTTAGAAGCAGAAGCTGCACTAAAGTCTCTAATAACTGCTACATCTAGTTCATGTTTTGTCCTTAGCAGCTCACTGGCATCCAGCTGGGACTGGGTAGATGGCAAAACTGAAGGCCAACGTTTTGCCAAATGATTCTTTGTACTAATTTCAAGTGATGGTGACAGAGACGGTGATTCATATAAATCACTTAGTGGAAAATGTTTTGAATAAATCCAACGAGAGAGTGGGACGAATCGAGATTGAGGACGACACCGCATAAGACAAATGAGTCGATGAGTTTTTTTTATTTCAAAGGAAGATTATCGATTTTTCACAAATTGAATAAAAAAATGAAAGGAAAACTCATCCAGCAAAAAATCAAGCAGAACCAAAATTCTAAAGAATATTAAAAGAGATTGCGAAGAGGATTATATAATTACCTTGAATTGCAATCAGAAAAATATGTTTTCCAGTATGATCTATTAACCGACTGAGGGAGCCGGTTTGCGGCGTGATGAAGTCCGTGGGAGCCCTAATTTGGCTGATTTTTTTCCTGTGCTGAAATCTATTGATCCTCAATGTCTACTGAAGGAGACGAGTTTGAAGATAGAACACTAAGAGAAACATGGCGGTGGTGAATTCAGTTTTCGAGCAACTTTTCTTGCTAAAACAGCCGCCCATTTTTGTTTTCGAATTGAATGCGTGGATTGAATCAAGATTGCAGCTTTATTAGTTGGGAGTCTAGGTAATTAACAAAAAGTGGTATATTTGTTGAGATTTTGTGAAGAAAATTCCAACCTTTGAGAATAGATTGGGACTGGAAGATGAAATATGGGATTCCTGGATGCGAATTGAGAGAACTTCGTGATTGGTTTGGACATTTGTGTTGTGAACATGTAATTGCGGTGTGGCGGTGGTGAAAGAGATGGTGATCTAGTGGAGATGTGTTTTGGCCGCTATATAGGACAAAAGAGCAAAATCGAAAATATGTAGACATCCTGGGGCGGTTTCGGTATTTTAGGAAAAAAAATGAGTGCAGCACCTCTATTGACAAATGTATTATAGGTTGATGACTAACACATCGTATGTCCGCGCTTTGCGCGGCCCCGATTCCCGCCCATATTAAACGTGTTATATATGGAGTTATAATTGCATTCTAAAATATTAAAGTATTTTTCTAAAATTTATTCAATTGTAATTTCAAGTATTTTGCCATATAATTCGAATATTTAAAGGGAATATTTTTTTTGGTTGTAAATTCTTCAGTTTGTATATTTACTCCAAAATGAAATAAAGAAAAAAAAAACAAACTTTATTCCCCCAACAAATATGTGTCCCCAGCAATTGTAACAAATAGAGAAAGACCTCGATGACTAACTACCAAAAAGTACGACCCTAGGAGAAGAATAGTATTGTTGGTTGCAGCACGGCTTGAAGAAAGCAAGATACTGCAAATGAATTATGCACCACCATACTAATCACTTACTTTCTAAGCAATTTTATGCGCAAGCTTTGAATCTAATCTCTCCAACACATGCACACAATCAAGAAGGCTTAAGCGTTTTAATTCATTATAATACCAATCAATTTGCACGTAACAAACATTTGAGCACAAAACTACAGTCCAGTTCACAGGAATGCAACAATCTTCCCCAATAAAGACATTGTTTGAGAACATCGAATAGTTGATTCACACTCGACATTATACATTTAAAGGCAGTCGGAAAATGACGGACTGGCGACACCGGTGGGGACTCGGAGCCTCGCAAGCATGTAACTGGGGTTCGCGGTGGCGGCGGTGGGAAGGCGGTGTTGAGTATGGAGGGGTTTCAGATTCAATGGCGATCGAAATTAAGCGATTCAATTCGGGGTATTGGCGGTGCCCGGGGCGGTGGGGAGATTGAAGCAGGAGAAGGAGATGGTCGGGGCGGCGTGAAGATTGAAGGAAGAGAAGTAGATGGTGGGTTTTGACGGTGGAGGAGGCAGATGAATTTTACGGGAAAGTGCAGGGCAGGTGTGAAAGGAGCGATAGCGCACAAGGCTAATTCAAGGACGGTTGTAGGAGGAGGCAAGTTTTTTCAATAATTTACAAATATGTCATTCTGAGGAATATTGAGAAGTACATTCAAAAGGTTTGTCTTATATTCTTTTTCGAACCGTTTTACCCGACTTTTCTTGTTTCCTAAAAAGTAAAATAAATACTACACAAACTCCCACTTTTTCTTTGTGGGACCTACTTGTTCTAACATAATCACCTACTTATCTACATACCCACTCAAATATTCGTACTGACAAGTCGGCTAGGACGAAGGGAGTAGTAAATCTATTTAAATCTATAACATTTACGGTTTGTTTGTAAGTTTATTATAAGTACTTCTTATTTGTTTTTGTTTAAAATTGAAAATAATGATTTTAAGCAAAATTATGGAATTTTTTGAATTGATTTAAAAAGCATATATTTTTTATAAATCCGAGTTATGGTTAAAGCACCAAAAGCACATCAACAGTTGCTTAAAAGAAACGACTTAATTAACATTTTAGCTTTGAATGCATTTCCTTACACCCTTATCTCTCTAGGTTCAATAGATTATTGATTTGAATTCGATATATAGCCAAATAATTCACTTAATTCTCTACCTGATTCATGTGATAGAGTAGTATAATTTGATATGGATACAAATATAGTACAGTATGTCTGACATCAAATAATGTGATTTATGTATTAGATAATGCCCGATGTACAAAAGTTAGCACCAAGTTGTATCCTAGGTCTGTGAAGAAAACACACACCATATGCAAAACATGTGGCTTTGGTGCGTTGAAAAATAGTAGGAATGATGGGCTTGACAGTCTTGCGGTATACCTGCTCAGATGTTTAAGAGCTTTTAGTAAGTACATACACATAAACAGTAATTGTTAGGCACTCCCTGCCTGAGCAAAGAAACGCCTAATCAAAGTGGGAGTGGGAAACCATAAAAGTAATTTTTATACTTATCTCAGACTTTGGCAAAATGTTAAGAGTAACAATTAAAATTCAAACTTTTAACATGACATATGGTGGATGTAATAAATACTTGTCCCATTTTCAAGCATAATCCAAGAAGGTATTATTACCTCATCATTTGACACTTGCTTATCTAAGACGGCATCAAAACAGAATTCGTGTTTCTCCACATATGCAGTCAGGTCAACCTTCATCATAACTCTCAAAGGTTATTCCTTATGTGAGAAAGTTGTGAAAAAAATTGATAAATAAGACTACCAATCAGCAGTAACACATAAAGAGAAGTACAAGAATGTTCCGAGATGCTAAAAACATTTCCCCACCTTTAACTTGGGTTCATGGAATGTTAAATATGAATCGTCATACACAGATACAATCATCCTCTTTACGAGCAGTTTCTTTCTTGTTTAACGGTCTTCTCCGAACCTGAAATGAAAAGGAAGATGCACATTTAAAATGTACTTGGAAGTTAGTAAAGCCGTTGCACCAAATTGCACAATTTGCAGGTAATTCGAAATTAAGATGAAGATTAAGCATACCACAACTTTAATCTTAGCCACATTATTTTCCCAGAATTCTTCCTGAACTCTTTACAGAAATTCAAGCACATAGACCACAAAATTTCCAGCAACTGATGCCCAAGCTCCTAATTTTTCGCATTTCAAGCACTGTCAGAATCAAAGCTATAGTTCCATAGTAAAACGTTTTCAGATTTAAAAAAGGAAGCAGGCTATAGAGAAATGATCTTCACCCGCATCAGGAGAAGGCATTGATCGACTGCACTGGGCGACATTGGGGAGGCCAGATGCTGCAATCCGGCAGACTGTAGCCACAGCGCCATCACGTCATCCCCTGCATCTGCACTGGACACCCCTGGTCCTGCATTATCGTAGAGACCACCCTGCTGCATCTGGCCACCGACGTGGCGTGTCGTTCTCTTTTGAGGAGCCAATTTTCAAGATCTAGCTTTCCACACTGCAACATAATAAACACAACAAAATTCCAGAAATCAATGACAACCGACAATCCAACCACCAATCAGAATCAAGCACCGAATCAAACAAAATGAGACAAGTTCAGCATTAGTACGGAGAGGCGAAAAATTCGGAACCAAAGCAACACATCAACCTCCTTCCCACGAGCAAAAATTCAATCGAATCCAATCCGAATCCCTTAATTCGCCACAAAGTTTCTCAACTCCGACGTCTACGGTAAAATCCTATTCCTATACAAATAATCATAGATTAAACAACTCATTTCAATTAGAATCACACAAAATTCAAACAACCAGATAGAAAAAAACCACAACACCTGAAACATAATCATCGAACACGAAATGCAGACAGATCTGAGAATTTAACATAAAAACGAAAAAAAACAATTACTTTCGGATGAAACTTTCCGCCGATTGCTTGAGAGAGTGGACGGAGCGTCGAATGGATGATGATGATTATATATACGTTAATTAATTACATTGAAATGTGTTTTCCAGTTTTTGCTTCTAATTTGTTGGCAGAGAAACTATTTAGTCTTTGCATTATTTAACGATTATATACCTGCAGATGACGTGTAGGCGTATATGTTTTACGAATGCGTCTTGATTAGGAAATTGTTGGTGGCGGCGCAGATTTCCTGAAAATCGTAGATATGGGCTGGTCAGGGAGAATTGATTCGCGGAGGCTGGTGAGGGATGTGCGGGCGGAGTCGGAGGAGCGGCGGGAGTCTCGGTAGAAGCTGGAGGTGGAGGCGGTGTTGGGGATGATGAAATTGCCCGAGTCTGAGAAGTAATTCTGTGCGGATTTTTTGGATTTTCGCTGTGATGAGGATGGTGATTTTGGGGAGGGCTCGATTACTTGCTTCATGATTTTCTTCTTGGATTTGCAAATGGAGGAATTGGCCGATTATGCTTGAATGAGAGTGGAACCGTGTAAGTGGAGGGATTTGTGCTTGATTTAGCATGGGATCGGTGGCAAGGTGGAGGTGGCGTGGCGGTGGGAGAAGGAACGGGTAGAGAGAGACGGTGGTGGCGGCTGGAAGAAAGTAGCGGCCGTTCAACAATCTTCATTTCTATTCCTTTCTCTTATCTGTACTAAATGGCCAGGTTTTATATTATAATTACAAGATTGCCATCCGCTGTAACAAGAAGAAAACTATTGATGGCACAATCGTAAATTGACAAATTACGGGGACATTTTCGGTAGTTTAAGTAACTTTGAGTAGGAGGCGTAGGAAATTTTTAAGGTGTAATAATAATAATAATAATAATAAGAAGAAGAAGAAGAAGATGATGATGTAGTACCACAAGGTTATTCTTTATACACTACAATTTCTTTAATCACCATACTTACATAATTTTGTACATTTAGTCTATTTCTATTCCTACCTATATTGCCAATTTTGGATATAATTACTGATTCTAAATTGGGTAGCGAGAGAAATCAGACGAATTAAACCGAAGGGGAAAAGCAATTAGTAGTTCATTCCGCTTGAATTACCGAAAGGATTCCCAAACATCAATAGTTTTGATTTTGTTTTCCTGAGATTTGAAAGTAGTTAGGTCAATCGTCCTTGTTCTAGAAAGGGATATCTTAAATTTATCATTCATCTGCATTAATTTAAAAAAAATAAAAATAAAATAAAAACAGTTATGTTCGAATTTTTGT
The DNA here is from genome assembly GCA_028984105.1 of Lavandula angustifolia. Lineage (NCBI taxonomy): Eukaryota > Viridiplantae > Streptophyta > Magnoliopsida > Lamiales > Lamiaceae > Lavandula > Lavandula angustifolia. The sequence goes on along the minus strand of CM054825.1, from coordinate 14,852,636 downwards.
TGACAGATGATTTTGTTTCAGTTTTTGTATGGTAGCTTGCGAATTTTGGTGCACAATTTTTTTCGCTTCCGACCTCTATTTTGGTATATTCAGAGTAAAAATGTAGGGATTCTAGATTTTGTTCCATTTTCCTATAATTTGGATTATTTGCAGCCCATGTGATTTTAAAAGGTGCACCATAGAGTAAAAAAATTTAAACAAAACAAATGGTGGTGGCGGCTGCCCACCACCTAGCTCCGTCAATGCCACATCCCTCAAGGAATTTGACAACCACGTGCATATTGTGCATTTAGTTTGTGAAAATCAATTTAGGATTAGTGCATGATAAATTCCTCTCTATAGATTAATGACGTGAATCCAAGACAGTATGACAGGCGTTCTGGAAAAAGGGCCGATCGTTCCCTTGATAGATAGTTTATACTATGACACTAAGTTAGGCGGAGCTGCCACAGAGAAGAAGGTTCTAAAAAACAAAGATGTCTTCACGACTGAAGAGAAAAAACTACACAATCTTGACCGAGTTGCTCAAAATGCCATAGTAACCACACTCATTGACTCTTATCTCGAAACTCCAAAGACTCTTAAGATATAGACTCCTCAACCGCGTAAATCCAAGAAGTCATCTCTTGACTCAGCACTGAGATATCACGACAACAAAGGAAATAAGTTTTCTGAAGCCACCAAGATTGTCAGACAGATTTGAGTTGCAAAATTGACTAACATCTAATGACCCAATCTGTAATATCCCGAAATTTCCTATTGAGTGAATTAACAAATAAATATGATTGAGTATGAAGTAATTAAGTGGTACTCAAGTCTAACTAGCAAATTTCTCTAGTATGTTTATGAGTAAAGGGGTTTTTAATACATAAGTTTTTATGGAGTTTGGATAATTTGAGAATACTCCCCTTGAGAGAAATAAGAACAAATTATGACCCTCCATTTAAATCATGTGTGGTTTAGATTGCATCATAACTTATCAATTTTTTTTTATACTAAAAAATGCTTCATTAAGGCTATAGTGGTTCTTTTATCTCTCATGTTTTCAAAATCATTGTTTTGGTAAATTAAAAGTGTCGATCCTTCTGTTTGGGATAGAGAAGAAATTGATTTCAGAAACATCGAAATCATTCGATTTTTTATTCATTCCCTCTGCTCCAATTCGCATCAGTTCGGTTTTTGGTTCGATTTTGTGGAATCTTCGTTAGTTGCCTTTTCTTTGTATGCCATTTTCATATATGCACATTTTCGGTATTTTAAATGCACATTTTTATATATATTATATGCACATAATCTATAAACTATATGCACATATTTTATATATTCTATGCAAATTAATTAAGTTATTTTCTCGATTACAAAACAATCTTTGAAATCAAATTATAACTCTATATGCGTACTCCCCCAACACCACCACAACCACCCAATTCCAGATTCATTAGACATCCTTCCTACATGGTTCAGACGTTCAGTTCTGTTTGTAGGATCTTCAGCAGACTATCAGCCTCAGTACTATGAGAAGAAGACTCAGTAGTACTGGACTCAACAGGAGCTGTATACTGAAAGGAGTCAGTTGAACTGAACTCAGCAGGAGTAGTTCACTGAACTCAGAGTTGATCTTCAGTAGAGCTGAACTCAGCTGAAGCTAGATCAGACCCAGCAATGGTCAGACAGTCTCCTGACTATTAGAGATCTTATGAGTCAAATCAGCAGAGTCATACGATGTATAGAGAAGCAGCTTCAGATCTGTCTTGAAGTCTGTTTGTCTCACCTACTTTCTTCAGCATCGACCAATGACAAGCAGCCAGCTGTCTACTTTCTGTTTAAAGCTGCAAGTCAACATATTTCCAGAAAATGGAGGGAAAAGACTTTGTCACCATACTTTGAAAGAGTCGTTAGCTACCCAAAAGAGAAAGACACATGGATCATCGTCTCCAACGGATCTTTCCAGCCTCTCATCTATAAATAGAGGGAAGAATTCAAATCGAAGCTCACCTAGAAAACGAAGAATACACGAGCAATTTACAAGCAACTCAGAATTGACTTAATGTTGGATTAATGGACTCATACTAATGTATATATTAATTATTTGGTTTAATTGTATGCTGTATGCTATCTTATGTTTAGGCCCTAAATTATTAGTGGTCCTGTGGATATTAATTTAAGTGGGCTAATATGTTGTCTTATAAGGTATAGGACCCAAAAGTGTAGAAACCCATGGACTTAACCTAATTAATGATGGGATAATTAGGGTTAAGCACCTACTCTCTATAAATAGAGGGGTTATGGTCCCTAGTTGACCACTCCACCATTCTTCTTTCTGCATCCCATCGGTAGAGAGAATTCATAAGGAAGTGTATCAACTAGAAGATCTAAACCCCATCCCTCTTCTCCCGGATCTCCAAGAACGTCTCCAATGGAGTCAGGTATATTTCCGCTTAGTTAATTCTCTAGATAATTTCAATATGAAGATTAAAGTATTATTGGATTTATTTTTTACAATTGGTATCAGAGCCTCCTTCATATTGAATTATTTGGAGTTTTTCATATTTTTTGTCTCAATCTTAAACGATTGAATTTTTCGGATTTTTATTTTTTATTTTTTTATTTTGTCATATGATCTGCCGATTAAATGGAATTAGGGTAATGCGAAATTACTTTTATGTAATTCTTTCCTATTCATTCATAAGTTTGGCAGTTGATGACTAAACGGAACCATCCAATATTAATCGAATGTTTCTTTTATTTTTTTCAATCGTGTTTATTTTGTCATATGATCTGCCGATTAAATGGAATTAGGGTAATGCGAAATTACTTTTATGTAATTCGTTTCTATTCATTCCTAAGTTTGGCAGTTGATGACTAAACGGAACCATTCAATATTAATCGGATGTTTCGGAACCTTATAGCATATTGAGATGGAATCAATCAAGAAAAAAAAATGTAAACCCTATTTTTGAAATCGTATAGCGATTGGGTTTTATAAATAATTGTTGTACATAACTCATTTAATGGAGTCAGTTTTTTCTGAATTTAATATTAGCATGTCTAATATTTGGGTTTGTTAATTGACACAACATGCTACTAAAGTAGCCTCTCTTGTTGAAATTAATTAATCCATATATTAAGATGATTGTATACTTTTATTTTTCATGCGGATAATAACCGGCACAAAGGAAGGTTATTATTTGGCCGAAATTTAAGTACAATTGTGATAATAAAATTGTGATAATTATAAGGTTTATCATGAGAATATTAAGTCAGTCCAAAGAAAGGCTTGATATTTGACATGATTTTATTATCAAGTTTTATTATTACACCAAGAGTACCGCTTGCAAGTCTAATTTATGTCCAAAGACAAGATTAGATATTGCGCTAGGTATCTTGTGATGGGGATTGCTAATATTTAAAATTAATTATCCAAGTTAATTTTATTTTTATTTATTTATTATTATTTTTTTAATATGTTATTTATATCATCTTTTGTTCTCTTTCTGTCAATAGTTGTGCTGCTACAATATCTGCTAATATTAATAGTATCCCTATACTTAACGGTACAAATTTTAAGGAATGGAAAGAGAATGTTATGATTGTTCTCGGTTGCATGGATCTAGACCTTGCAATTCGAACTGAGAAACCCGCCGATCTTAAGGACACATCTACCCGTGATGAAAAGAGGGAGATGGAGAGGTGGGAACGCTCAAACCGCATGAGTCTAATGATCATGAAACGTGCAATTCCAGAATCATTTAGGGGCATTATGTCTGATAAGGCTGATGCCAAATCGTTCCTTGCCGAACTTGAAAAGCGTTTTGCTAAAAACGAAAAGGCGAAAACTAGTACTCTTTTGAGCACTCTTGTTTCCATGAAGTACAAAGGCAAAGCGAACATAAGGGAGTACATTTTGGAAATGTCTCATATTGCTTCAAAACTAACTGCACTAAAGCTCATATTACCTGATGAATTGCTTGTGTATTTAGTTTTGATCTCTCTTCCTTCTCAATTCAATTAATTTAAAGTCAGTTACAACTGCATTAAGGAGAACTGGACTCTCAATGAGCTCATTTCTCATTGTGTTCAAGAGGAAGAGAGAATAAAGCAAGATAAGACCGAAAGTGCTCATTTGGCATCTACCTATAAGGGCGGCAAGAAAAGGAAATATAAGGAAGCTGTAAGTTCAGGGCCTCAAAGAAAACATCATAAGGAAACTAAGGAATCTGGATGCTTCTTTTGCAAAGGGACTAATCACAAGAAAAAGGACTGCACTAAGTACCACGCATGGCGTGCGAAAAAGGGTATGTCTCTTGCTCTTGTTTGTTCTGAGGTTAATTTATTTTCGGTACCCAAAGACACTTGGTGGATAGATTCTGGTGCTACTACTCACATAAGTGTATCTATGCAGGGTTGCCAGAGCTGTCGAAAACCAATTGATGGTGAAAGATACATCTATGTCGGTGATGGCAAGCGAGTTGAAGTTGAGGCTATCGGTGTTTTTAGATTATTATTAAAGACTGATTATTATTTGGATTGGAAAGAGACATTTGTTGTGCCGTCATTTAGGCGGAATTTAATTTCTATTTCTGCATTGGACAAATTTGGTTATTCTTGTTCATTTGGAAATAGTCAGTTTAGTCTATTTCAAGATTCAAAGATTAATGGTACTGGTCATTTATTAATTTATGATAATCTATATTCACTTGATATAATTGTCTCATATAATGAAACTGTTGGTCCCGAGTGTACGGTCAGGTGTAGAGGGGGGGGGGGGTGAATACACCTGAATCCAAATTCTCAACTTCGAACACGAACAATCCTATTCAGGATGGTGTCCGATCAAATAGCTTCAACGCACTGGCAGTACCTGTTCGAATCGAGTTAAAGGCTAAGAGAGTACTGACTCAGCTGAGATCTGCTAACTGACTAGGTCAGAATTCAGTATCGATCAGTAAGAGTTCAGTGTGCGGAATAGTGTAGGCCCAAATCAGTTTTTATGAGAAAACGTTTTAAGTCTCAGTTCAGTAGATTAGAAGTTCAGTATGCTGAGACAGTTGATTGATTTTAAATAAATGATGTTCATTATGAATAGTAAAATCAATGCAACAGTTAAGAAAGCAGTAAGAGACACAGGATTTTAAAGTGGTTCGGATATCGCTCAAATCCTACGTCCACTGTCCCGATAGATCAGGAGGCTATTTATTATCCCCGAGTTAGTCTCGGTCGGCCTTGCACACTTGGGCAAAGCCGCGTCTTGGTTTTTATACTGATCCAAGTCCTCGGTTACAACAATCAAACTTAAAGTGTTTGACAAACTTCTCCAACAGTGAAGGAGTCCTTATACAATAAGGATTGGGTTCAAATGTGAACTCCTTCGTCTAAGCTATGGATAAGAACAGTTGAGCTTAGGGTTAGAGGGATAGGGAATATGAGAGAGTAGCTTCTAGATCGACGAACAGCTGAAGATATGCTTTGAGTTCGTGTAACGTCGATTTGGAGACTAGAGGCTTTATATGTCGGTTCAGCTTGATTCCCTATGAGCTAGAATGTAGTCTTTCGCCGGAAGATTGTTCTTCAAGTTCTTGCTAAGACTTTGTTCTTTTGAATTCGCTCGTTCTCGCGTTCTCGTTCCCGTGTCGTTTTTGAACTCGTGAACTTCAAATCTTGAATGATCCCTCTATTTATAGAGCAGAGATTGAAATAGATCCGTTGGAGACGATCTTCTTCTCTCTCTCTCTTTTTGGTAGCAAACGGCTCTTGGACGTAGGTAACAGTGTACTTTCCCACCTTTTTAGGAAAAAGGTTGACTGCAGCTTTAGCAGGTGAGAAGACACGTGTATGCTTGTCATTTGTCGAGGTTAATGGAGTGGTTGAGACAGCACAAACTTCGAGACAGACTGAAGCTGACTTCTCTCTTCCTCGTATATGACAGTACTGATTGTCTTTCAAGAGATTCTGACAGTCTTGAAGACTATCTGCCGTTGCTGAGTCTGACCTTGTATTCAGTAGATAGACAGCTGAGATAAGTCTACTGACGATCAGCTCTGAGTCCAGTGAACTACTCCTGCTGAGTTCAGTTCAACTGACTCTCTCGCATATCTTGCTCTCGCCGAGTCCAAGTATCACTGAGTCTTCTACACTGGTGCTGAGGCAGATAAGCTACTGAGCGCCTTTGACCAGAGCAGAGTGTCTACTGAGTCTGAAACCTCAGAGACAAACAACATACAAGGGAATGGTTCATCATTCAGATAGGGTTTTGGGATCTTCAAATCTTCTCAACAAATCTTCTCAACAGTCAGAGCACAAGGCTACTGAGCGTGGTTCAGTATAGAAGACATAGTCATTTCCCACTGAGTGAAACAGTGCTGAGGATGGAATCATCACCCAACAATTTCCCCCTATTTGATGATGCCAAAACCTATCATCTATGCTAACACTAACTTACTCAGAAACAGAGCTCCTTACAAATATTACAAGTAGGATCAGTGGATTTGTCTGGTAAGTGCTAGACTACTGAGGGAGACAGGGCAGAACAATTTCCCCCTTTTACAACAATTTCCCTCAAGCAACAATTTCCCTCTACTGAAGAAATAGTAACTCTATGAAAGTCTAGTCTATCAGAAATCTAACCGAGCAAAAACTGACAAGTAAATAAACACAGTGTGTGTGTGTCAGTAATCACTTCAGTGATTCTGAGTGTTAAAGCATAAAGCAAACACGGCTATTTAGACAACAAGTAGTTGTCAGAGCCAAAAGAAGATTTGTATATATATGATAAATCAGTTCAGTACATTACAAATCTTGCTAAGCTAAAAGGAGAACTAAGGAGGAGAACCCTTAAACTGCTGAATTCTATTCATAAAACCTTGAGATTGATCTTCAGGCAGTGGGACTCCATACATTCTGAACGTGTTCTTCCTCAGCTTCAGGTATTCAGCGAAGTCTGCTGGTTCATCTTGTTCTAGACCTCTATTCATCGCAGCATTCTTCACTTCTTGTTCAATCATTCCTAGATGGACTGAGTCGTCTTGTCTTCTGGGTGGAGGTATGATTCTTGCTTCAGGAACGCTGACTACTACCCCTTCAGTTACGGCTTTGTGCATATATGGGTAAAGATCAGGTTCAGTAATAGTCATCCACTCGACATAGGCATCAGCCTTAGACATTTCAGGCCAGAATCGCCAGAAATAATTTCTCTTGATAAACTCAATCTTGGCCGATTCCCATCTCTGATTGAACTGAATAGGCATCCATTCGTCTGATCTCGGCCATCTATGTATTTTCAGATCATTTGGCTTCTTGAACCTTCTGTATCGATAAGGAATGTCAGCTTTTGAAGGAACTCTCAGCCTGGCCTCTTATTCAGTACGCTTCCTGAGTGCCTCGAGGTCTGCCAAATGTATCCTCTGTCTGGCAGCTTCTATCTGTCTAGCTTCCTCTCCTCGGTAGAGATATCTCTCCATCTGAGCGAATAAAGCTTCAATTTCTGCATCTTGCTCTTGAGGCTTCTGAGGAGCTTGTTCAGAGTCAGCAGAGGTACTGGATTTGGTTTTGGACGTACCTTGCTGCTCAGTACCTTTTTGCTGTTGCCTCTCCCTATCTTCATCATCCTCGATTCTGAGTTTTCTGGGAGGCAACCTAGCAGGCGCTTTCTTCTTTCCACCGCGTGCTGGTGCCTTAGTCTTTCCTTTAGCAGGCTTAGACTTTGGTTTGTTGGCAGCTTCAACATCGGCAATCTCCCTTGCCAGCTTCTCATCAGCGGCAATCTGAGCCTCCTCCTCAGCAGAAATGTATCTCTTGGTTTTCTTTGCTGGAGGGGTCGGGAGTTTCAGTACTTTCTTACCTTTTCCTTGAACAGGTGGAGGTAGAGGAACCTCTTCATCATCTGAGTCCTCTTTCTGTTCAGCATACTCTGCAACCTCCTGAATGATATCAGTAGGAGTTTGGGTTGCATGAGTAGCCTGGGATCCTGAGCCACTTGGGCCGGTCGCAGCTGTGCTCGCAGCTGGGACACCCTGGGCCTCACCCTTCTGAGTCTGAGTCTGAGTCTGTGATGACTTCAGTGTAGCTTCCCCCTTCTTCTGAGTTTTGGTGGGAGTCAGCTTCTCAGTACTCTTCTTTGTTTCCTTTCCTTCTCTTCCTTCAGTCCTCTTTCCTTCCCTTTTTCCTTCACTTTCCCCCTTTTTTCTTTCACTTTCCCCCTTTTTGGCATCATCAATGATCACCGGGGTAGGGACTGGGACTGACTTTTTCAAACTTTTGTAGGAGGTTGACAGCTCATCAAGACGATTATGGAGCTTAGTCAGAGCCTCATGCAACTCGTTCCTCTCCATGGCAAGGTCTGCCTTGTACTGCTTGTGTGAGAGGTCAGCTGCTTCCTTGAATTCTTTCAGCTTGTCAGCGATCTTATTTTCCACGACCAATTGAATGTTGTCAAGTCTGATCTCAGTGGCCTGGGCTTGTTTAGCAATAGCTTCAGTATGAGCCAATTTGGAAGCCTGAAATTCCTCAAGTAATTTGGCTTGGCTCTCCTGAAAGATCCTGAGCTGAGATTCAAAATTTGTCTGCTGCTGAGCCAGTGCTTGAGTAACAATTGCAGAGACATCAGGGGCGGCTGATTGGGACACAGAAGATTTCAGCCCCTGAAGCTTAGTAGCGGTGGCTTCAGCAGTCTTCTTCCAAGCTCTGTGGACTGCCTTGGCGAGGGCACGGTTCTGAGTGCCTTGGCTTTGGAGAGCCTTCGCTACAGACTTGGAGCGTCGACGATGCGGGCTGGGCGCTACCTCTAAATCAGATTTCAACAGGAGCTGAGCAGGCTCTGTGGATGAGGTACCAGCCGTCGACTTCGCAGAACCAAGGATACTGAGCGGACGCTGAGGTTCTTCAGTAATATGTGTATCCTTGTCCTGGGGATTTCCCTCATCAGGCTTTCCAGGGCCTGAATCACTGGGTGGGTCGTCATGGTCTGACCCATCTGAGGGTGCTGGGCCGGAGGCGAGCTGTCGATCATATATCATTGCCAGCATCGCAGCCCTCAGATTGTCCATTGAGCTGAGGTCTTCAGGCTCAGAATAGCCTATCTCCTCTCTCAGTCTCAATTCTTCTTCATGCAGCTGCTGACAGGAGTAGTGAAGGACTAGGCGTTGCAGACGTGGCCACTCCTGATGTCGCAGCAACATGTGGAGCCTTGCTGATTTGGCAATTAACAACAGATCTGAGTAGTCAGCAAGCTCCGGAACTAGTTGAAGAATTTCTCGAGAAGCTCTGGATAGGATCACTAACGCTTCCATCCCGATCGTTTCTTCTTCAGACGCCGTCTCGGATTCGTCAATTGGTGGAGACGTCTGAGTCTCAGCAGGTGGCGCACTGCTGAGTGGAGGAACTGTGAGGGAGCTGTCAAGGCGTTGAATTTCATCACTTTGAGCTTCAGTAGCCTCCTCTTGTTCCATCTGAACAGCTTCTTCAGTGGAGACGATCTTCTCCACTGATTGAGTCTTCTCAGAAGACTCAGATTCATCTATCAGCCTCTGGGGCTGAGTAGTCTGCTGAGTGGCCTGTTCAGCAGGGGCTTCAGGTTCAGCAGGCACCTCGACGGCTTTCTTCAGTTTCTTAGCCGGTGCCTTCGGGGTTTTAGCTGGAGGCGTTCTCCTCTTCTGTGGAGTAGCCTTCTGAGATTCAGTCTCGGCTGAAGGACCTGACCCGATTTGCTGAAGAGCCGCAGTTCGGTTATGAAACCGAATTTTCTTGACGTTGAAGTACTCCTTGTCTTCATATGTGATCTGCTCAGAGCCACAGGAGTCTTCAATCATTACTGACAATTTGAGCCCGTAAAGCAATTTTCCTTTTGCGCTCAGCGTGCGCGTGGGCTTGTCAAACTTTGCTGCCTGAATCATGAATTCCCTAATGAAGAACTCGGTCCAGTTGACCTTGGCGCAGTCATAGATCGCCATCATCAGGTGGATCTTGGGTCGAGAGACCTGATCGAACGATCTAGCCTGGCTCGTCAGCAGCTGCGTGACGATGTAGGCCAATGCTCTGTACTGGGGGAGCATTGCGTTCTTCGGGAAGGCTACTCTGAAGGTTGTAGGCTTGCCACAGAATACCGTCAGGTATTCATCTACTGAATCGTCGTTGTAGCCTATCGTACTGATCCCTTCAGACGGAAGATTGAAGCTCTTCTTCAGTGCTTGCTTAAGTGAAATCTGCTTCAGAATCTTCGAGGCGTCGCCAATCACATGAACAGCGAATCTCGCCATAATATCGCCTTCTACGGAATCGGAGTTCATATACAGCTCTGCCACTTGTCGAGGAAGGAAGAAAGTGGGCTTCCTCGATAAGAACTCTTCCAGTCCAGACGCTCTGAGGTAGGTGAATACTTCCTCCATGTATTCGAGCTCGCAAGCATCGAACTCCATGACTGGTTCGCACCAGACACGGCCTTTGCTGAGGATCTCCTCTATCTTGTCTGGAGCGGTCACTGATATACCAGCCATAGTACCTATTACAAGAGATTTTTCAGTATCGATTCTTGGATAGAACAGTATATATATATATATATATATATATATATATATATATATATATATATATATATATATATATATATATATATATATATATATATATAACGATTCTGAACAATGAAATAAGCTATCGTAACAGTTCTAATATGCATACCAGTGAGAAATCAAAAACTTTAGAAAGATAAAACGCGAATATAGATGAGATTCGTTCTAAAAGTTGCTTCAGATTTCTCGGACTTGAAAGATATGCTAATGGCGGTAGCAAAGATATGATCAAATATATATATCAAATGTGAAGACGAACAGTTATTTGATCAAAGGTTTAGTTTAAAACTGCTTTATGAATGGACGGTCAAGATTAGAAGTTATATAATAGGCAATGATCGCATAAGCCGCCTAAGTCAAAAGCCAGTTGTAAAACAACCTAAGTAGTAACTGCGAAAAGACATGCATTAAATGCGCGCAGAGTTCAGCAAACTTATGTATGGAATGTCGTGCATTAAATGAAATCCGTTAATAATAAAGACAAACCAATAGATATTAAGATCATGCTGAATCTTTGACATAAATGCAAGGTTCTGAAATATAAGTTACTACTGAGTAGAGATACGCAAACCTGTCAGCTGAACATAGTAGTCAGCTGATACCTCGTGTAGATGGTTTCGAATCTCTACGTCATCGAATACATTCGATCGAGAGTGAACATTCCCCCTTACTTGAAATGTCTCTCTCCCCGAAACCTCTTCTTACTGACCGGGGTCGGTAGGGTCCAACAGACCTAGCTCTACTGAAAGTTCTCTGAATCTGGATTCAGCTAGAGGCTTGGTCAGTATATCAGCCCGTTGCTTGTCAGTATGGATCTTTTCCATCCTGATATCCTTCTTTTCGACATGGTCACGAATGAAGTGATGTATGATGTCCACGTGCTTGCATCTCGTGTGTAGTACAGGATTCTGAGTGATTGCAATGGCCTGGTACTATCGCAGAAGATTGGCACTTCATTCCGAATGACGTCATAGTCTCTCAGCTGCTGTCTCAGCCAAAGGATTTGGGCGCAACAACTTCCGGCAGCCATGTATTCAGCTTCAGTAGTCGACGTAGCTACTGAGTGCTGTTTCTTTGAAAACCATGAAATCAGCTTGCTGCCAAGGAACTGACATGTTCCTGAAGTTGATTTTCGGTCAATTCTACATCCCGCATAGTCGGCATCGAATAGCCGCTTAGTTCAATATTATCATCATTGGATACCATAAACCCATGTCAGGTGTTCCTCGGAGATAGCGGAGAATCTTCTTTGCTGAGTCCATATGGCTCTGCTTGGGATTCGCCTGAAATCGAGCACAGACACCTACAACATAAGTTATGTCAGGTCGAGTAGCTGTTAGATATAATAAAGAACCAATTATAGCACGGTATTCAGTTTGGTCTACTGATACTCCCTCTTTATCAAGATCTATCTTCATATTCGTGTTCATCGGGATCTTGATAGATTTGCCGGATGTGCAACCGAATCTTTTGATGAGGTCTCGAGTGTATTTGCCTTGGTTGATGAATGTTCCCTTTTCAGATTGCTTGACTTGAAAACCAAGGAAGTAGTTCATTTCTCCCATCATTGACATCTCGAATTTATCCTTCATCATTCTTTCAAATTGCTGACACATGATGACATTCTTCGAACCGAAGATGATGTCATCTACATAGATCTACACGAGTAATAGGTCGTCTTCCAGTCGAATGCTGAACAACGTGCGATCTACTGTGCCTTTCTGAAAACCTTTCTGAAGAAGAAACTCAGACAGGGTATCGTACCAAGCCCTGGGTGCTTGTTTTAACCCATACAGAGCCTTTCTGAGTCTATATACTTGATGTCCCTGCCGAAAGCCGGGCGGTTGTTCCACATAGACTTCTTCTTTCAAGACGCCATTCGTGAACGCAGACTTCACATCCATTTGATAAACTCGAATCTTTGATGTGTTGCGTAGGCTAGGAATAGTCTAATTGCCTCCAATCTTGCAACTGGAGCGAAAGTTTCATCGAAATCTATTCCTTCGGCTTGACAGTAGCCATTAGCCACGAGCCTTGCTTTGTTCCTTACTATGACGTTGTTTTCATCTCGCTTGTTTTTGAAGACCCATTTGGTTCCAATGACATGTTGATGCCGGGGTCTGTCTACAAGCTCCCACACTTCGTTTCTCGTGAACTGATTCAGCTCCTCCTGCATAGCTATGATCCAGTCAGCATCCTTTAATGCATCCTCAATGGTCTGAGGCTCTTCAGTAGACAAGAAGCAGGAAAATAATGCGCTTTCTCCTTGACAGAATCTGGATCTTGTCTTGACATTAGCTGAAGGATCACCAATGATTAGATCAGCAGTGTGAGCATCTAGCCACGATCTACGATGTTTCAACTCTTCATCTGAAATTTATTCAACACAGATAGTAGGTGAGTTAGGCATTTCAATTGTACTATTCTGAGATTGAAGAATTTCAGTGATAAGAGTATAATCTACTGAGTCACCAGGTTCAGGGGCATTCAGCTCAGGAACATTACTAGATGTTCCTCCTGAGTTGTTATTCTCAGTAGTGGTCTCAGTTACCTCTATGGTTTCCTCATCGACCTGAGTTACCTGGGATTGATTCTGTTCGGGAGAATCAATCTGCTTAGCTGGTTGAGATTCAGTAGATTTCTCTTCAGTTTCTTCGTCTGAATCATCATCCCAACATAGCTGGATATTTTCAGGTTTGTCCTTTAAGCTTAGATCCTGTAGTTGTCTACTGATGTCCTCAGATTCAGAATTTGAGTTATTGCTCCTGTCTTCGTAGCAAACTCGTTAAAAACAACATGAGGGCTTTCCTCCACGCAAAGAGTCCGATAGTTGAATACTCTGAAAGCTTTGCTGACCCGAGAGTATCCTAAGAATACTCCCTGATCTGACTTGCTATCAAAAGTCTTCAGCTGATCTTTCCCATTATTGTGGATAAAGCAAGAACAACCAAAGATATGGAAATAAGATAGAGAAGGCTTCTCGCCGTTCCATAGTTCATATGGTGTCCTCTTATCTGCTTTGTCGGTAAAGATCTATTCCGAGTGTAACATGCGTGATCCGTTGCTTCGCCTGAATTTGGTTGGGAGTCCCGAGTCTGCGAGTAGAGTCCTAGCTGCCTCTTTTAGAGTTCTGTTCTTTCGTTCAGCAACTCCATTCTGCTGAGGTGTGCGTGCAGCTGAAGTTTCATGCTCTATTCCTTCTGCTTTGTAGAACTCCTCTACCATGGAATTAAGGAACTCAGTTCCTCTGTCTGAACGTATTTTTCTGATCTTGGTGTTCTTCTCGACACTGAGCTTTTTCAGAAGCGTTGGTAACTCTGTTTTAACGTCAGACTTGTTGGCAATGAATATGACCCATGTGTAGCGCGAGTAGTCATCTATGACCACTAATGCATATTTTCTGCCTCTGATCGTCACTGGGGAGACTGGACCGAACAAATCCATATGTAGCTGCTGAAGGATTCCATCAGTGGAAGGAGATGGAACGTGTGGATTTTGTTTCTTTGTTTGCTTTCCCTTCAGGCATGCTTCACACTGAGTGTCTTTGCTGAATACTTCATTCGGCAGTCCCCTTGCTAGAGTGTTTCTTGCTAGTTTGTTGAGCGTCTTGAAGTTGAGATGGCTGAGTCTTCTATGCCATAGCCACCCCGTTCTGTTTTCATTCTTCGCCAGCAAACAAGCTTCGTGGTTCACCGAGTTCCGATCGGCCACCACGTAGATATTCTTTTTTGCGCGAACCCGATAACACCGTGTTTTCCCCTGTAGATTTATCAATAATATCACAAAAACCAGTCCAAAAATCACTCTATTCGAGTTATCACAAAATTGACTAACAGAGAGAAGATTATGCTGAAGTTCTTCAACATAGGATACTCTAGGAACGTTGGCAGTTCCTATGCTGAGTGTGCCGTATCCTCTCGTGTAGCCTTTGGCATTATCTCCGAACTCAATTCTGGGTCCTTCTTCAGTAATATAATTCTTCAGTAGACTCCTTTGGTATGTCATATGTCTTGAGCATCCGCTGTCCACATACCATGGGTCTCTGCGCACCTGCAAAACATAATTATATTCAGGTACCCTTTATTTTTGATTTTGGGTCCTTAGATGTTAGTTTTAATAACACAAATTTGTCTAACAACCCTGGCGGTTTCAGACATCTTTTTTTCACTAGAGTCAACATATCTGACCACTGGACTGGTCATAGGTGACTTCTGAGGCTTCTGAGGTTCAGGAGTCCTAATCTTCTGAGCTGGTGGACTGCTGACCTTAGCCTTCTGTTCGGCTTTCTTCTTCTGACTTTTGGAACCTCTTCTGACTATAGGTTCATAGTAATATGACCCATACTGAGCAGGATGTGTCAGCTTTGGAGGTCCATACTGATCAGCCAATTTTGATTTGCTGGTTCCCCCTTGACTGAACTGGGGTTTCTTGGCACTGATCTTCTTGTCAGAATGCTGATGTGTGGGATGAGGTGCTTTCATCTTCTGTTTGTTCTTTGCTAGGGGGTTCAATATATTACCGTTGATGGTCTCCCTTGAACAAATCTATCAGCAAGCCGTACTTCTGAGTGTACTGGGGCAGATGAGGAAGCTCCCTGGCTGAATCCAAGTCCTTCCTTGCAGTATTTTGGCTTGTTGCTTGCTAGCATAGCCTCCAATTTCTTTTCAGCGCCCTTGTACCTCTCAGTCATCAGGTTCCTCCAGATATCATCACTTTTTTTCAGTGTATCATGCTCGATCTGAAGTCCTGACATTTCTTGCTTCAGCAGACTCAGTTCAGTATCTTTCTGAGTCAAGTCATTGGTCAAAACTGAAATCCGATCTTCTTGATGCTGAGACTTGGCCATCGAGAGTTTATCTCCTCCCCTGAGTCTCAACACAAGTCCTTCGGCCTCAGTAGCAACCTGACTCTCCTAAGAAAGTCTCTGATTCTCCACTTTCAGGGTATCCAACTCCTGAAGAGTCTTGCTGAGCTGCAGACTCATCTGAATTTGTTCGTCGAGCAGTTCTTCGTATGCGGTCGCGACGTCCAAATTCTCATCTGCACCTGAAATAGTGTCGTGTGTGCAATGTGAAGAGGAGTTAAGTGGTTCATGAGAATTTACCTCATCCTCTTCGCCCGCCATTAGGCACTTTTCAGTTGTTTCTTCAGCTTCAAGCTCTAGGGCCATGAAAGCTGCATCATCATCCGATGAATCCATAAAGGAGTCGACCTCTTCTGAGTCGTCTGAGATTTCGCCTGCAATATAAGATTGTCTTTTCTGGGCAAATTTCTCTCTCCTTGCCTTACGTGCTGCGCGTTCAGCACTACTGAGCTCAGGACAGTCGTATTGATAGTGTCCTGGCTTCTTGCAGTTGTAGCAAGCGATGACTCTTTCTTCTTTGTTTTCGCTATTCTTTGATGGTTCTGAGTCATCCTTCTTTCTGTATTCAGAAGATTGTGAGTCAGGAGTGTGTTTCGACATATAATTTGACTTACCTTTCATTTCCCGATAGGCTTTAGTCACTTTTCTGCGTCGCTCCTTCTCCTTCTGATATTTTACAGCGAGCAGCGCATACTTCTGAGCGAGACTTCCTTCTTGTAATTCATTGAGTGAAGGCTCAGTCTTACTCGTCGTTTTGCTTGTCGCTGGAGATGCTGTGCTGACTGTTGCTTTGAAAGCATGATCAATCTTTGTGTCAGCTTCAGCTCTCTGCTTTCTTTGAGGTTTGTCGAACTCAAACTCCTCTGCCTGTAATTCTGAAAAGATATGGTCAGGGTACACAATATCTAAGTCAGAATGTCGCAATAAAGTGGCAAAAGGTGTCCAGTGTCCGTCCGGCAGTGCCCTCAGAATCTTCAGATTCATCTCTCGGTTGCTGAATGTCTTTCCCAGCCCATTGATAGAATTCATCAGATTGGTAAATCTGACGTTTAGATCTTCGATTTTGTCATCGGGCATGAGAGACAAGCTTTCCAGCTTTTGGAGTTCCAGCGCTAGTTTATTCGCTTTAATCTTCTGAGTCCCTCGACTCAGTAGCGCTAGGGCATCCCAGAGTTCTTTTGCAGTCTTGCATTCCTGAACCTTGCCAAGATAAGAATCACTAAGGGTGGTCAGTATAGCGTTTCTGGCAACACGGTCTAAGTTGTGAAGCTTCTTCTCCTCGGGAGTGAAGAGACTTCGTCTTTGGGAATCTTCTTCCGGTCCACCATTCCTCCTCCTTGAGCTTGGTCCTGAGTTACGACGCTATCGATCATGGGAACGATAGGTCCATCTTCAAGCACTTCAGTCATACTGTCATGGAGGGATGTCAGATGTGCTTCCATTCTGACTCGCCATACTCCATAATTCTCCACCGAGAACATGGGTACCATCCTTATACCTGACATATCAGCCATGAAGAATATTGATATGAATGTAGAGTGATATGCAGTGAAAAACATTTTCCTCCGGATCCGTTCGAATAGACCAGTAATACAGAACCGGCGATCAGTAGAACACCGTTGCTCTGATACCAATTGTTGGTCTCGAGTGTACGGTCAGGTGTAGAGGGGGGGGGGTGAATACACCTGAATCCAAATTCTCAACTTCGAACACGAACAGTCCTATTCAGGATGGTGTCTGACTGAAATAGTTCAGCAGACCAGACAGCTATTCTGAATCGAGTTAAAGGCTAAGAGAGTACTGACTCAGCTGAGATCTGCTAACTGACTAGGTCAGAATTCAGTATCAATCAGTAAGAGTTCAGTGCGCGGAATAGTGTAGGCCCAAATCAGTTTTTATGAGAAAACGTTTTAAGTCTCAGTTCAGTAGATTAGAAGTTCAGTATGCTGAGACAGTTGATTGATTTTAAATAAATGATGTTCAGTATGAATAGTAAAATCAATGCAACAGTTAAGAAAGCAGTAAGAGACACAGGATTTTAAAGTGGTTCGGATATCGCTCAAATCCTACGTCCACTGTCCCGATAGATCAGGAGGCTATTTATTATCCTGAGTTAGTCTCAGTCAGCTTGCACACTGGGCAAAGCCGCGTCTTGGTTTTTATACTGATCCAAGTCTCAGTTTACAACAATCAAACTTAAAGTGTTTGACAAACTTCTCCAACAGTGAAGGAGTCCTTATACAATAAGGATTGGGTTCAAATGTGAACTCCTTCGTCTAAGCTATGGATAAGAACAGTTGAGCTTAAGGTTAGAGGGATAGGGAATATGAGAGAGTAGCTTCTAGATCGACGAACAGCTGAAGATATGCTTTGAGTTCGTGTAACGTCGATTTGGATACTAGAGGTTTTATATGTCGGTTCAGCTTGATTCCCTATGAGCTAGAATGTAGTCTTTCGCCGGAAGATTGTTCTTCAAGTTCTTGCTAAGACTTTGTTCTTTTGAATTCGCTCGTTCTCGCGTTCTCGTTCCCGTGTCGTTTTTGAACTCGTGAACTTCAAATCTTGAATGATCCCTCTATTTATAGAGCAGAGATTGAAATAGATCCGTTGGAGACGATCTTCTTCTCTCTCTCTCTTTTTGGTAGCAAACGGCTCTTTTGGACGTAGGTAACAGTGTACTTTCCCACCTTTTTAGGAAAAAGGTTGACTGCAGCTTTAGTAGGTGAGAAGACACGTGTATGCTTGTCATTTGTCGAGGTTAATGGAGTGGTTGAGACAGCACAAACTTCGAGACAGACTGAAGCTGACTTCTCTCTTCCTCGTATATGACAGTACTGATTGTCTTTCAAAAGATTCTGACAGTCTTGAAGACTATCTGGCCGTTCTTGAGCTGGACCTTGTATTCGGTAGATAGACAGCGAGATAAGTCTATCGACGATCGGCTACGAGTCCAGGTGAACTACTCCCGCCGAGTTCGGTTCAACCGACTCTCTCGCATATCTTTGCTCTGCTGAGTCCAGTATCACTGAGTCTTCTACACTGGTGCTGAGGCAGATAAGCTACTGAGCGCCTTTGACCAGAGCAGAATGTCTACTGAGTCTGAAACCTCAGAGACAAACAACATACAAGGGAATGGTTCATCATTCAGATAGGGTTTTGGGATCTTCAAATCTTCTCAACAAATCTTCTCAACAGTCAGAGCACAAGGCTACTGAGCGTGGTTCAGTATAGAAGACATAGTCATTTCCCACTGAGTGAAACAGTGCTGAGGATGGAATCATCACCCAACAGAAACCTTGCATGTAAGTACTCGTGGTACTAAAAGAAAATTAACCAATGACAATTCATTGTCACTTTGGCACAAGCGTTTAGGACATATTTCTAAACAAAGAATTCAGAGACTTGTGTCAGATGGAATCCTTAATTCCCTTGACTCCTCAAATTCTGATATTT
This sequence comes from Lavandula angustifolia, assembly GCA_028984105.1. Classification (NCBI taxonomy): domain Eukaryota; kingdom Viridiplantae; phylum Streptophyta; class Magnoliopsida; order Lamiales; family Lamiaceae; genus Lavandula; species Lavandula angustifolia. The sequence continues at coordinate 14,833,757 of CM054825.1, read as the reverse complement.
GTGTTGAGTGTGTTAAGGGAAAACAGACGAACAAAAGGAGGTTAGGTGCCGAGAGAGCTTCAGATCTATTAGAATTGATACATACAGATATTTGTGGACCATTTCCTACAATTTCCTAATTCCCTGGACCATTTCCTACAGCATGTAGAAATGGTCAAACATATTTTATCACATTCATAGATGATTACTCTCGTTATGGTTATCTTTATCTCATTCATGAAAAGTCCCAATCAATAGACGTGTTCAAATCTTATAAGGCCGAAGTTGAAAATCAATTAGGCAAAAGAATAAAAACCGTTAGATCTGACCGTGGTGGTGAATACTATGGTAGATATGATGGTTCCGGTGAACAACGTCTAGGGCCGTTTGCTAAACTCCTTGAGGAATCTGGGATTGTCCCTCAGTACACCATGCCAGGAACTCCTAGCATGAATGGTGTTGCTGAGAGACGAAATCGTACATTAAAAGACATGGTAAGGAGTATGATCTGTCATACTACTTTACCAGATTCACTCTGGGGAGAGGCATTAAAAACTGCAGCTTACATACTCAATAGAGTTCCAACTAAAGCTACAACTAAAACCCCTTAAGAAATTTGGACTGGAAAGAAACCTAGTATAAATCATTTCCATGTTTGGGGTTGTCCAGCTGAGGCAAGGCCTTATAAGCCACATGAAAAGAAACTGGACTCAAGAACAGTAAGTAGCTATTTTGTAGGATACTCTGAGAGGTCACGGGAGTATAAGTTTTATGATCCCACTACCAATACTATTTTTGAGACGGGTAATGCTCGGTTCTTTGAGGATATTGAGTTTGGGGGTGGGGAAATAAGGTTAGAGATTTTGTCCTTGAGGATGAGCATGTTACTCTTCCTTCAGTTGTTATTGAACATGATAGGGATGTTTTTTATTCCTAATGATGTTCAGGAAACAACTCCAGTCTAGGACAATCTCGAAAACCTCCCCAATCTAGTACCTGAAATTATTAATGAAGATCAAACTCAACAACCTCAAGAACCTGAGGTGCCATTAAGGAGATCTACTCGAGAGAGGAGAAGTGAAATTCCGGATGATTATATTGTATTGCTCCAAGAACAAGAATCAGATGTTGGTTTTGCGGAAGATGATCCAATCAACTTCCGTCAAGCCATGGAAAGTTCTAAATCTCAAGAATGGATTAATGCCATGAAAGATGAGATGAAGTCTATGAGTGACAATGACGTTTTGTCTCATTGCCTGAAGGTATCAAACCCATTAGTTGTAAATGAATATTTAAAACCAAGAGGGATTCAAAGGGCAATGTTATAAGGTTTAAAGCTCGTCTTGTTGCTAAAGGCTACACTCAAAAGGAAGGAATTGACTATAAAGAGACTTTCTCTCCAGTATCTTCAAAAGACTTTTTTAGAACAATAATGGCATTAGTGGCACAGTTTGATCTTGAGCTTCATCAGATGGATGTAAAAACAGCATTTCTCAATGGTGACATTGAGGAATCAATCTATATGGAGCAACCAGAAAACTTTGTTTCGGAAGATTCAAAGAAAATGGTTTGCAAATTAAAGAAATCCATCTATGGGCTCAAACAGGCTTCCCGTCAGTGGTATTACAAGTTTCATAAAGTCATTATATCTTTTGGTTTTCAACCAAATATCAGTGATGATTGTATATACCACAAGTTCAATGGGAGTAAACATATTTTCTTGGTTTTGTATGTTGATGACATATTGCTTGCTAGCAATGATATAGGCTTATTGCACGAAACTAAGAGATTTCTTTCAAAGAATTTTGAAATGAAAGATCTTGGTGAGGCTTCTTTTGTATTAGGAATTCAAATACATCGAGATCGCTCCAAAGGCGTGCTTGGACTATCACAAAAGCGCTATATCGATAAGGTCCTAAAAAGGTTTGGCATGCAAGACTGCAAACCAGGAGATACTCCAGTTTCTAAGGGAGACAAGTTTAGTCTCATACAATGCCCTAAGAATGGTTTTGAATCTAAAGAAATGAGGAACATTCCTTATGCTTCGGCTGTAGGAAGTTTGATGTATGTCCAGGTTTGTACAAGACCTGATTTAGCATACATCGTTGGGATGTTAGGCAGATATTTGAGCAATCCAGGAATGGACCATTGGAAAGCAGCAAAAAGGGTCATGCGGTATTTACAGAGAACAAAGGATTACATGCTCACATATCGGAGGTCGGATCAACTTGAGATCATTGGGTATACCGACTCTGATTTTGCCGGATGTCAAGATAGCTGAAAGTCTACTTCAGGTTACATTTATATTCTAGCTGGAGGAGCTATCTCCTGGAGGAGTATCAAGCAGACTCTTACAGCTACTTCCACCATGGAAGCAGAGTTTATAGCATGTTATGAGGCATCCAATCAGGCACTATGGCTGCGAGATTTTGTTAGTGGACTGTGTATAGTGGATAGCATTGAGAGACCACTTAAACTATTGTGTGACAATAGATCAGCAGTCCTCTATGCTAAGAATAACAGCAGTTTGACTAAGGCGAAACACATTGGTGTCAAATTTAAAGCTGTTAAAGAACGAGTACAAGAAGGAAAGTTGTCTATAGAATACATTAGCACAAACTCCATGATTGCGGATCCGCTCACTAAAGGATTGCCACCCAAAGTGTTTCATGAGCATATTGCTCAAGTGGGTGTCAAATCAGTTGAGGATTAGGAGTTTTAGTGGGAGTTAGTAATGTTTCTATGTTTAGTTAATTCAGTTTTTTTAAGGTTGTTTTATGCAAAAATAAAGTTTAAGGTTTTATGTACTCTTATAGTTGTATGGTTGATCTCAAGGTGGACCAATTGGAAATAGACATTCTATTCCAGACCACACTTCATGTTATTTCCACGCTACACACCTATACTTGATCCATGTCGTTTATTATATTAATATATGTGATCATTGATGGGTCTAGTTATGCAAATATAGCAAAGATCTCATTGGTCCTATGTTGATATGATTAATGGACCGGATTGATTAAATATGACACAAATTGATAGCAAAATTTTGGAGCTCCTAAAATAAACATACAATACTAAGGTTTGTGTGTATACATGCGTATGTCGTCCAAGTGGGAGATTGTTGGATTAATGGACTCATACTAATGTATATATTAATTATTTGGTTTAATTGTATGTTGTATGCTATCTTATGTTTAGGCCCTAAATTATTAGTGGTCCTGTGGATATTAATTTAAGTGGGCTAATATGTTGTCTTATAAGGTATAGGACCCAAATGTGTAGAAACCATGGACTTAACCTAATTAATGATGGGATAATTAGGGTTAAGCACCTACTCTCTATAAATAGAGGGGTTATGGTCCCTAGTTGACCACTCCACCATTCTTCTTTCTGCATCCCATCGGTAGAGAGAATTCATAAGGAAGTGTATCAACTAGAAGATCTAAACCCCATCCCTCTTCTCCCGGATCTCCAAGAACGTCTCCAATGGAGTCAGGTATATTTCCGCTAAGTTAATTCTCTAGATAATTTCAATATGAAGATTAAAGTATTATTGGATTTATTTTTTACAATAATTGTTGGATTAATGGACTCATACTAATGTATATATTAGTATGAGTCCATTAATCCAACACTTAAAGCTTACCGCAAGATCTTCAAAGAGTTATTCCAAGTGAAAGGCGGCATACTTGCTCAAAGGGAACCAAGCTGAATCAGATCATAAGCCTCTACTATCCAAGCGACTGAATACGAACCCAGAGTTTATACTTAACCGTTCGTCGCTCTAGAAGCTACTTTCTTGTTCCCTTCCCTCTAACCGAAGCTCAACATACCATATCTATAGCTTAGATCGAAGGAGTTCATTCCTGAACTGTTCTTTTACTGTAAAGAACTCCTTCATAGTTGGAGAGTTTGTCAAACACTTCAGTTTAATACCTTGTAAACTGAAACTTGCACAGTATAAATCTCAAGACCAGTGTTTGTCCATTGCACAAACCGATTGAGACTAACTCAGTATAATAAAATAGTCTCCTGATCTTTTCAGGATAGTGGACGTAGGATTATTGGATCCGAACCACTTTAAAATTGCTTGTGTTCTATGTGTTTTCTTTATTGTTGCATTGATTACTGTTCATACTGAAAATATCTTTCAAATCATTCAACTGTGTTTCAGAAAAGTTTAAAAGATTGCACTAATATACTGAAACAGTTTTTCTAAAACGTTTTCTAACTCAACTGAATTGGGCCTACACATTTCCGCACTCTACTAAACTTCTACTAAACAGTACTGAATTATGACCTAAGTTAGCTAGCAGGCCTCAGTGAAGTCAGTCACTCAGTCACGCGATTCAGAACAGCTTATCTGGTCTACTGAACCTGTTCAGTACGACATATTCCTAAAATGGACTGTTTGCGTTTTAAGTTGAGAAAGTTTTAAAGTGTATATAATTAGGTTTTACATCATTACTATTTTTAGTCTTTACTTTTGTTTCTCTCACCACTCTCTTGTTAGCACCGTTATTAAAACATAAAGTAGGTTCATGCAGATGTATGTTTAACCTTAAAGATCATATAGAAAAAATAGTTTATTTTAAAATACATATGTAGCAACAATTTGAGTTAACTTTCTACTGAATAACGTGCGTGTTACTCTTTAGAAGACTTGATTATATTAGTCGTTTTTTATTAAAAAAAATTGCAATACATGAATCTGTGCAGCCGGGTAGATCCGCCGGTCTAGTCCTGGGTCCAAGATTTTAGACCCTTGCGGTCTGAGTCCAGGTATGGGTCCATATGTCCAGTCACGGGAGTATGGAGCCTACAATATCCAGACCCGACTTGCAAAATCGTCATCCCTGAGGATTCTAACTAACTAAACATCTTTTAACGTTAAATTTAAACGCGATAACAAGTGGTCGTGCCGGAGTGGTTATTGGGCATGACTAGAAATCATGTAGGCTTTGCCCGCGCAGGTTCGAAGCCTGCCGATCACGATTTTTGAAAATCTTGTTAATCTATGGTTTTTTTTACCACAATATAATTTAATCACCATTAGAAATTTCGACCATAGTTTTTTTTGTCTCATTGGATCATTTCGTCTTATCAAAATTCTGTTTAATTTATGGTTTTTTTTACCACAATATAGGAATTCGATTACCTTTTTTAATCACCATTAGAAATTTCAACCGTTTTTTGTTATCTCATTGGATCATTTCGTCTTATTAAAAGTGTATGCTTGCTGCTATTGTAACGCCCCTTTAAATAAACTTCAAATAAAATATGCATTTTAATTCATAGTTGACCTAAAAAAGGAATTTTTTTTTCTTTAATTCTAAAAACTTGAATCTTGAAGTTTGGTTTTAAAAAACTTGTACAATTGATTTAATAATTATGAGAATCGTGCATTAAATTTTTCAAAAATATAAATAAAGGCTTCAATTTATTTCACGTGGTTGTACTTCTTCAAAGAAAAGTAGTACATCTTTTCCCTAACGTAGTACCATGAAATAAAGAGTATATTTGGTACTACTAATTATACGACCCTAAAGAATAGAATGTAGTATTTTCACGGTCCACAAAATCCGAAATGATGCCTTCCTTCAAATGGATGCCAAGATCTTTGGTGAAAAAAATCCACATTTCACCAACTTTAGGTATGTTGATTTATTCATTTTATTGTTTCTTGAAATCATTAATGAGTGAAAGCCACTTGCACTAGCATATATTATATGTATGGTGATAAATGAATTATTTTTTAGTTATTATAAAATATATTTTATTTGTGGATGTCTATGTAAAACATTCTCTGACGGATCTGTTTGATTGGTATTGGATATGAATATTTGTTGAAAGTTGAGTATCTTTGGATCAGATACAGATACGTAACTTTATTATAATGATTTTGTCCAAACATATATACTCACTCATTATTATTGTCTTAGTAGTAGTGTTCGTCGATGAATTTAAGAAAGTGAATGTAAATGTATTTGTGAATTCGAATTTATGATTTGAGTTTTTTTATATCATTTTTGATTATTTTATTCATGTTCAATTCTTCATGTACGCATCCCAAAATAATTGGAATGTATGAAACATAATTTAAAAACTCATGACTATTGTTTGATATTTTATATTCTTTTGTAAATATTGATATATTTTAAATATTAAAGTAAATAAATTTTATCAAGGAGTTTTCGGTCTATACACAAATAATATTAAATCTAAGTTTTTAAAATTTATTCGAAGTCAAAATTGCCTGTCAAATCAGATTTTTTAATTATTTATTCCGTGCGTCAATGAATTTCTGCTCTATAAATATCGCCCACAACTCAGCGGCAAAGTCTCATCCCATTATCATATTCTTCTTTGACTATTTTGCCAGCCCTTCGTTATCGTTAATCAACTAACGATCAATCATCATGTCGCAGGTGAGATTTTTCAGCCATGTATGTTGTTTTCTTTAATTATTGGAATGAAGTTGGTATCTTGTTCGTTTGATTTTATGATCGTCTTCTTGTTTGCTTGGTGATTACTGATTACTGATGGATTGCCTTGAAATCAGAATGGGAAGGTATGGTTTTGGGAAATTATTGTAACTAGGGTTTTATTTTCGATAATAGAGAATGGGAAAATGCATCGTTTTGGTGTGAGACATGCATTAGATCTGTTATTTACTAAAAATCATCCTGTTTCTTGATTTTTCTCGAGTTTCTTGATTCATTGCACATATTTCCATTCTATTAGATGTTGGTGAACGATTTATTTGATTGGATACCGAATAGAAAATTACTAATATTGAACAGTTGGTATCCGAATTATCTATTTGCAATTTCTCACTTATGAATTTCTGGTATTTTGTGCAATTTTTGCTGAACTTATGGTTTATGAGTTAGATTGGTGTAATAGAAGTTTGATTTATATGTCACTCAGAAGTCTTTTAGACCTATTGGAGGTATTATTATCTGGTTGGCTATTCTAGTATTGTACATTATTCCAATGATCTTACGTCGTATCGCAGACCGTGGAGCTGAAGGTTGGCATGTCATGCCAAGGCTGCGTGGGAGCTGTCAAGAGGGTTCTCGGAAAATTGGACGGTTAGTCAACTTTTTCTAGATATCAATAACATGTATGCCTTGAAGATTATATTAATGGATACACTTCATCACTTTCAGATTTTCAAGATTCTATGATTTCCTAGGCTGCAGTTATGTTTTAGATCCAATTGATGGTTATGTTCTGCATCTATGATTTCTTAAGCTGCAGTTCTTGCACATTGATATAATGTTTGGTGTAATTATTGCTTAGTTAAAGATTTTAGTGATATGTAACAATTTCAAGTTTATTCAGCTGCCAAGTAGGTTCTTTAAGCTGCAGTTCTTGCACATTGATATAATGTTTCGTCTAATTATTACTTAGTTAAGAATTCATGATATGTTCATGAACCAACAAATTCAAAGTTTATTTCATCTAACTGAAAATACCCATTATCACTGGCTTGCACAAATCTTGAATGGGAAGTGGAGGTTAATGATTTTTCATTGTTTTTGAGTCTCCTCGTAAAATCTCCAGTCAAGTGCAGGTCTATTTATCCCTTTCTTCGATATCTATATCCTCTTGAGGAGTTTAAGAAATTGATAGAAATGGGAAATAGATAGAAATGGCTGTAGTTAAGTCAAATGGTTACAGATTAAGTGATTAGGAAGACTGCTCTGTGTTTAAGCTTGCTGTTGATGATGATTATTATGAAAAAATATAACCATACTATTTATACCTTGTGAGTTAAAAGGGGTAAAGTCTTTTTCCTCCTCAAACCCAATTTGTTGCATCTTACTTTGCAGGTGTTGACTCATTTGACATCGACATCGAGAAGCAAAAGGTGACCGTGATAGGCAGTGTCCAGCCGGATGTAGTTTTCCAGACTGTTTCGAAGACTGGTAAGGCAACTGCCTTCTGGGAAGCTCCAGCAGAGGAGGCACCAGCAGCAGCCAACGCACCAGCTTCAGACGCACCAGCGGCTGAACCGGAAATTAAGCCTACGGAGACTGTCGCTGCTGCGTAATTACTGCAACTAGTACAGTTTAACTCCACTTATTAGATTTAAGAGCAATATGGTCTGTTGTATTTGGTAAACATGTCGACAAATGTATTCCGTAATAACTTCTTGCACACTAGCTTTGCATTCGTCATGTTATCTACTTGTTTTTCATGTATTCCGAGAGATATGTTTCTCTTATATTCAAGAAATTGAAAGGGATTGGTTATAATGAGGTTTCTTCTAGTAGCAGTTTATGCTTTTATTATATGTACCGGGGTTTGTTTGCTTTTATTCAGATGCATTTCTCTGGCCTTAACTGACCATGGCATAAAACAACACACTCAAATCACGGGCTTGCTTCGTTTCACTCTCAGGTACGCCCCTTCTTCGCTTCTTTGAAATCTATTGAGAATTCATCCTATGATCACACACGTATCTTCAGAATTGCTACCCAACTTTACCAACTATTGTAGAGCAGTTAGTATTGGCTATCTGATGCTTGGTCTTTCCGGAATCCTTACATTCATCAGTTGTCTTTACAGCATTTTTGCTCTGGTGATTTTGTACAGAGAAAGTTACGTGCCTAAACTGGAAGAGTTCGGTTACATCAGGGCTATGCTGATCAGGCAAGCTCAAGATTGGTAAGAGGATAAACATGATGACTTGTGTAAATCTTTTACCTGAACTTCTTCAAGTTTAACACCGCTGCTCTGCAGGAACGTGAGGAAGATGCTGAGGCTTTCGTCTGTTGGCCGGTAATGTCCGCTGTAAGCTGATACCGACTGAAAGGTACGACATTAGCACTCAACTTACTTGTAGCTAGCTAGTCAGTAGTTATCGTACTGTTATACTATACCTTGAGCTTTCCACACTCTGCAACGAGTCTTCCAGCTGCTAGAGTCGCACCACCAGCTAGGAAGCTCGAATGGTGAAACATCCCTTTCTTTTTCTGAATCATAAACACGAGAATTTGGATCAGTTGTGTCGATTTAACTTTTATTTTGTTTCTGAAATTGAGATATTGAGCACACCTCTCCAGCATACAGTTTATTAGACGCGCTCATCACGAATATCCATTTAGATCCCGATACTTTCTCATCCGTGTCTAGAAGATCTCCACTCTGCTTGTGGATGAATTCTCCTTCAACTATTATGTATTCGTAGCGTTCTCGTTCTTGCTTGTTTCAACAATAGGCAAAGACGGAACGGAAAAGTTCAAAACAAAATAATTTTGATAAGCTATCATTTACGTTCATATGGATGAATGTGGTGGTTGATGCTTACAGGTCCTAAATAGTTGATGCATTCTTGATGAAGTCTTGATCTCCTGCACTCATCAAGATCAACGGTTTTCCCATCTCCGATGTCCAACCTAATCAATGGTATGATTTCGACAACTCAAATGAATTGCTTATGAATTCTGATCTTGAAGTGGTTGCATCAAAATACTAACTTACCAGTAGAAAAATGGCTGATGTGTCTTCCTTCTACACCACTCATCAAAGTATATGTTCAAATTGTGACCATACCGATGCCTCGGATCGATCTGCACACCCCCATCAAATCAAAATTAACAAACTAAAGATTCTTCATTTATGTAGGAAAAGCAATCTTACAGCTTCAATCCAATGTTGGAATGCCAACTTCTTAGCCTTAGCATCCTTAACTAATCCCTTCCCGACCTGCAAAATCATCAAAGAATTTTAGTTTCATCATATGTGAATCTTCTTGTGATTTGGATCTACTAATCTTTCTTGCCTTTGAAGCATTCCAGCTGATCCTGCTCCACCGTAGAGATGGCTTCTCCGGTTGGATGAAGCTGAAGAACGCCTTTGTGCTGTGGTTGAGGCGGGCGTATTCTATTGCTTGCCACCTTCATATTGATCATCTTCATATTAGAAGCTTTAGATGTAAAAAAAATCTGCAAACAAGATAGTTGTGTGGCAAGAATTCACCAGAGCTCTTCAGCTACAACTGCAGAATCTGCTAATCTACGCCGTGTTCGGTAGCTTCGATAAACCTTCTGCAGCTTCACAGCAGCTTCCTGAGCTGATTCAAGATCAGAAGTGGGAGGATTCTGGTTTTTGGGATCCATTTTTTTGGGTTTGATTCTGAAACAGAAGGTGTGGGTGGGATCATAAAGTTTGTTTGGTTGGATATTGGAATCATTTAATGATTAGTTCAACAGCTGTTGGATTTGAATGGAATTAAAATCTTGAGATTGACAATGGCTGAAGTAGATTGGCAGGGAACAGCAAACAAGAGGTCCCAAATGAGTTATTGCCCTTGAGTGCTCACTTACCAGCAAGCTACTACTGATGCATTTTTCTCGCTCCTCATCGTATTTATCTCAATCGAGATCTTCTATTTCCAATCGTGTTTCATTATTTTTATTTTATTTGGTCGCATGATTTTATAGTTATATCTCGATAAAATAATATTCGATAAAGTAATAACCTCGTTAAGATAATAATTTATTCTGGTCCCGATATGGGTCAATGCACTAAAATAATGTTTGATAAAGTAATAACCTCGTTAAATGAATATTTTTTCTCAGTCCCAATGTTATTACTTTATCGAGGTTTAACTATATATATATAGAAGAGGTTCAAATGTGAACATCATGTTATCATGTGAACTTGTTAACACTGCACTTTAAAGATAAATATATTGCACTTTAAAGACAACTGCATTTTAAAGTGCAACAATAAATTTGTAGTGTTCACACGTTCACACGATAAGAATTGTTCACACGGGAACTACTTTATATATATATATATATATATGGAATGTGGGAATGGTAATTGATCCCGGTTTATTTTGTATATATTTTTTTAAAAGAAAATACTATCTAAAATTTGTAGATTCACTGCTCTCGTCCAAAATTAGAGATTTGTACTCATAAATTTATAATAGCTATATATAGTCATGTTAATAATTAATTCGGCAGGACCCATTGGTCAGTTGTATGTTCCATTTTCAATTAATGTCGAAGAGTTATTTTACAAAAAACAAATAAATATTTTTAATCACGCGAGGAAGCAAATGTGACATGTCCCATATAATAAATTGTAATACTAAATAAACATACAAAAATTAAGAGAATCTCCGATACTGGTAAGTAGTACTCCCTCCGTCCCAAAATTCTTGTCCAATTTGCTTTTTGTACGGTTTTTAAGGAGAGTTGTTAGTTGTGTGTAGAGTGGTATAAAGTTGTGGGTCCCACAAAAAAATTGTGTGTAATAATTTACTAAAAAAGGAAAATGGACAACAATTTTGGGACAACCCAAAATGGAATAGCGGACAAGAATTTTGGGACGGAAGGAGTAATATTTTTGGAATTGTTTATGTTATTTTATAAATAAACTTCGGGATTGGTATACTGATATACCAAAAATGGCTGTTTGGGCATTCAGTTAACCGAGATTAGAAAAATACTGATATAAATAGACTTAGGTCAATATCTGTCTTCTTCGTCTGAGTCGGCTGACAAAAAATATGGCTTAGGTGGGTCAGCTGATGACTGCGAAGGTACTGAGCTTTGCATGAAGTTCTTCTTCTGATGTCTAACAGCTGATGAAGTATCTTCTACTGAGATGAGATTCAGCTGATGACAGAAGAATGCAAGCGATTACACTGATGACGTGGGGTTCTGGAAAATAACTTCGTCAGAAGATCAATCCAACAATTTACCCCGTACAGGACTTAGACAAAAAAAATAAAACAGTTATAAAAAATCTAACCTATACATCAGCTAATCCTATTAAGACACTACACTACTGATATCAGCTGGATTTTAGGATCTTCAATTCCATAGTATTACTATGATTTCCCCCAATTTTTATTTTACCCGTTAACATGCTGAGTATCATCGACTGAGTCATAACCCAACAAAGTTTAATCAATTTTTGTAAAAATCGTGAGACCAAATTTTAAGTGAATAGTAAACATATTTTTTTGAACTAATATAATATTAATACTATGTAGGGTTTTCTAAAAAGAGGCCGAATTCGATTAATACCAAATGCAAAACTATAAAAATCAATATTAAATATTGAAATACGATAAACAGTATGATAGCGTGTTAACCGAAATTATCAAAATTAATTTAGTAAGTCACCACACCTCACAACTCACAACCGCCCGCAGCCGCCCCCTTTCCGGTTTCCGTCTTCCGCCCAGCAATCCCGAACCGCCGCCTCTCCGCCACCCTCCCCGCGTAGGGCGACACGCTGGCACCGCCTGTTGGCCACCCTCCTCTAACCCCTCCGCCACGCCGTAAGCACTAAGTCGCCCGCAACCCCTCGGCCCTCCCCCTCTGCCTTCTCGAGCCGGCAAGTGTAAGTCCAAAATACTCAAATTAGAATGGGGCGCCGACTACCCCGTCATCATCTTCAATTTTTGTTTCTTGATTTATTGTGGAAAATTGTCAATTTAAATGATTATATCAATTTTAATGTTTGTTATCTGTATATCATTATATCTAATAGGAAATTGAAGGAATAGGGAGAACCAGAGAAATCATGTGAATTAGGTCAAGATATTTTTGTAAAATTGCTAAAAAAAGAAAACATTTTGGGGATATTTGTATGGGATTAATGTTGGAAGAACACATAAAAGAATCAAGATTTATCATTGATGAATGTAATTCTTTATTGGAATGGATGTTAATCAGCTCAATGAAGCCTTAGAATTAGAGTCTCATCAGATTTGGACACATTATTTTCGGTTTTTGTGGTATAACCTATAACCAAAGGGTATCGGATTTGGGGTGTAGCCCATGCTTGCTCGCCCTTAGGGTCAGGCCTGCAAGGATGTGCTTGTTTTAGTTGAGCATATTTCTCTTATGACCTTCCGTTCAAAGTGATGAATGACCCCTAAGTCTCCGTGTTGGCATTAAAATTGGTCTTTTATTTGGTCGGCGTATGATTCAAGTTTAGCACGGTTTCATGCAAGCATGTATTTCAACGCATGTGCTTCCTGTTAATAACAAAAGAAAATTGTTTGATTCAGGATATTTCGCAATGACGGTTGATTTTGATCCACTTGATGATCTTCTGGGTGATGAATCAGGGAATAATGGTAAAATGATTAGTTTTATCACTGTATTCTGTTTAAGTTGTGGTTTGTTTTGCAATGCCATTTATAAGCACACATTCCATGCCTATGCAGCAAGGGTAGTAAAAAAGTTCAAGCCCAAGCCGAAGCTCCAAATGCAGAGGAAGGTCTCTACGCAAAGTTCCGTTACTTCCACACAGTCAGTCCATCACGTTCAGTCCCCGCTGCATGATTTAAGTGAACCTATCGAGCCTCGAAAGCCATCAGAGCATTGTTAGTATTTCATTCGTTGCTAGTGCAGTACACATTTTCTTTATTTTCAACAGTTGAAGCGTTATTTTTCAGGTTCAGATGTTGTGCCTAATGCGAAGGATGACTTTCATTCTTTCACCGGGAAGTCCGTAGAAGAGGTTAGTATTGTAATTCTGTTTGAGGATCATTGATTTTCTGCTGATGCATATATTTCCCTCTTTAGAATGCTGACATGTTAATTCAACCTGAAGTTCTTGCTGATTTTCTTTCTCACACTAATACGGGTAAGAATAAAATCTATAGTTTGATTGTCCTCTGTTTTCCTGGTTATTGTTTTCCTTTAGATCATCTTAGCGACCAATGCAACTAAAGTTACTTCAACCTATGTCACAGAATGTACTGTCTCTCCTTCCGAAGATGTAAAGCTAAGTGACCCCACCACTGAGACTATGGAAGGAGATCGAGAGACGGAGATTTTTTCCTCCGTTGACGACTCTACTGACAGATCTAAGGTGGATGATGTTCCTAAAAATCCTGGCCTATCAGCAGAAGTAGATGCCTTAGCTGCAGAAAATGATTTGATTCCTTCATCTCAACATGTTGATGCTGTTGATCTTTCATCACTGGGATCCGCTTGTAATTTTCCCACTGAATCTTCTGAAATTTGTCTGGGCGAAGACGTGGCGACTCTTTTGGAGGAACCTCAATTGGACTCATCCACCCATATGGAGGGCTTTCCTGAAAGTCGTGCTAAACTAGTAAGGGTCTATACGTGTTATGTTAGCACATTTTATGTGGCTAAAATTGTTTTCCGCTTGACTGATACGACGTATTATTCTTCAAATTATTCAAAGAAATATTTGTGCTCATTAGGCTTCTCGTCGAACGAAGACTGGGACCAGTAAAACTAATGATGCGCCAGATCCTCATTTCGAGCGAGAGAAAGCTTCCACGTTCTGTCAGGTGAACGAAACTGGTAGATCACTACGCCCAAGAATAGGGAAAACGAATATCCACGGATTAGTAGATGAGGATGACGATGAACCATTTGGTGCCGAGGAGTTATCTCAGGAGCATCCTTGCAGTTTTACAGTAGATGAAGAAATCGTAAATCATGAGCAACCGCTAGTGGAAAATGAATTTCGAAAGAAAAACTTGAAGCGCAAGTCGAAGAGAACTGTGAATGATAAAGAAAAACCTAGAAAGAGCAAGATGGCTAAGGAGGAACCAGAACAGGCGACACCTTCAAAGCCGAAAAAGTTTCCTCATTCTACTCGGCGAAGAAGAGGTATTTCTAACTTTTGACGTTCAGAGCTGCAATTTATTTTAACTCCTAATTGTTGTACTGACCAATATTTCAATGTAGTGGATAAGAATTTGCTCGACATTCCTGAAGAGGAGTTTGACCCCAGTCAGGTGTCTCTCAGGAATTTAATTCTCCTTGCGGAGCACAAGGAGCGGGAGATGGTAAGTGCATCGTGCGTAATTAATTAAGGAATTTCATTGAGTGTTAATATTATCATAATTGAAAATAAAAAGGAATCGAAGTAAGGGATATTTGAGGCTCTAAATTCAAAGAACTACATTTAACAATTGAACTGTGAGTTTTGATCTCATCATTCATACTGTGCAGAAAGCTGGAAAGGCAGTGGCAAAAGCACCAGAAACACGCGATAGGTAGTATGACTATGACCTCTTTGACAACTTTAAAAATTGATGTGCAAGTCAAGTTATGAATTGTGAATGGGTATGTCTTCGTGGGCGATGGTTTATGATTTTCTCATTTATATTATACTATAACTTGATGATTGAGGTGTTTTTATTCTTATATTATGATAAACAAATCATATATCGAACTATGAGGTAGATACTGCATTGTACGGCATCACTGATTTGGATGCATCAGTTTTCTTTTAATCAGCATCAGCAACTTTTTAAAAAAAAAGAGAGACTAATGATTTAACATCATGGCATATACTCCCTCCGTCCCTATATTAATGTCCCCTTACTTTTGGACACGAAAATTAAGAAAGTTAGTATAAAAGAATAAAATGTGGTGTAGATATATCTAGTGGTAGGGTCCACTCAATTAGATTGTCCAGACGTTTATTTCCTTTTCTGGAAAGGGATATTAATAATGGGACGGACTAAAATGGTATATGGGACATTAATATTGGGACGGAGGGAGTATTTGTTTTAGGAAAATGTTTTTATTTTATTGTTTGTGTTCTACAGTCTGGACTTATTTGTTATAGCTGCAATAACAAGATCTGATACAATAATTGCAATGCAAATCCATAAGATGTAGTTCTCCTTCTCTGTGTTTGATCTTCTGTAGAACGACGGTGCATAATGTTTACTGATGATTGCATATTTACATTCTGAAAAAAAAAATGCTAATTTTAGTGATATGACATGCTAAGGTTCTGGTTATCCATATTTTGTAGTGCTGGTAATTCTACTACCCACCACAATGATGCGGCCAACAATTACGATGCAGCCAACACTTACGCCGGAGATTCTAATGATAAAGAAGGGAGCCCTATTGCTGAAGACACCACAGAATATTTCAATTATCAGTCTAGAATGGAGAAAACAGCCAGAGTAAGATGGTCTAAAACGGATACGGAACAGTTCTACGAGGTATCTTTCCTTACGCTTGTACTCTAGCGGTCAAGACTCAATCTCCTGAACTAGTCATTGATAGATTCATTTACTCCCTACGTCCCATTATTTCTGACTCGCTTTCCCGATTAGGACGTCCCATTATTTCTGATTTGGTCCCAGTTTCGCAAAAAATTAATACAATCTCATACTTTTTCATCTTCTCTCTCCTACTTTATCTATTCTATCATTATTTTACTCATTTTTTCTCTCATACTTTATTATCTACTCTTTCAGTATCTCACCCATATTCTCTCTCCTACTTTATCAACTATCATAAATCATAATTTATCATCTAATTTTTTAATTCCCGTATAAACTTGATGGAATTGAGCTGCATTGTTGGAGGAAGCTCACATATATCGATTTGGTAGGCTGTACGGCGATTTGGGACGGACTTTGATATAATGGAGAAGTTACAGATTTTTCCTGGGCGTAGCCGGAAACAAATAAGGAATAAGTATAAGAAGGAACAAAGGGAGCACCCTATGATGCTTGGTGAAGCTTGTACTACACGCTCTAATGGTGGAACTCTTTCTCCTCTACGTCGAAATAGTAATGCATTCATGTGTCTAAATGTGGAATTTATGCCTTCATCTTTCAGATACTTCATATTATAAGAAGGTGATAGAGGATATTGCAAAAATGAGAGCAGGACGAGAGAAGGCGGATTTCGAAGATTTTAGCGAGGAAGAAGGGGCACCGGATGAAGGCGCCACAAACGCTAATGTATCTTATTTTGCTTATGTTTTATTTAAAGCTTCATTACTTTTAATAGATTGTCTTATGCCTTTGTTTTGTTATGCTCTGCGAAGGATGATTATAAAGCGAAAAGCGAGCGCATTGAGGACGAAGGGAACGACGGCATTGCGAATGGTTCCCCTGTGAAGGGGGAGCAGGAAGAGGCGGAGGAGGCGGAAGAGGAGGAAGAAGAAGATGAAGATGAAATGTATTTATGGGATCAATATAAGAGTGATGTATAAAAGTGATTAGCATGCCCGTATTTAATTTATATGATGCAAGTATTCTTTTTTTTTTCTTCAATAGAATGAAAATTGTTTGTTGCAGTCTCTTCTTATTTTTGGAATAAGAGATGAATAATGATGAAATACGTTTTTTACTTTAAAATAAAACAATTAATTTTCTGAAAATTTGCAAAAGAATTATTTTTTGCACTTACTTTAGAAAATAATAGTAATAGAATCTTCACTTTGCTATATATTTTTCTTTTTTGAGAAACTGTGTTAAGTAAGAGGTTTCGAGACTAAAATCCATATGAACCTACATCAAATAATATTCTTGAATTATATTTATCAAAATTAATATTTGATAATAAAGTATGAAAGAGAAGATGAGTGAGAGAGTAGGAAATGGAAGATGATAAAGTATGAGAGAAAAAATGATAAAGTAGGCGAGATGATAAAAATTATTTGTCAAATTTAAAAAATGACCATTTTTAGTGGAACATCTCATCGGAAAAAGTGGCTACTTTTATCGGGATAGAGGAAGTACTTATATTGTTTTATTAAAAGAGAAAAATATAATTGAGTGTAATCTTTTTCTAAAATATTTTTATTATTATTAACCTATACATACAAATGTCAATGCCAGATGTTCTACTCTTTTTTCCGTGATCTACCGAAAAAAGCCCTTTAATATCCAATTATTACAACCATTCTGCCATTCTGTCCAATACGACTATCTATTTTTTTGCTATTAACTGTCGATTACAAATATTAAAAACTGTGCCCCAATTACCCTATTTATACATGATGCATATTAAATAACAGTAATTAAGAGCTCAGGAGAATCATTGATTATATGCCCATAACAGTAATATGGTGCATCATGGGTTCGTTACATGCTGTTAATTAAAATTCAACAATATGTAAAAATCAGTTTATGAATTATGATTAATTGATTATGATCTATGATACTATCTTAATTACGACTAACTGAACTTGGCAATATTAGGACAACAATAAAATTAAATAAATATTATGATAACAATTCATAACATGATTATGCAAAACATTTTATTTGGGTTATGATAATAATTCATAATATGATTATGCAAAACATTTTATTACGGTTGACATTATTTCTAAATAAATGTGTTCTTTATAGACTGTAGTTCCTAAATTCAGTCTCCCACTTGTTTTCCTACAAGGAAATTGAGAAGGGGCTATTTGGGAAGTTGATGCAAAGGTTTGAACCTTTCCGACTAAATTTATTGTGTCTATTTTTTCCTCACTTATCTAACTTCTTATCCACTAGCCTCTCGTTTCCATGTTTTAATTTTTTGGTTTCTGTGTGTTCAATTTTGAAATTTCATGTAATAATCGAGATTCTTAATTCATAGCTAGAATGAACGTCATTTAGATCTTTGTCTCATTTTGTAAGTTAATGAATTTTACTATCGTATGCAATCATAATAGACTAATATCTCAATTTGTATTCTACAATTCATACTTTATTATCTAAATAGGGCAAAATCTCTAAAAGTTGCGCTAGTTATTATTATGTTATAAGTGAGAAAGCATGTTAACAAAATTAAAGCCCCTTTTGGTTTTAATACTATACATCAAATATAATATATTTATCTATTATACAAAAATAAGGCTTTATATGTCATTATATTATCCTAAAAAATTGAATCGAAGGCATACTCTTACAGCAATACACTTGACAAGAGATAGGGGAAGAATTATGAATCGCATATCAAATTAATAAGACCATGCTATCCATCTTCTAACTTTTCGAATATGTAGGTCGAGCTTGTCACAATAAAATTTAAAATTCTAAACCTTTGAGCCTTACATCGAAGTTAATTAATATTCCCTCCGGCCCATAGAAAGTGTCTAATTTCGGTGGGACACGAAGATTTAGAAAATAGTATCGTGTGGTGTATATTGTTTTGACTGTTTGACTTGTTAATTTTAGTCCACATATTGTTTGCATTTTTAAGAAACAAGACACTTTTTATGGGACGTCTCGTAAAGAAAAACAAGAAGTTTTCTATGGGACGGAGATAGTAGTAAAAAAATCACAAAAGAGCGTGTAGAGTTTTTCTTAGTTAATCAAAACTCTTCCTTGAGTCAATAAATCGGTTTATATTTTTTATTTACATTATTGTAAAATGTTTTCTTTTTTAAAAAATATATTAAAAACTGGTCTAATTTCCAGAAATAATAAGAATATTGAGTAGGATATCATAAATGCAAAACGCAATAATGGCATTTTGCTAATAAATTATTAGGAGAAATGATACATTCTGTATAGGTATATTTTGTTGAATCATACCTGTTTATTATTTTAAATTATTTAAAAACTGGTTTTCTTAATATGTTCTCCATTGCAAATATTACCAAGTTAATTTTTTAGTTCGTTATCTAAAACAACATTGTGTTATATATATCATCCAGCTTGTCATCCAAATCTATACGTTGCTTATTGTTTTTATTTTATTTCCCCACTAGCCTTTAATCTAAATGTTTATAAAATAGTAATATTATCTATTTTTAGAAATATCGCATAATATTTTGAAATTCACTAACAATTTCACGGAGTTATCAAAATCAAAGGCTACATCACATGCATTGATTATATTAGCGAAGGAATAAACCTAAAGAATTTATACTATAATATAAGAAGCAGATATCCTAACGTATATCATTTCGTATGAATACATCAAAATGATTTCTAAATACTTGCTGCTTTCATTTTTGATTTTGTCATCCATCTATGTCCAAACAATAGAATGTTGTTTTTTGACGACGAAATCACATGTTTACCTAGAGAGCAATCTATCTGCTGACTTTGATCCTCTAGAATTTCATTGTTTTTCTGGAGATGATGATTTAGGATTTCACTATATTTCCGTGGGTCAAGAATATACTTTTTCATTCTGTCCCATTCCTTTCAGAACCCTTTATTTCTGTCATTTCTGGTGGAATGGACGAAATCGAGCATTCCCGGTCTTCAAAGCAAATTTTGCTAAAAAAGTATGCGATCTCAAGAGATGCTACTATTATGTCAAAGATGATGGGTTTTACCTATCAAATACAAATCCACCCACTGACTTAGTAAAGGTAGCCAATTGGACCTCACCAACGGCTGTGGGTTTTCCGTAAGTTAATTGGTGATCAAGTTCAGGCCCTCAATAAAACTATATATTTTTCTATTATATAGTACTATTAAATTAATGTTGTATTTTATCGTTGTTCTGTAATGTTCATTAATAATGATGTTCGATTGAGGTATGTCGTGTGATTTTTTGTTGTTTTGTAGCAAACAGTATTTCAGACATGACCTATATACGAAGATTTATAGATTAAGAAGCACCAATCTATCTATTAAAATGGATACTGGTAGCTCTAGTTCCATAAGAATGACATAGTGGTTTAGATATCATTTTTTGGGTTGTCTAAGATAGCTCGATTTTTGCACATTGTAAAAATTATGCCATATTTTGCAACTGATGTTGAATCTTGATTCCCTTTCTATGTCCAAGATACCGCGACAACCGCATTAATTCATAGTTGTAAAAATAGTATACTTTTTTAGGGTTTTAGTGTAAATAATGCATGTCTTGTAATGAATCGCAACTATCGATCTAATCTTCTATTTACAATAACAATCACAGAATCTAGAACAAAATTGATATTTTTTGCACTATGTTATAAAATACGAGTGAACGAAATACGAGAAAATAAATAAAATAATAACACAAGAATTTACGTGGTTCGGTCAATAGACCTACGTTCACGGCCGGAGGGAAGAAAATTCACTATAAAAGAGGAGAATACAAATTCGGGTATGTTCCTAGACCCAAAGACTAATTCTTAGATGTGTGTCTCTAAAATAGAAGGAGAACCTATCTATTTATAGGGAAAAATAATGATAAACTTCATTAATTATCCGATGTGGGATAGGACTTAAATTCCTTAAAGGATTAAGATTTGAGCCATATAATATAACAAATCTCCATCTTGGCGAAAAATTCCTCAAAAACGAACAAACTCCAACCATGATAGGAAAAACTCCACATCCTCCACAAAATCCCTAAGGGCATAACTCATCAAGTAAGGCTAACTAAATCCAAGCAATGCTTGAACTTAACAAAGGGAAGCACCTTTGTCATCATATCAGCAGGATTATCATGAGTACTAATTTTGCTCACAACTATATTACCACGAGCAACAACTTCACGTATAAAGTGATAACGCACATCAATGTGCTTAGTCCTCTCATGAAATATCTGATCTTTTGTGAGACAGAGAGCACTTTGACTATCACAAAAGACGGTAGTAATCTGCAACTCTTTCTTCAACTCCCCAAACAAACCTTTTAACCAAATAGCTTCCTTACAAGCTTATGAGATGGCCATATATTCAGCCTCCGTAGTGGATAACGCAACGGTGCTTTGCAAAGTAGACTTCCAACTAATAGCACAACCACCAATGCTGAAGATATAGCCCGTAAGAGATCTTCTTTTATCTAGATCACCGACAAAATCTGAATCTACATATCCAACAACTCCATCACTAGTCTTTCCAAACTTCAGACAAACGTCACGAGAACCTCTCAAATAACGAAAAATCCATTGAACTGCTTTCCATTGTTCTTTTCCAGGATTTGCGAGGTATCTGCTAACAACACTCACAATATATGCTAAATCCGGACGTGAACATGCCATAGCATACATGAGTGACCCAACTGCACTAGAATATGGAACTCATGACATGTAGTCGACCTCCTCATCTAATTGTGGCAACAAAGCAGATGAGAGTCTGAAATGAGCTGCTAACGGAGTACTAATCGGCCTTGCATTTTGCATGTTGAACCGTTGGAGAACTTTTTCAATATACCCTTTCTAACTTAGGCATAATGTACCGGCTTTTCTATCTCTAATAATCTCCATACCAAGTATCTTATTTGCAGCTCCTAGATCATTCGTATCAAACTTAGCATTGAGTTTGATCTTCACCTTCTTAATCTCCTCTTAATTGTTTGCAGCTATCAACATGTCATCAACATATAATAGGAGATACACAAATGACCCATCTTCGCCAACTCTGTAGTAGAAAAAACTATCTGAAGCACTTCTCTTAAAGGCATAAGTCATCATAAAGTGATCAAACGCCTTATACCACTGCCTCGGTGACTACTTCAAACCGTAGAGAGATTTCTTCAAGAAGCATACATAGTCTTCCTTCCCAACAATTGTGTGTCCCTCAGGCTGCTTCATGTCGATCTCTTCCTCTAGATCTCCATGCAAAAATGCGGTCTTCACATCAAGCTGCTCAAGCTCCAAATCATGCATAGCAACAATACCAAGTAAAGCTCGTATTGAAGTATGCTTCACCACTGGAGATAATATCTCATTGAAGTCTACACCGGGAACTTGGCTATAGTCTTTAGCAACCAATCGCGCATTGTATCTTACATCTTCAACTCCTGGTGTTCCTTCCTTTTTCTTAAATACCCATTTGCAACGAACGACTTACTTGCCTTTAGGTAACTTTCACTAGGTCTCATGTACCATTCTTGTGAAGCGATTCTAATTCTTCTTGCATAACACCAATCCATTTTGCATAATCCTTAGAAGTAATTGCCTCCTTGTATGAGGAGGGTTCCTCACAAGACTCAACTTCCTCAGCCACATTCAAAGCAAAAGCAACCAAATTACTTTCAGTGAGTCTTTCAGGGCGCTTTATCACACGTCTTCCTCTATATTTTGCAATACAGTGCTGTGGAGCTTCAAGTGGTGGTTCTTGATCTGAGATTGAATCTTCTTGAGAAGTTGCCGCAGATTTTGATTCGATCTCCACCTCAACTTGTGAACTAGATTATTGCGGAGCATCAATGCAAGAGTCTTTAGGTGCTGCAACGTGTATCATCAAACTTTCATCAAAGATAACATCCCGACTGATGATAACCTTCCTTGTTTC
The DNA here is from genome assembly GCA_028984105.1 of Lavandula angustifolia. NCBI lineage: Eukaryota > Viridiplantae > Streptophyta > Magnoliopsida > Lamiales > Lamiaceae > Lavandula > Lavandula angustifolia. The sequence goes on along the minus strand of CM054825.1, from coordinate 14,810,813 downwards.
TGGACACCAAAGTTTGTAACCCTTCATGCCATGCATATATCCTAGAAAAATGTACTTTTTCGAACGAGGATCCAATTTTTCTCTGCACATCATGCACATACGCGGGACAACCAAAAATCCTCAAATCAGAATAGTTTGGTGGAGTACCAGACCATACCTCTTGTGCAGTCTTCTCTTCAAATGCAGTGAAGGAGAGAGATTGACAAGATGACAAGCCAAATTTGCTACTTCAGCCCAAAGACTCTTTGGTAGACCAGAATTGAGAAGCATGCAACGCACCTTCTCCATCAACGTTCTGTTCATACGTCCGGCTACACCATTCTGCTGTGGAGTATGACGAACAATGTGATGTCTCACAATCCCTTCAGCATAGACAATTAAATTCGTCGGAACAGAACTCTAGACCATTGTCTGTACGAAGACGTTTCACAGACCTTCATGTCTGCTTTTCTATCGTAATTTTCCACTCCTTGAAAGTGGAAAACACTTCACTCTTCTGCTTCAGGAAGAAAGCCCAAATTTTTTCTTAAGTAATCGTCGATAATAGTCAGCATATAACGTGCATCTCTATTGGAGGGCACCCTAGACGGACCCCAAACGTCAGAGTGGATGTAATCCAAAATACCTGTTGTATTGTGTGTTCCTTTAGAGAACTTAACTCTTTTCTGCTTACCCAAAACACAATGTTCACAAAACTTCAATTTGCTGATGCTCTGTCCATCAAGAAGTCCTCGTTTGCTTAGTTCAATCATCTCATTTTCACTCATGCGACAAGACGCAAGTGCCACAATCTAGTGACCTGACTGTCAGTCAGTGGCGTGGTAGCAATTGCAACATCTCCCGTAACTGTGGAGCCTTGCAAGACATGCAAATGTCCAGTTTTTCTATGTCCCTTCATCACTACAAGAGAACCTTTGCTAACTTTCAGAACTCCATTTTCACCAACATACTTATACCCTTTACCCTCAAGGGTATTGAGTGAGATGAGATTCCTCTATAAGTCAGGTACGTGTCTGATATCTCCAAGTGTTCGGACTACTCCATCGAACATCTTAACTTTGATGGTTCCAATCCCTGTAACCTTGTAAGGTACATCGTTTTCTATAAGCACAACTCTTTTTGTAACTAAATCATATGTTGAAACCAGTCTCGAATGGGACTCATATGATATGTGCAACCAGAATCTAGAATCCATTCATCACGATGCTCACGAACCAAGTTGGCAGCAACAAGAAGATGTAACCTATGCTCTGATACCACTTGTTATAAAATACGAGTAAAGAAGATACGAGAAAATAAATAAAACAAGAACATAAGAATTTACGTGGTTCGGTCAATAGACCTACGTCCACGGGCGGAAGGAAGAAAATTCACTATAAAATAGGAGAATACAAATTCGAGTCTCCGGAATATGTTCCTAGACCCAAAGGCTAATTCTTAGATGTGTCTCTAAAATAATCAGGGAATCTATCTATTTATAGGGAAAAATTAATGATAAACTTTATTAATTATCCGATATGGGATATGATTCAATTTCCTTAAAGAATTAGGATTTGAGCCATATAATATAACACACTAAATTCTATAGTGCCAAAAAATGGAACTTTCGTACGATCATAAAAAATAAACGTTGGTGCAAACATGAAATTTATTTTTATGATCGTGGCAAAAATTATCGGCAACTGAACATAATGATTAGAATATTCCACAATCACACAATAATAGAATTTAACACAATTAAACAAAATCACACAGATGAAACAAGAAGAATATATGTTGTTTACCTTTACGACCGATTCCAAGATATGTAATTAATAATTACCCTTCAAAATACATGATTGAGTCATGATCTTAAATATTATGCAATACTAGAAATATAGCACTATTATGTTAGATTTCTCCATGGGGAGAATGAAGCGGATGAGATATCCGTTTATTAATTTGTACTCCCTTCGTCCCATTAGTAATGTGCCGTATTTGTTATTGGGATGTCCCATTAGAAATGTGATGTTTCTGACACTATAAGAAATTCACCGTACACCGACGGAAAATTTCGTCGGTAAACCGCGAAATTCCGTCGGTAAAAAAATTACCGACGGAATACCGACGGAATAAATGCGTCGGGTCAGGCTTAGTCGGCAAATATTACCGACGGAATATTCCGTCGGCAAATATTACCGACGGATTGCCGACGGAAAAAAAACGTCGGAAGATTGTCACGGATATTCTATCGAGGAGGAAATTTAAAATATTTTTTAAATAAATTTTTGTTTTTTTTTTACCGACGGAATTGTCCGTCGGTAAATCTAAAACAATTTTTTAAATAAATTTTACGTTTTTTTTACCGACGGAAGTTTCCGTCGGTAACTTTAAAACAATTTTTTAAATAAATTTTACGTTTTTTTACCGACGGAAATTTTCCTCGGTAAATTTAAAATAATTTTGAAATATTTTTTTTGGTTTAGTTACCGACGGAAATATCCGTCGGTAAAACGTCGGTAGATTTTTTTTTTATATAAATTTTTTCGTTTTTTTGTACCCAGTTATCGACAACCTGCAATTTTTAACCAACCAACACATCATATACATTTAACCAACCAACACATCACATATAACGATTCAAATCAACTCAAAAAGCAAACCGAAATATAAATATATAAATCCTAAAATCCAAATATTCAGTATATATACAAAAACCATAAATAAATCAATCATAAAGAGGTGGGAGGAGGGGACTGATCAGCGCTGTCATCCGGAGGCTGTCGTCGGCTAGAGAAGCCATAAGCTGGGTCATCTGCGCATTCATAAATGCGACCTGCTCCTCGAGGCTCCTCCTAGCTGCCGACTCCTCCTCCAGTCGGCGCATGATCTCGGCATTGCTCTGGGATGGCCCAAGTGAGGAAGTAGAAGAGCGGCTGGCGGCGTTGATGTAGCCGCTCCCTTCCTCGCCGAAACCGTAGAGCCGGCCGCTTCTTGTCCCGAACCCCTTCCAAACGCAGATAAATCGCGTTTTTATCCGCGTGGGGGCCTTCTTCAGCAGCAATCCGCTCCACCTCCGCCTATTACAATATAAAAAAAGAAATTAGTCAAACTCAGAATTCTAGAATAATATTCTATATTGTAATTGTGTGCTTACATGAAGTCTCGCCGCCTTCATGTTGGAGAAGTCTCCACCTTTGTAATGGAGACTCTGGAAAGTGTCAAAGGCGGTGGACTCTAAGGAGCATCCCCTCTGAGAAGCCTATTCATAACATGCATAAACAAAATTATGTCAAAAAGAAAGACATAAGAAGCTAAAAAACATATAAAATGAGACTTACCGTAGACTGGGAGCACTGCATGGCTGACCGGGACCCTCCTTTGTGCTTGCTCATCCCGGCGCCCGGCTCGGGCTCTGACCTGCGGCACTGGGAAGCAGTCTCTGACTTCTGGAGCACCTCTGGCCGCATCCAGTACTCGTTGAGGGCCGCCCACCTCTCTGTGTTGATGTAGTCCGGTTTTTGAGGGCGGCCCTGCTTCATTTCGTAGTGCCAATCGCTGAACCTCTTGGATGCCCTCTTCTGCCACATGCGGTGGACTGCCTGGTCCCAGTCAGCAGGCCACCGGAAGTGCTTCTGCAATTTACATGTTTATACATGTCAGATATATATAAATAAATGCTAAATTATAAGATTGTAAACTTGAAAGAAAAACTAACCTTAAATTCTTCAAAATACTGCTCCTTAATTTCAGGAGGAGTCAGCTTCCAAGTGAACCCAGTCGGGTTATTGATCTTTTTAAAACACTCAACGATTGTCGAGGCCAACCCAGATGGCTCAAGCAATCGCCTATTATTGAAAATTGGTTAATCCAAGTTATATTTCATATATTTAAAATTATTAAAAGCAATTATTACATACCCCTCAGGTGAAATCTCGAAACAACGGCGGCTATCCACCGAGTAAGAGTCCGTAGAACCCTGATGGGGTCCACCCTCTCCGAGGTAAAATCAGGAAACGTCGAGTCCAAGTGCTTCCATGCTGGAGAGTCTGCAGGATGACGCATCACTCCATCGTCCACTGATGAAGCATGCCAACGCATATGAGAAGCAGTTGCATTAGATGCATACATCCGCTGGAGTCTAGGGGATACAGGAAAGTAGTACATTTTCTTAGCGGCCACTAATTTTTTCTTCCCTTTCCTACTAGATTTCGGACTGTAGTCTAAATATCGCGAGGTACCGCAAAACTTACAATTCTCCAGTTCATTATCTTCATGCCAATAGATCATGCAGGAATTTGGACAACAGTGAATCTTCTCTACCGGCAACCCCATACCACTAAGCAATCTCTTAGACTCGCTGAAGTTATTAGGAATCAAATTTCCTTGGGGAAGCATAGCCTTGATCATTTGACTCATCATGTCATAGCCCCTTTGCGACATATGATTCTCAGCCTTCAAGTTCATCATTTGAACTGCTGCAGACAATTGTGAGTAGGTCTTACAACCAGGCCACAACTCCGTGTCGACTGCATGCAACATTTCATAGATCTTACTTGCTTCATTATTTGGCTCCTCCTCAATATTCGCATCATTATAATTTGGCCCAGCATGATCCATTACCATCCTCTGATAGGAGGTCGACGTGTCATTTTGCACATTTCTCGTAGCTTGTTCATTTAGTGTTACGAGTTTTTCCCCATGAGATGACCAAACTTTATAATTTTTAACGAAGCCCTTCATATAAACGTGCTCTCTTACAACTTCTGTAGACAAAAACAGCTTATTCTTATAATTTTTACACGGACATCTAATTTTTTCCCCGTCCGTATAAGCTGTCTGACTACTTGCCTAATCAATGAAATCCTCAATGTCATTCACAAATTGAGGATTCAATGAACCATCTACTGTCCACCGTGTACACATCCACGAACGACTCATCATTTCACTAAAAGTTCTAGAATCACTCTAATCGCTTGCATATGGCTACCTACAATTTAACCATCTCTTAGTATTTGGTTGTGATTTCTATTGAAAGCACTATCGGATAGTCAATTATAGTCAATCATGCACAATTCTTTCACATCAAGCAAGATTTTCTAAATTTAAGACGCTCTACATAAGTGATTGTGGAATCATCAAGGTTGCAAACCCTACCATCTCCCCAACTCTTCCCTGACTCACTTCTCTCTCTCTCTCTCTCTCTCTCTCTCTCTCTCTCTCTCTCTCTGCTTGTACTTCCTTGAGGCTCATAAATATACTTCAGTTTGTGAATGGAGTGCAAATTGCTTTCAGTTTGAAAAACTATACATAACTATCCTAGTCTACAAAAAGATAAATTAGTCATCAACGTAAACTATGAAACATATATATCCTAAATTTATAGTTGATTATTAAAGTGAAGTCTCTTTTTAATGTACTAATAAATGTTTATTTGTATGTCTTACTCCTTCCCCTGTCATTATCAGTACGTTCTCAATTAGTTTACATAACAGTTACTTACCATTGTTGTTAGAGAATTTCATTGCTTTCAATTTAACCTAGCATTTGTCTTACTCCTTCCCCTGATCCTAAATTATATGTATGTTTATAACAGTACGTTCAAACAAAATGCAAATACAATTTATATTTCTGATTTTCCATTTCTAATAATTGATAAAGCATCATGAACATTTGATAGCACAAGTACATAAAAGCTTTAAACTTCAAACAACTAAGCCAATTATATGTTTTATAGACAATTTTAACAGAAAAATTACCTCAGCAGCCAAATCGAAGAGTGGAATGAGAAACCAAATCGGCGTGGCGGTGAGGCGAGGCGGCGGCGGCGGCGGCAACGGGCGACGACGGCGGCGGCGGCGACGACGGCGCAGGACGGGCGACGGCGGCGACGGCGGACGGGCGGCGGCGGCCCCCGGACGGGCTACGGCGGACGGGCGACGGCGCTCCGAAATTGGGAAGAAGAAAGTTGTTCTGTGTTTCAGCGACACCCTGTAATAATATTTAGGTCTCACCGACGGATTTACCGACGGAAATATTCCGTCGGTAATAATTCAATTATATTATATTTTTTTAATTTAATTATATTTTATTTTTTAAATTTCAAATTTATTTTTACCGACGGAATATTCCGTCGGTAATAATTTAATTATATTTTATTTTTTTAATTTAATTAATTAATTTGACTAATATTTAAAATATATTTTTACCGACGGAATATTCCGTCGGTAAATCAAAATTTAAAAAATAAAATAAATAATAAATTACAATTTACCTTTGCCGACGGAATATTCCGTCGGCAAAAGTAAAATAAAAAACAAATTAGAAATTTAAGATATAACGACGGAATATTCCGTCGGTAAATGTCCGACGGACGTATTCATTCCGTCGGGAAATTATCCGTTTCGCATTCCGTCGGTAAGCCGACCCGTGTTTTTATTCCGTCGGTAAAAATGATATTTCTTGTAGTGTGAAAAAGGCTAATAATGTGTGAACATAAATTAACTACTCAAAAGTCAAACATTAATATATATATCACAAAATACCACTTTTTTAATCCCCGTGGCCAAAAGAAACAGGACGTTATTAATGAGATGGAGGGAGTATTTAATTGTGTTTGGACTTATCATTTTGGGATCTTTTAATTGTATTTAGCTAGATCATGCTTAAATACTAGATAATGAAATTTATCAATGAGGATCATCTATCCCATTTTTTGTGTTCCATACCATGTCTCAACAATAGAATGATGACACGTCTTTTTAATAATTATATATACTCCTTTTGTCCACTTTTATTGTCTCATTTCTTTTTCTTACGAAGATTAATTTTTTTTATTGAAATGTGTATTTTATGATTTTAATTTTATTAAAAAGAACATAGTTTTCGAAGCGATGGGTGGTGAGAATAAATAAGAATTAATGTAAATTTTTCAAGGCATAGTTGAGGCAATCGATTTTTTTTCTTTTTTTTTCTTTTTGTAATTGAAAAAATAATCTAAAGTTTTCAAAAAGTTAAATATCATAAATTTATGAGTTCGAAACGGAACCGAATCGTATGAGAGATTTTTTTTTGGATAAAGAGAGTATAAGAATGTACGGTGAATAGTGAGTAAGGAGGAAACCACTTTACGGTGAATAGTGAGTAAGGAGGAAACCACTTTAAAGAGAGTATAAGAATTGTACGAAGTATATCATATCTAGAATTCGTTAACCTTATGAAAAAGAATTATATTTAATATGTAATTTTTAAAATAAACATAAATCACATTCTATTATTGGAGCATAAAATGGGAATTTATTTATATTTAGTATGTAATTATTAAAATAAACATAAATCACATTCTATTATTGGAGCATAAAATGGGATTTTATTTATAACTCTCCAGCTGTTAAAATTCCATACTGATCTATTTAATTTCCTGTCACCAGTATCTTAAAGATTTCCAGACATAATATGAATTTTGAATTGGATATCATAAATGGAAAATGCAATAATGACATTTTGCTAATAAAATATTAGGGGATATCATATTTTGTTGGATGATACCCCTTTTTTCTTTAATTTATTTAAAAGTTCATTTCAAATATAAACTTCATTTTTTTAATTGGCCAATTTTAAATGACATTGTGCTATATGACTACATCATTCATCGTGTCATCCAACTTTGCATTCTAAAGTCTAACCTGCATAAATTCGCCACAATTTAAAAGCCTGATTAGTAAATTGGTTGTTGTTCGCCATTCATTTTAGAAATATCGGTTAATATTTTGGTATTCACTATCAATTTCACGAGTTACCAAAAATCAAAGAACACATTTATTATATTTTCAAATGTATAAACCTGAAGAATTTATACTACATAAGAAGCACATATACTAACATATTACGCATCAATACATCAAAATGATTTCTAAATACTTATTTTCATTTATGATTTTGTCATTCATCTATGTCCAGACAATAGAATGTTGTTTTCTCACGGAAAAATCGCATATTTACATTGAGAACAATCTTCCTGCTGGCTCTCAATATCTAGAATTTCATTGTTGGTCTAGAGATGATAATTTAGGATATCACGCTCTTAACGTGGGTGAAGAATATGAGTTTTCATTCTGCTTCACTCCTTTGCAGACCCTTTTTACTTGTCGTTTCTGGTGGAATCGACGGACTCAAGTATTCCCTGTTTCCAGAGCAACTATTAGGGATAGAATATGCGAGGACAACAAATGCTATTATTTTGTCAAAGATGATGGTTTTTACCGATCAACCACAAACCCACCCACATACTTAGACAAAGTAGCCGATTGGAGCTGAACAACTTCTATGGCTTTTCTGTAAGTTAACTGGTGATCGAGTTTCAACCCTCAATAAAATTATATGCTTTGCTGTTATGTAATATTAAATTAATATTCTAATTTATCGTTGTTCTATAATGTTCTTCAATAATGTTGTTCGATTGAGGGTATGTCATGATTTTTTTGTTTTGTTGCTAAGAAATTCTACTCTATCAAGTCAAAGAACGTATTGCGACGGCAACATTAATTCATAATCATATGATTAATTAAATGATAAAAAGTTCAATTAGACATTAACACCATTCATTCATAATTATATGATTAATTAAATGATAAAAAAATTGAATTAGACATTAATTAATTAATTAATTAATGGACAATAATTAAGAGCACCTACTTTCAATCTAATAAAAATGGAAACTGAATGAAATCATATCAAGGATTTTCGTGTCAAGGATTTCTGTCTTAGAAGGAAATCATATCGAGGATTTCGAAATCATATCAAGGATTTCCGTCTTAGAAGGAAATCATATCAAGGATTTCCGTCTTATATGACCATGTAAATCCTAAAAGCTCATGACCCTATCTTGTACTCTATAAATAAATGTTTTAACCCTCATAATAATACACATCTATTTCTCATTCTCTCTATTATTTTCTTGTTCTATTTAGTTAATAACACGGTTTTAACCGTGCATGATTTGAAACATGTAAATTGATTACATGGTTTTGAATATTGCACACATTTGTAAAAGAATATTTGAAACATATAAATCAATTACATGGTTTTGAATATTGCACACCATTCGTAGAAGAATAATATTCTTACATATTCGAGATGTTTATGTGGGTGTTCTCCTGAAGTAGCACAATATATTTATATTCTTGAAGAATATTATATGCTCTTGAAGAGCAATTCCAAAACATATTTTCAACTTGATTTGTTGTTCCAGAAGTAGCACAATCAATATTCCTGAAGAATATTACATGCTTTTGAAGAGCTTTTACTTTACGTTTTTATTCAATTATTTATTTGTTTTTTTGTTTGTTTGTTTATCTAATGTTAAATAAAAATTATTGCTCCTTAAGTAGCACAATTCATATTCATGAAGAATATTAATGCTCTTGAAGAGCAATTTAAAACCATATTTTTAACTTAAATTATTGCTCCAGAAGTAGCACAAATAATGTTTTGAAATAACTTACATGCTCTTGAAGAGCATTTACAATCAATATTTCTATGTATATTTTTATTTATTTATTTGTTTATTTAATGCTTTAATCCATATTGTTGCTCCAGAAGTAACACAATTGATATTCCTGCAGAATATCACATGCTCTTAACGAGCAACTCAAAATTATTTGTTGAAATTTAATTGTTGCTCCAGAAGTAGCACAATTTAATATTCTTGAAGAATATTTCACACTCTTGAAGAGTTATTAATATTATCTATGTATTTACTATATACATCAGTTTTTTTCCTCCTGCATACTGTATAATATTTATATCTATGTATACATACAATCTTAATTTGGTGTTACTGAAGTATCACGCAATTAATATTCCTTAAGAATATTATGTACTTTTGATGAACAATTCATATAATATATTGATGGGCGAATCTTGATTCTTGAATTGTTATTTTTGTTGCTCCCGAAGTAGCACAATTGATATCCCCAAAGAACACTATGTTCCTAAAGAGTCATTGGGTTTCTCAAAAATATTAGTCTTTCGCCTGAAGTAGTTTAATATATACTAAAATTATTGCTCCTGGAGTAGCACAATTTGTAGTCTCGAAAAATACTACATGTTCTTGAAGAACAATTCAAGCTCTTGATTTTGACAAATGCTATATGTTCATAGTTCTAATTGTTGCTCTTGAAGTAGTACAATTAACTTTACATGTTCTTGAAGAACAATTCAATTTATCATTTCGGAATCATGTAACACAAGATTGTACTCTGTTGCATCTAAAGTAGCATAATTAATTGAAGAATATTATATGTTCTCGAAGAACAATCATATTTTATAGGGTATTCTAATTTAATTCATTCCCTAATTATATAATTGGTAGCAGAGTTCTTATATGGTTGATAAATAGATTCATAATATTCCATTATGGTTTAATATATTTTCAAGTAATTAGGTGCGATCTAGAAGATCTCACAATTCGCATTTTACTGAATTTATTTCTCTTGAATAACATTAAATTGTTGCTCTGGAAGTAGCACAATTAAATTCCTGAAGAATGGTTATATTATGATAGTAACATTACTAACACATGTTTGTGGAAATGCCTACAATATAATACATTTCTATACTATTAAACTTTTGCTCTTGAAGTAGCATTATTTATATTCTAGAAGAATATTAAATGTTCTTATAGAGCAACTCGTATTTTGTGTCATATATGTTATTCCCCGAATGAAAAACATTATTAATCTATGTCTTGTAGACATTGAGTCACTATTGATATTGATGTTCATCTGTCAATAAAGGGGGCAAGAGGGAAGCAATAATAGAATGAAACGAAGCATCCCAACAGGATTGCATAAAGATACAATTATTTTTTCCCTAAAGTTCGATACGAGTAGTTGCATCTTCACTTGCAAGATTTTAAAATCCGGTGGATCGAAATTATTGAAGGCTCCGAGAAGAGCATGTGTTATTTTATAAAATCATACGAGATCAATTATTGAGTTTGCCCTTACTTTAGTAAGTTTAGAAGAAACTTACTAAGTTTTAAGGATATCCGCTGCAATGGATGTCATATTGAAATAATATAAGAAGGAAGTGATACATATTCTTGTATAAATTATTTTGTATTTAGCCAGAAGCTAACAAAAGAAAAGTTATCACACTACCATTTTAAATGTATTACACATTTATGAAAACAAGTGAGACAAACCATGTCATGAAATGGAAGTTCAAAGGGATTTGACATGAGAGGTTTGGACATTCACAAGCAACTATCATACGCAAAATAATTGAAAATTTATCTGAGCGCAAATAGAGATTCTGAAGAATTTTTATATTGATTTTCATGAATGCTTGATTTCTAGAAGAAATGAAGCAATTGCTAGAACTAATAGTTCAAATAATAAATAACTCAATTCCCTCATGAAGAATTGTCTTGATAAAGCTAGCGAGTTTATTAAACTCTAAGTTCTTCCTGAAGTTATAATATATGGATTTGATTGAAATTAAATAATTAGTTGCTCATATCCATACTTAAAATGATATTTGCCCGTATAAAAGCGATAATAACATTAAGATTGTTATGACGAAAGAACATTTCCAACATTAGTTGTAACATATGTCACATTTGGATTCCTAAAGTAATCAATGTGAAATCCACATCCAACAAAAAACACAAGAAAAAACTAGTCACATTTGGATTCCCGAAGTAATCAATGTGAACAAGAAGTCGAAAGACTCACTTGTAAAATATTGCAAACCAACTTCTAGATGCTTTTAATTTTTGTATAAAAAAGAAGTGACAATGTTATACATTCGATGTAAATACCCCCACAAGAATAAATGTTCCTGAAGGACAAATACAAATGCTAGCAAATGAATATAAAATTCGTCAAAAATATGGTCGAACAATTGGTTTTAAAAGAAATTTTATGTTTAAGAAAATGGACACAGCATATGAACCAAACAATGATGATAATGATTAATCAGATTCCTGAAGAACTACAAACGTCTGAAATTACTGAGATCTCAAAATACTGAATAGATCAAATATCATCGTGGATGCACATCAGTATTTTCGCCTTTTAATATGACTCTTGAAATGATAAAAAAGGATCATCAACGACGATTTATAAGAGATTGCAAAAATATAAATAATTGGCCAAAAAGGAAAGAAGTCATACAAGGTGAATTAATATTCCCTAGAAAGCCAGAAAAAATATTTGGACATGTAGTTCAAATCCAAAAAAATATCCCCGACTGATATAAATGTGTCTTTGTTATAAAGAGAAATAAAAATTGCGAGATATAGGGCAATACTCGTAACACAAGTCTCTCTTAAAGACCGAGAATCAATTATGAAAACTCACATAATAGACGCCATTATATTTTAGAGTGTGGTTAATCTACTTATGTCACAAAGGCTTGATATAAGCTTTATGGATGTAGTAAATATCTATCTATTTGATTAACTTGATAGTTATATATACTTGAAAATCCCTGAAGGATTTAACTTGATTGAATCACGTAAGTCAAAAATATATTTTCAAGTAAATTGCAAAATCGTTGCAAAACAATGCGTATTTCTTGAGAAAAGAATATAAAAGTGAAAGTATTTGCTCATATATTTTCAAAAAGAAAACTGACAAAGGACATAGGACTATCACACGAGCATCCTAAAGTACGGTGGCCTTGCCGGTTTCTGAGCGAATACCTCTCCAGCACTCGTACTAAGATGCATGGATTGGCAAACGCTGCAACTACCACATTTTGCAATAACTTGTTCATCGGCAACACCTAAGGAGTATGTGTAGGCGACCAGAGGCGCGGACCCAAACACTAGGTACGACATAAACGCCACGAGGACGTGAATGATCGTAACCCGATTGCGGGCCTGACCATCGTGGTTGGCCCGAACATTTTGGGAGGCTTAGGCAACAAGTAAAAAAAAGGGCCCTTAGTGAAGCTTTGAGAATCTTATTGTGAGATAGAGATAACATGTAATTGTCTTGTATAAATATGTGCTTAACTTTAATAATAGAATCCATCAGGTGCAGTAAATTGAAAAATAAAGATTTAATAGTATTAAAAGAATTTAGATCGTTTAATATTTTATAAAACAAAATCATCATGATCGTGATCAAGATCAAGATCAAGCAAGAGACATTGTCGAATCAATAAATTAGGTATTTAGAATCATTCTTCTTAATAAACTTGAATTTTCTTTTTTTTTTTTATTTTAGACTATATATAACTAGTGGACTTAAAAAATATAATTTGTTAGTCTTCGAACCTATGCATATCTTAATTTGTGTTTATTCTTGATTTATAGAAACAAAATTTATTAAATGTAATGCGAAGAATATAAATACTAGTGGGTGTTTATTTTATTTGTAATGAAAAACAATCGCTTTTACTGTAAACTTTATAATAGTAAGAAAATAAATATAATTGATTGTTAATAAAGGGGTAAACTATTGAAATTTGGATGAATTAATTATTCCATTAAATTTTCCGTTAGTCAATAATTAATCTACGATATTTTAAAAATAATAATAAAATATGAAAGGACATTTTCAGTATAAATTTATTAAGGACCAATTCACCAAAATTTTCAATAGTTTGAGAATCAATTTGACCAATTTTTTATTTTACTAAAAAGAAATTAACTAACTAAAAATATTTTGTTAATTTTCTTTTCAAAATTAATTTTTATTGAAGAAATTTAATTAACTGAAAAATTCACTATGGAAAACAAAATATAATTTTATAGCAATTAAATTCTTTCAGTAAAAAAATTTGATCAAATTGATCCTAAATAAATTTATAACAAAAATGCTTCTTATTTTGTTATTTTTTAAAAATAGTATGACTAATGAAAATTTTAACAGAAAGACTAAATGGTCTAAATTTCAATAGTTTGGTGGGAACCTAATAATTACAAATAAAAGATAATAAACTAATTCATAAAATCCAATTTGCCTTATTTATATCGCTATAATACCCTTAACCAATTCTTCACAATCTATTAATCATGAGATGGATTTAAGTTTTGGAGCCCAGCCCAGTTTTAATTACTTCAAGCATGCGGGCCACATAAAACTAAGGAACTAAAAAGGCCAACCTCTATCTAGTAAACAAGAAATAATTAAAAATAAATAGGAGAGAGAGAGAGGGAGAGAGAGAGAGAGAGGGGGATGAAGACTCATAGCTGGGTTAGAGCTTCAGATTCTGATTTTACCGGGCCGCTTCCACAACCTCGAAGGCAAATACATAAATCTCTGTCTAATTATTCGATCGGACTGAATATTGGTCTTTTATTGGATTATTCATTTATTTGTGGGTTTCGTGGAATTGCAGTGGGCACACGGCGGTGAATATCGGGAAGTCGAAGATCGTATTCTTCGGTGGCCTGGTGGACAAGAAATTCCTAAATGACATCATTGTCTATGATACTGGTATTTTTTTCTTGTTATTTGCTCAATTGTTTTCTTGATCGGTAGTGTAATCTCTTCTCAGTTTATGTTCAAATACTGTGATTGATTAAATGAATTTCGAATGGAAGGCTTTAAGCAAATTTCTGAAAGTTATTCGACTATTAATTTCTGAACCATATAACACATAATTTCCTCTAAGTACTAAGAGCTTCTTCAATTTGATGTATGAATGAAGGCATTAATCTATGCATCTTGAAATAGCATAAATATATATATAAAACCTTGCGTAGTTTACAACTGATAATATGGTGTCTTAAGATATACATATCAATAGGCAGTGTTTCAGATAACAATATATGGTTTCAATAGGCAGTGTTTCAGATGGGAACGTGGGCCCAAGTCCCCGTGCCTTTCATATTGCTGTTTCAATAGATTGTCACATGTTCATATTCGGCGGGAGGTCCGGTGGGAAGAGGTAGGTATTATAGCATCCACGTCACTTAATTACTACAACTTGTCGAAATTTTGATTGTTCACAAGTAATTTTGATTTACAGGTTAGGTGATTTCTGGGTTCTGGATACCGGTAACTTTTTTGACTTCGACTTTGGATGTTGTGATAACAATTGGAACCCAACATTTACATGCATCTTACGGTCGCAGATATTTGGCAGTGGTCGGAACTCACCACATTCGGCGACTTGCCTTCATCTCGGGATTTTGCAGCTGCTTCAGCTGTTGGGAACAGTAAAATTGTGATGTGAGTGCTGATTAACTGATTATCTTGATTCTTACGCATCTTTTTGTTCTAATTATATTAACCGTATGCAGGTTTGGTGGCTGGGATGGGAAAAAGTGGCTTTCAGATGTCTTTGTCCTGGACACAAGTAATTTTTGATTCGTTCGATGAAATGAAACTTTGTCGTGTCTGGAATGGTTGCACCTCATACTTGGTTTTTCTTCTTGGACAGTTTCACTTGAGTGGATGGAGTTGTCGGTTTCAGGGACAATTCCTCCCCGAGATGTGGCCATTCTGTTACGATGATTGAGAAGCGGTTACTCATCTACGGTGGTAGAGGTAGTTTTACTTCCTCTTAAGGTTATGAGTGGGCAAAAAATATGTATTCTGTTTATCTCTCTTGCCGGCTTGATTCTGTAAACTGCTATTATAGAAGCAAACTCTATCTAGAAAAATCAGATATTGGTTGCTATTATAATCACATAGAATTAAGCACATTTTTTATGCCCCTTTTATGTGCTTCCTTTGTTTCATGCTTGAATGTTCTAAATTACCATTAAAATACGTAATATGAACAAAAGCTAAAATTCTACATGCTTAGTACCTCTTCTTCCCTTAAAGCTAGGAAGCACGATACTCCATTTAGGTCACCGTATGTGTATCGGAGGCGTTTCTGCCTTTCGGGTACTGATAAACTTCCGATACGCCTAAATACGTATTAAATACGTTATTTTTTAATTCTTATTTATTTTTATTAAAATCTATCAATTAAAATACATTTGTGATACAGCTAAACAAACGTATGGGAAACGTTTTTTCCCTATTTTTAACTCTTCGCACGTATTTTCCAGTAAAAAAGAGTTTTCATGTCCTTATTTTGCTTATTTTGTAGACTTTTATTGGTCATTTTGTGGTTTATTTTTTTTTAATGTTATAAGACTTCGAACTTATTTTAAGTATTAAGTGGTATTGTATATATTAAAAATAATAATTATTTTAGACGTATTCGTATCTTAGTTTTAAAAAAAATGCCGTATCAGCTTATCGGTATTGCGGTGTATCGTTTTCTATATCTGTATAGGTGCTTCCTAGCTTAAAAGATTTCAGGCGATCTCGGCCTTGAGACGCACCGCTGACCACTGAAGTCAGTTGAATTGGTTGAATTGGCATAAAGTAACTACACATTCTAAAAAGTCAAGCAAGTTCGATATTAGTTGAAAAAAAATAAAATTTATACAAATTATTCAAAATTCATTTATTGATGTGGTTTTGGTTACAATAAGTCAAACTTCTCCAACTCAATAACATATTTATAATTTTGAAGAAGCTATAATTTGATATTTGTTGTAGATAAGATTTATTATATATATGATGACTATATCTAAACCCTAGTAGCTTATTTTGTACTTTATAAATAGAGGTCTTCAACCTCATAATAATACACATCTCATTCCCGCTCTCTCTTTTATTCTCTCATTCTATTTAGTTTATAACACGTTATCAGCACGAGAGACTCTTTTATAAAGACGAGACGATATTCACAAAAGTTATAACTTCGATTCTTCTTTTAACAACGTTGCATTTCTTAGGTGATGCAGAGTACAATATTTATTAATCACACGAAAGGGAAATCTCGAATTATGTACTTGCACATGCATACATGTAAAATTACACAAATTCGATAAATTAATGTTTTTTAATGTAATTAGACCTTGTTTGTTACGTGCAAGAGACTTTGTATCTTTGGCACGTCGCACAATCTTCACGTTTCAAATATTTAATTATTATTATGATTTACGAATCTGTTAATTGTGATCATCACAGGAATGGATTTTAATTGGGACGCAAAATCTATTCACCGACAATTCTTCAGAATCGAAGATGTTCATTGTGTTATCCTTATTTTAAGGAATGCTTAGGAGTTGTCGATTCTATTGATTATTCATAGCCTTCCCTAATGTCAATCGACAAGGTACAGTTGCATTGTGTTTACTTTTGAAGTTTGACTCTGTTTTTACTCTGCGACAAGATTATAAAGAGAATGTGGAACGTTTATGTTCCATTATCAAGCATCACAAAGTAGCTGGTAAATACTATCGGTGTAGTAGTGGCAAATATGAGTATATTAAAGAGCTCATCGCTCCATGTTATAATCGACAACCATGAGGAATCATCCACTAAGGTTATGTCAAACTCTTTAACCACCGTCAGTCTCTTCTCAAGACTAGTACTTGTGCTCAGACAATTGGTGCTTTGAAGGAATGGTTCGGTATTTTGACCTTTGCTTCTCTTTATCACATTGGACCGGACCAGCTGGTACTGGCATTGTGTGGGATACACAATCTTATATGTACAAATAACCCAGGTGATCGCATCTTTAAGACACCGAAATAGTAGAAGCGGAAGATAGTGAAATTTGTGGCTTACACAAGTATGAGAAGTATAACTAGGGGTGGGTCGGCACAACATAGCAAACTTTTTTTTCATATCGTATAGCGTACCGAAAATAGCGGTATAAATATTTACATAGCGTTGTCGTACCATACTATGCAGTATACCGATTCTTCGGTATTGAAATTGATCATACCGTATACTGCACCGTCTTGTTGGTATACCATATCGATATTCGATATATTGTAAAATACGGTATATCAGACATTACGATATATCGAATCTTGACGGTATGCCAACATAATTCATGGTATACCAAAAACTATACCTTAATATATAATGTGTTAATGTTATTTATTTAAAAGTACATCCATTTTTATTTCAATATATAATAGTGTGTGGATATTATCTAATAAAATAAATATATTTAATATATCTCGTATTTAAATATATAGATAACTAATAATACATATGTAGAGTACTATTTATTATTATCTTTTGTTATTTTTAATAATATTTTGTACATAATTATTGTTACTCATCAATGATAATATATAAATTATTTTAAAAGATAATAAAGTTTATAAATACTTATATATAAATATACGACGATTCGGTATGGAACGATATACTTCGTTATATAGAAACTCATATCGTTAACATGTCGACTTTTATCGTATCGAAAATCATGGTATGCAAATAAAGTCAAAATTTCGGTATATTTTCGGTACAATATGGCTTTTCGGTAGATGAAGAATTCGTAAATCATGAGCAACCGCTAGTGGAAAATGAATTTCAAAAGAAAAACTTGAAGCGCAAGTCGAAGAAAACTTTGAATGATAAGGAAAAACCTAGAAAGAGCAAGATGGCCAAGGAGGAACCAGAACAGGCAACACCTTCAAAGCCGAAAAAGTTTCCTCATTCTACTCGGCGAAGAAGAGGTATTTCTAACTTTTGACGTTCAGAGCTGCAATTTATTTTAACTCCTAATTATTGTACTGACCAATATTTCAATGTAGTGGATAATAATTTGCTCGACATTCCTGAAGAGGAGTTTGACCCCAGTCAGGTGTCTCTCAGGAATTTAATTATCCTTGCGGAGCACAAGGAGCGGGAGATGGTAAGTGCATCGTGCGTAATTAATTAAGGAATTTCATTGAGTGTTAATATTATCATAATTGAAAATAAAAAGGAATCGAAGTAAGTGATATTTGAGGCTCTAAATTCAAAGAACTACATTTAACAATTGAATTGTGAGTTTTGATCTCATCATTCATACTGTGCAGAAAGCTGGAAAGGCAGTGGCAAAAGCACCAGAAACACGCGATAGGTAGTATGACTATGACCTCTTTGATAACCGTTAAACATAGATGTGCAAGTGGAGTTATGAATTGTGAATGGGTATGTCTTCGTGGGCGATGGTTTATGATTTTCTCATTTATATTATACTATTATAACTTGATGATTGAGGTGTTTTTATTCTTTTTTTTTTTTTTTTTTTTTGTTGACGAGGAACCCGCAGCCGCTGCAATAGCCTGCAAACCACACAGAAGAGTTAAACCACCCTTAATGTGACAGGGTGACAGGCGCTCACACATAGCGTGTCCAGTGGGAATTGAAACCATGACCTACCGGTCCCGGGCCACCCACCTTCACCGCTATGTCATCCCAAGGGGACGAGGTGTTTTTATTCTTATATTATGATAAACAAATCGTATATCGAACTATGAGGTAGATACTGCATTGTACGTCATCACTGATTTGGATGCATCGGTTTTCTTTTAATCGGCATCGGCGGACTTTTTTAGAAAAAGAGAGACTAATGATTTAACATCATGGCATATACTCCCTCCGTCCCTATATTAATGTCCCCTTACTTTTGGACACGAAAATTAAGAAAGTTAATATAAAAGAATAAAATGTGGTGTAGATATATCTAGTGGTGGGGTCCACTTAATTGGGATTGTCCAGGGCGTTTATTTCCTTTTCTAGAAAGGGATATTAATAATGGGACGGACCAAAATGGTATATGGGACATTAATATTGGGACGGAGGGAGTATTTGTTTTAGGAAAATGTTTTTATTTTATTGTTTGTGTTCTACAGTATGGACTTATTAGTTATAGTTGCAATAACACAACAAGAAATTCACCGTATACCGATGGAATATTCCGTCGGTAAACCGTAATAATCCGTCGGTAAAAATATTACCGACGGAAATAAGGCGTCGGGTCAGGCTTTGTCGGTAAAATTTACCGACGGATTGCCAACGGAATAGTTCCGTCGGGAGAACGTCACCGGATATTCTGTCGGGGTGTAATCACCGACATTTTACCGACGAAAAGTCCGTCGGTAACTTTAGAACTTTACCGACGGAATTCCGTCGGGTCAAACCATAAGCACTTGAACAACATGGTTCGTTTTATTGGTAAACCCGGGTACTCAACTTCACATATCTCCACCAATGTCCATAATAATCAAGTGCATCGGAACCATAATTACGCCTCTTGTATACACACTCCGCTATTCATAGTGGACTTTCCTACCCCATGTGATAAAGAATGAAACTTGTATCCGTTCACAACATAACCAGGGTACGTATAAACCGCTACTAATGGACCTTTTGTTAAATCCCGTATATACGGATTCATCTCATTGCAATAAGGGGGAAGAAACCTAAGATCATAAGAAGCTAATTAGGAAAAGAAAACATTGTTCGAAATTATTTAGATTGGATACTGAAGGAGTTAGAATAACTGGCCACAAAGAGTATTGTTTCCCAAATTGAGTAAATGTTTGAAAACCGTCTATAGAAAGACCTAATCTAACATTTCGAATCTCCGAGGCAAAATCAGGAAACGTCGAGTCCAAGTGCTTCCATGCTGGAGAGTCTGCAGGATGACGCATCACTCCATCGTCCACTGATGAAGCATGCCAACGCATATGAGGAGCGGTTGCATTAGATGCATACATCCGTTTGGAGTCTATGGGATACAGGAAAGTAGTACATTTTCTTAGCGGCCACTAATTTTTTCTTCCCTTTCCTACTAGATTTCGGACTGTAGTCTAAATATCGCGAGGTACCGCAAAACTTACAACTCTCCAGTTCATTATCTTCACGCCAATAGATCATGCAGGAATTTGGACAACAGTGAATCTTCTCTACCGGCAACCCCATGCCACAAAGCAATCTCTTAACGGTTGTCATTTTACACATTTCTCGTAGCTTGTTCATTTAGGGTTACGTGTTTTTCCCCATGAGATGACCAAACTTTATAATTTTTAACGAATCCCTTCATATAAACGTGCTCTCTTACAACTTGTGTAGTCAAAAATAGCTTATTCTTACAATTTTTACACGGACATCTAATTTTTTCCCCGTCCGTATAAGTTGTCGACTACTTGCCCAATCAATGAAATCCTCAATGCCATTCACAAATTGAGGATTCAATGAACCGTCTAGTGTCCACCGTGTATACATCCACGAACGACTCATTATTTCAAATCCCGATTGTATATCCGTTACTAAGTTGAATGTAAAATGCAATAGCATCAAAAGAATTGAGTTACAAACCGTTAAACTAGAGAATTGAGTTGAATGGATTTTAACAGGGAATCAACAACATGTCTAGAACTATAAACTATATCTTTCTGCACAAACTGAAACTTCATATTCATACAGAACATCGTCGAACAATGGAAACAAACTCATACTTCTCATAATGATCAAAGTTTTGTTGGTGATGCTACTATGCCTAACTTTGGGATTTTATTAAACAAGATAAGAAATCGAATAAGATAAATAATGGACAACATTTTTTCTTTTACTCTTTGTTCTAATCTTATTTTGTGTTTGACTAAAAATGCTGCTTTTATACGGGATTTATTTAATTTTTCTCGAATTATGCGGTCCTTGTCTTAATTCTGCTCCGGCAACCATAGTTGAAGGAGATGTGGAAGGGCATGGGTGAAAGCGAGTGGCGAAGCTAAGTTGTGCTTATGCGAGAAAATGTGCTTTGAATGCGAAGTCATAATTATCGAAAGATGATGTGAGGGATTGGGTTTGGAGTGATAATTTTTCAGCTTTGTTAGATTATTAGAAATGCAAAGGAAAAAATATATTAGCCCTTTGTTTTCTTGTATCCGAATAACAAAATCAAGCTATGGATGTTCTTGTGTCCTCGAAGCTAAGATCATGGTTGAAGTAGTACTAGATAGTAAATAAATAGGAATTCATATTCATTTATCCGGGCATGATTTACTAAAATCTTAATTGCTTTTATGAACTCTTTACGGCAAGTTGTCAACTATTTACGGGTCGTTAAGGCTACTATTCTGTCACGTGCGAATTTGCCCTTAACTCTGTCAAAATTCCACTCTTGACATTGTTTAATTTTAAAGTCTACAAAAAGAACGAGAATGTTGTATAATCGATATGGTTCATCAATTAACTTGGACATGGTAGAGATCTTGAGGTAGTGACTCATGATAGCATGAGAATTAGGCAAATCGAAATAGGAATTCCAAACAATCGAAATAGGAATTCCACAAGGAAATTGAAACTTACCGGAGTTACGGTTCGGCGGCGGCGGAGGCGACGGCGGAGCGGCAATGGAGCGAGGACGGCGGCGCGGCGGGCGCGGCAAGTGGCGGCGACTAGCGCGGCACGAGCGAGGGGGGGATTGTGTTCTGGTTCAGCGGCCTTGCGCCCGTGAATTAATTTAGGTCCCACCGACGGATTTACCGACGGATTTTTCCGTTGGTAAATTTTTTACTTATTACCGACAGAATATTCCGTCGGTAAATTTATTTTTTAAATTTAAAAAAAAATAATAATAATTTAACTTTGCCGACGGAAAATTCCATCGGCAGTAAAATTAAAAAAAATATTTTGAAAATTCGATATCTACCTACCCGGAGACGTATATATTCGGAGTGCAGATCCTCATTTTGAAAATATATACGGAGTTTTTCCGTCGGTAAATTCAACGTCTCAGATTCCGTCGGTATTCCGTCGGTAAGCCGACCCGTGTTTTTATTCCGTCGGTAATTCCGTCGGTAAAATGCATAATTTTTGTAGTGTAACAAGATCTGATACAATAATTGCAATGCAAATCCGTAAGATGTAGTTCTCCTTCTCTGTGTTTGATCTTCTGTAGAACGACGCTGCATTATGTTTACTGTTGATTGCATATTGTTACAAAAATATAATAATCTGCTGAACACAAAAACCCGTGAAATGGAAATGAAAAATTACAAAAAGAACTAGAAATAAAATTATAACCAAATGCAAGTCGAGTCGAGATAGAATCTCTATCCGCAATAGAAATACGCCCCGATAGTGCTCACGGTTACGACGTAATCTCCCCAAAGATAAAAACGACTTCAAGCCCGGCGTAGCAGCACCGCAAAGCGAACGGAGTCCGGCGAACTAGACTAAAGGTGAGGACTTGAGCTTGACAAATTTAGCTTAATGCAAGATGAAATGTAATGAAATGTTGGTGTGTAAAATGATCTCTAATCCTCCTCTATTTATAGAGCTACACCACATGAGGGATTTAATGCTCTCCATTAAATCACTTATGTAACCTCCATAAGTTACAAGAACAAGCCATAATGTCATTAGAAATGTGGGAGTATAGAATAAACGTTTCAATTGAAATTGAAATTTTCAAACTCACGCATGTAACGACAACATGCATAACGTATATATATATATATATATACATATATACATTATAAGATATATATTATATATCTTATGTCAAACCATAGGCGCACCTATTTCTCACTCACCGAAAATTGGGATCGAGAAATTAAGCACACTATAATCATCTACTCGAAACGTACATCGACGTCATATATCCCACTTCATAAATCGGATAAATATCGAGGCTCGGAAAGACGATTAAACGGGTTTGAATATATATATGTATATATATATATATATATATATATATATACTATTACAGTTATTTCCAAACCTATTACCGATGGCTCGAGAAACAAACCTATTATCGGTTTTTCCAAACCTATTACGAGGTTTTTCCTAACCTATTATCGATTTTCCAACAATCCCCCACATGAGTGGAAATAGCTCAAATGCATGCATGCGAGACACTAAGCTCGGTCCTCAAGAGACAATAAAGCATCGGGATAGGTGGCTTGTGACCTTGAACCATCCTTAGTTAATGTTATCGAGTATCGGCGGACTAGTGAACACAATGTTTTGAACTATTCCTCCATCGTGTATACCGGAGACAATAACACTAACACTATAAAGTCTCAACCTCGTCCGTTCTCACGTTTGTGTCCGTTTCGGCCATGGACAACCTCTTTGGATTCATAAGTATCGAATAGAAGCGGCCCTCACTTCTCACTTACATAGGTGATTCTTACACGAGTATCCTCGCCATACTCCACCTCCTAGAGGTATCCAAGAATCATTAAAAATCTATGACTTAACCTCACCACATAACGAGTCGGCAACACTCTCTTGCTCTTTCCGGGGGAATAATTTTTGTCGAGTGTTGTTACACAAAAGAACTCTCATAGCTTAGTTTTCCCATTGAACCAAGTTCATGTGATCTCCATTCTACAAGGTTGGGTTACCACTATAATTGTCTTAAGTTGTGGATTTTATTCCCATTCCCTCTAGCAGTTTATACATTTGATCTCGAGGCAAACTCTAAGTAAGCGGATCCGCTAGGTTATCTGCCGACCTAACATAGTCGACAGAAATAACCCCACTCGTGATCAAGTGTCTTACAGTATTATATCATCGACGTATGTGTCGAGACTTACCATTGTATAACCCACTTTTCGCCCTTCCAATAGCAGCTTGACTATCGCAGTGAATCATCACCGGCGGTACGGGTTTGTTCCAACATGAAATATCTTCCAAAAAATTACGGAGCCACTCGGCTTCCTCACCGGCCTTATCTAAGGCGATAAATTCTGATTTCGTTTGTTTCGTGGACCTCCACGACACAGCTCCACCCCCTATAGCAAACACATAACCACTCGTCGACATCGAGTCTTGTGTATAGGATATCCAATTTCCATCACAGTACCCTTCAAGTACCGGGGGGTATTTCGAAAAGTGTAGCCCAAAGTTTAGAGTGTACTTCAAGTACCTCAAAACCCTAATCAGAGCTCTCCAATGCTCCTTACTTGGATTGCTCGTATAACGACTCAACTTATTTACAGGACAAGCTAGATTAGGCCTTGCAGGTTTGTGATGTACATTAAACAACCTATAATCCTAGCATAATCCTCTTGAGCAACGGGATCACCTCTATTCTTGCTCAAGTGAACATTAAGTTCAAAAGGAGTCTTGGCCGGTAAACCATCATATACATTGAATTTCTTAAGCACTTTCTCAATATAATGAGATTGTGATAGAACAATTCTATCGGGAGTTCTTTGGATTTTCACTCCAAGAATAACATCAGCTACTCCCATGTCCTTCATGTCGAAATTTCTTTTCAACATGCGCTTGCTTTCATTTATCACTTGACTGTTACGTCCCATAATTAGCATATCATCAACATAAAGACATACAATAACAAAATCGTTATTCGTATCCTTTATGTAAACACATTTGTCACACTCATTTATCTTGAATTCGTTTGACATCAGAACTTCGTCAAACTTCAAATGCCATTGTAAAGGGGCTTGTTTTAATCCATATAAGGATTTAACCAACTTGCATACCTTTCTTTCTTGACCAGGTACCACAAAACCTTCAGGTTGTTCCATATAAATTTCCTCTTCTAAATCTTCATTTAGAAAAGCAGTCTTCACATCCATTTGGTGAATTTCAAGATAGTGCAAAGCAGCAATCGAAAGCAGTACGCGTATAGAAGTTATTCTCGTGACAGGCAAATAGGTATCGAAAAAATCGTACCCCTCCCTTTCCTTAAAACCCTTTACAACTAAACGGGCCTTATATTTATCAATTGACCCATCGGCCTTATATTTTCTTTTTAGGATCCATTTACATCCTAAGGGTTTACAACCTTACGCGAGATCTGCTAACACCCACGTATGATTTTTAATAATGGAATCAATCTCACTTTGTACAGCTTCTTTCCAAAGTGGTCCATCAGGTCTCGTAAGAGCTTCATTAACAGACCTCGGTTCCTCATCTAAGAGGAACACCACATAGTCCGGACCAAAGTCCTTAGTAATTCTAGCTCTCGTGCTACGTCTCGGTTCAAGAGTTTCTAGGTCGGGAACCGAGGTCATTTTCGTGAAACTGGTTCAACTCCTCCAAGCTCAGAACTAGTAGCTTCATCTCTCGTTCTAGCATTAGAGCTAGATTCAACCTTATCCTTACATGGATAAATATTCTCAAAGAAAATAGCATTCCTTGATTCAATGGTTGTTCCCACATTCATATCAGGAACTTCTGACTTATGAATAATAAACCGATAGGCACTACTATTCAAAGCATATCCGATAAAGACACAATCGACAGTCTTAGGTCCGATTGTTACTTGCTTAGGTAGAGGCACTTCTACCTTAGCCAAACACCCCCACACTTTAAGGTATTTGTAAGAAGGTTTTCTTTCTTTCCACATCTCGTAAGGAGTTATATCCTTACCTTTAAGAGGAATCTTGTTCAGTAAGTAGTTAGTCATTAAAACGGCTTCCCCCACATGTTGCAGGGTAGCCCCGAACCAATTAACAAGGCATTCATCATCTCCTTAAGTGTTTGATTTTTCCTTTCGGCAACACCGTTAGATTGTGGCGAATAAGGGGCGATGGTTTGATGAATAATACCACTTGATTTACACAACTCTTCAAACGAAGCTATATATTCTCCCCCTCTATCACTTCGAACATTTTTAATCCGACAATCTAGTTGATTTTCGGCTTCCACTTTGAAACTTTTAAAAACTTCAATTACCTCGTCTTTACTTCTTAGAAGATACAGACAACAATAACGAGTGCAATCGTCAATAAACGTGATGAAATACTTTTTACCACCTCTTGTTTGCACAAACTTCAAATCACACACATCTGTGTGAATAAGTTCAAGAGGCTTAGTGCTCCTTTCCACCGAATGAAACGGCGGTTTAACCATTTTTGCTTCTACACATACTTCGCATCTTTTATTTTCATTAAACTCATTTACCCTTAGTAAATCGAGATTAGCTAGACGTTTTATCGCATTTAGATTAACATGTCCTAATCTACAATGCCAGAAATCGGAGCACTCGGTCAAGTAAGAAGAAGCAGAAACATTATTATTATTTTCTTCATTCTTGGGCACTTGGCGAAGTGCCGCTACATTGAGCTTAAAAAGCCCATCGGTAAGATACCCTTTACCAAGAAATACACCAAACTTAGATAAGATAAACTTATCAGCTTCAAACACTAGTCTAAAACCCCGTTTGACTAGTACAGATCCCGATACAAGGTTCTTCCAGATATCCGAAACATGCAACACTTCACTCAGGATCAATTCTTTGTCGGAAGTCATCTTCAGCACGACAGTTCCAACTCCAACCACGTCGGAGGATGCTTGGTTCCCCATATTCAGCTTCCTCCCTTGACATGGATGGTATTTCTTGAAGCGGCTTCTATCACCACACACATATGCGGTTGCAGCAGTGTCGACGAACCAAAGGCCGGGGTTTTCGACAATATTCGCCTCTTCGTGATCACAGGCTGCTAGGTCCTCTAAAGTGAGGTCCTTTTCCATCAAGTTGGCTTGTCTTGCCTTCTTCTTCTTGGGCTTTCGGCGGTCCTTGGACATGTGACCCGCTTTGCCACAATTGTAGCAATCTCCGTCAAACCTTCTAGTTTGACCTTTACCTTTGCATGATCTTTGCCGTTGGGATGCCCTCGCTTGTTAGAGACACCACCCTTCTCCAACAAGTTGACCACTTGGGTCCCGTCGGGGCTTTGGACTTTACGTCTT
The DNA here is from genome assembly GCA_028984105.1 of Lavandula angustifolia. Taxonomy (NCBI): domain Eukaryota; kingdom Viridiplantae; phylum Streptophyta; class Magnoliopsida; order Lamiales; family Lamiaceae; genus Lavandula; species Lavandula angustifolia. Next base: position 14,783,343 of record CM054825.1, on the reverse strand, counting down.
AAACCGAACATCAGCCTCAATGCGAAGCTTTACGGTCAAGTCTTCAAGCGAGATCTCCTTTCGCTTGTGCTTGAGGTAGCTTTTGAAGTCCTTCCAACTTGGAGGGAGCTTCTCGATCAAGGCTATCACGGTAAAGCGTCGGGCGAATAGCATCCCTTCGGCATGAACCTCGTGCACAATAAGTTGGAATTCTTGTACTTGGTCCATGATGGGTCGGGAATCCACCATCTTGTAGTCCGAAAGCCGGGCTACAATAAACTTTTTGTACACCTTTGCATCGTCGGTACAATATTTCTTGTCTAGTGCCACCAATATTTCTTTTGAGGTCTTTATGTTTGCATATACACTATACAAGCTATCCACTAAACCACTTAATAAAAAGTTTTTACAAAGATAGTCGGAGGTACGCCAATTGTCGTATGCAATGGAAACTTGCATGTTCTCCTCATTCGCATTTGGAGGTGCGGGACCATCTTCCTTAAGGGTATTTCCAAACCCAAGTGTTGTTAAATAAAACAACATCTTTTGTTGCCAACGTTTGAAGTCGGCCCCACCAAATTGTGGTGGCTTTTCGTGGCGGGCAATGCTCTTGAAGAGTGCAACGGTGCCGGCAAAGTTGGGGTCGAGCTCCCCACCCTCCAAGGTGGTTCAACGTCCCCAAAAGGGATAAACGGTGTCGCCGAAGACGACATGATAGCATGAGTTGCATCACGTAGATTGTTCACAACCCGGTCATTAGTAGCGGATGACATGGCAGCCCAAGGTAGAGATGGCGGCCATGTTGGATGACGGCAAGGTGGCACTTGATGTTGAAGAGGCCACGAACGAAAATGGAGGTGGTCCACCCAAATCCGGCGAGGAGATGCCGGCCGGGTTCTTGCAAGGGAAAGGGACTCCGGTGGAGGAGACGGTCGCGGAGGGGCGACGGTACCGACAACGATGGTGGGCCAATGTAACGAAGAAGACGCCATTTTCAAGTTAAGACTCGGTTTTGTTTCCGGCAACAAGGTCGATATTTCTCTTGCGATTGTTACAAAAAATATAATAATCCGACGAACACAAAAACCCGTGAAATGGAAATGAAAAATTACAACAAGAACTAGAAATAAAATTATAACCAAATGCAAGTCGAAGTCGAGATAGAATCTCTATCCGCAAGAGAAATACGCCCGGTAGTGCTCACGGTTACGACGTAATCTCCCCAAAGATAAAACGACTTCAAGCCCGGCGTAGCGGCACACGCAAAATGAACGGACTCCGTGAACTGGACTAAATGTGAGGACTTGAGCTTGACAACTTTAGCTTAATGCAAGATGAAATGTAATGAAATGTTGGTGTGTAAAATGATCTCTAATCCTCCTCTATTTATATGCTACACCACATGAGGGATTTATTGCTCTCCATTAAATCACTTATGTAACCTCCGTAAGTTACAAGAACAAGCCATAATGTCATTAGAAACGTGGGAGTATAGAATAAACGTTTCAATTGAAATTGAAACTTTCAAACTCACGCATGTAACAGCAACATGGATAACGTATATATATACATATATACATTATAAGATATATATTATATATCTTATGTCAAACCATAGGTGCACCTATTTCTCACTCACTGAAAATCGGGATCGAGAAATTAAGCACACTATAATCATCTACTCGAAACGTAGATCGACGTCATATATCCCACTTCATAAATCGGATAAATATTCGAGGCTCGGAAAAGACGATTAAACGTATGAATATATATATATATATATATATATATAAATATAAATATATATACTATTACCGTTATTTCCAAACCTATTACCGATTTTTCCAAACCTATTACCGATGGCTCGAGAAACAAACCTATTATCGGTTTTTCCAAACCTATTACAGGTTTTTCCAAACCTATTATCGATTTTCCAACACATATTTACATTACGAAAAAAATGCTAATTTTAGTGATATGACATGCTAAGGTTCCGTTATCCCTATTTTGTAGTGCTGGTAATTCTACTACCCGCCACAATGATGCGGCCAACAATTACGATGCAGCCAACACTTCACGGGAGATTCTAATGATAAAGAAGGGAGCCCTATTGCTTGAAGACACCACGAGAATATTTCAATTATCGGTCTAGAATGGAGAAAACAGCCAGAGTAAGATGGTCTAAAACGGATACGGAACAGTTCTACGAGGTATCTTTCCTTACGCTTGTACTCTAGCGGTCAAGACTCACTCTCCTGAACTAGGGATGGCAAAAGGACCCGGACCGTCGGACCCGACCACTGGACCCGCACGCATGGGGTGGGTAATACCCGCCCCGTAGGAGTGTGGGCGGTTCGGGACCCGACCCGTACCGAGTCCCGGGGCGGTTCCGATTCCAGGCCCGCGGACCCGCCCCGCCCCGCCCCGTTTAGACCCGCCCGTATAGACCCGCCCCGCCCGGACCCGTCCCGGACCCGCCCGTAACAAATTAGAATTTAGAAGTGTAAAAAGTGTTACTTGTGAGATTCGAACCCGTATCAATAATTTCTTTATATGCACTTATGCCGTTTGAGCTAATGTTCACATTTGTTAATATTTTACATGTATAGTTATATATAAGAATATTACATACTAAAATAAAAAAAAAATTGATACATCTAACAAAAAAATTAGCTTATAAAATATAAATATTAATTTTCTAGAATTCAATATACTATATTTAAATTGTAATTATCTATGAGGATATGAACATCTTTATGACTTTATGATTTGGACATCTTTATGACTTTTATAATTTGTATTTTGTTTATTTGATAATATCCGAACATATGAAATTGTGTTTGTTTTATGTTTGTTGTAGTAGTATTGACGATAACGGGTTTTGCAACTTGATTAGTTCGTAGTGAATAATGTTTTTTGTAGTAATGAGAAGCAAAAAAAAAAAAAATAAAGTTCGGAGCGGGTAGGACCCGCCCCCATGCGGTCCGGTTCCGGCCAAGGTGCGCACC